>CM062629.1:38438062-38848394 GCA_025617555.3 Puccinia polysora
AGGGGCCACTGAACCAACTGACCATTCTACCCCTAGAGCTTGTGCAACTGGAAGAAACTTCTCCAACTTAATGGAACCAGTGGCTACCACCTCTACTTCCATAGAAACTGGCTTATTGGATCCTGCTCCAAAAGTTTACATTTCTCCAATCCCTTCTGAACAAGCCATTTTACACAGAGTTACAGGTCAATTTTCAATACCTGGCTACCATGCCCTTGACTCCCCTGCCTATGATGCAAGCTTGATTCACATTCCAGGAGCCAATGATGAGGATGATGAGGATGAGGACTCAGGATTTGATTCCAAAATCTTAAGTGGTTTGAATTAACCTTCCCCAGAGTGTAATCCAAGTCCAACCTCTAATGCTAATGCAGTCCCAACAACCTCCCAAGCTGCTAATAACCCTTCTCCTTCTCAGGGTGCTACTACTGAACCTTCTCTGATGGCCATTCTTCAGCAAATGACCACTGCAATGACCCACCTTTCCAAACCTACTGATAACTCAACTTCTTCTAATTTCAAATCTCCTTCCATTAATTCTCTAAAAAAATTTGATGGAAGTAACCCAACCAAGCTTAGGCCCTTTCTCCAAACTTGTGAACTCATCTTTGCAAATGATTAGAGGGTATTTGCTAATGATTGGAAAAAATTTTTATTCACAGTCTCTTACCTTTCAGGGAATGCTAGTAAATGGATCCAACCTTACCTTTCTTAAATTGGAAATCATGAGCCAGATTTTTTACTCAATTCTTGGCCCTTATTCACTCAACAGCTCCATACTCTTTTAGGGGATTTTCTTGAAATCCAGCTCTCTGAAAAAGAACTGACCCTTCTTAAAATGAAGGAAACCAGCTAGGTAACTAATAAATCACTGAGTTTAGAACCTTCATGACCAAGGTCTCTGGTTGGGGTGATAAAGCCTTTTTCTTACATTTTAGGCAGGGATTACCATCCAGGCTTCCGGATCAGTTAGGAGGATATTACGTACCACAAGATATGCTTCAAGAATTAATGGGTATAGTGTTAAAATATCATACTTGTTACCACAAAAGTTTAAGGTAAAAATACTTCAGTCCTCATCAGGCTCCAAGACCTTTTCCCAGTTCCTCAAATCCTCCCAATTCTTCACAATTCATTCATAGAGGTAAGGGGAAGGCTAAGGCTTCCCCCTGTAGCTCCACTTACCGTCCAAACCCCAATGTAGGGGAGGATGGACACCTCAAGGCTGAAGCAAAAGCTAGAAGAGAAAAAGCAGGATTGTGCAACTACTGTGGAGGTGCTCACAAATTTAGCCTTTTCAGGAAACAACCAGACTATAAAAATTTTAAAAAGCCTTCTCCAGAAAGACATAAACAGGGAAAAGACTAGGTGATGAAAATGTGGTACTCCATGACCATCACCCACCTAATATCCAAGTACAGAATTTGGATGGGAGAACCTCTAAATCCCACAAACTTATGTTTTATTTTTTTGCTTCATAACCAAGCTTATAATGTACTACTTGATTCAGGAGCCTCAAAATCCATCATTTCCAAATCTATGGTTTCTAATTTTCTCTGTCTCCCCTACCTCTAACTGCTCCAATTTTTCTTTTTCCATTTTTTCAGACTCCTGGATGCCAAGACCCTTGCTATCCTTTAGCTACCAGAGGTGATAGAATAAAAAATAAATATATTATTTAATAAATGCAGCAAAAATCCATGAAATATTTGGATTAAGCTTATTGCAAGGTTAATTGGTTTGGTTATGGTTTATTGTTATAAATCAATATGAACAAATTGATTATTAAATATTTTTATAGGGTGCCACAATTATGATGGGGATCTTTAATAAATTTCTTCAGGGATTTCAGTATGAAAACACGTAGTTCTGGTTACTTTGGGATCTTTAGTTTAAAGGATATTTTGCCAAAAGATAATATGTCTATAGAAAACACGGTGGAGTGGCAGGACCTTGTAACCAAGCTGCCACAAAAGTGAAAGGATAATAAAACTCACTGGTATATTATTAGATCCTTTGGGTATCTGTTTGGGAGGGGCACTGATGGGTTGAACCTTTATACTGGGGTTATAAGGTTGTTCAGAAGTTTTAATTGGTAAAAAGAGGTTGAGGACAGATATTATTGATCAGACTGAGCTATAAATCGCTTACTTATCTCTTATAAGTACTTGATTAACTTGGCACGGTGTCTGGATATAAATATAACTGGGTCTCTGCCCATCAATATCCTCAAAAGAGTTCTTTATTTATTGCTTTTGTAGTCCCAATAATATCCTTCAGAGGGGTACAGGGGCTCAAAGGGACGGACACTAAGGCTAGAAGGGTAGCCAGTGGTAGCCTGTCACGTGTTCTTGGTGCTATAGCACGGGTAGCATCTAATTTCTCAGGGTATGGGAATCATTCTACTTTATAATAGATATTTGGACGTGTGAATAACACTAATCTGTCCTATTTATGTATTATTTGATTAATTATCCTTAGTAAATGTTCCCAGTAAGTTAATAATTATTTTAATAGACATTTCTACGGAAATCCTGATGTTAGGTGAGTTCTCATTATGTATTAAATAACTGTAGTAAAGTCATGATATTGATTTTACTCCTTATTTTCAAGTTTGAGTTGATTTACTAAAATCATTACTTCAAAATATAAGTCATGGGAATTCATGTAGTATTTTTACATCATTAGTTTTCTTAGTATGTCACGAAGATAGTGATTTCTATAAATTCTCATAAAAGTATATCAAAGTATTTTAATATATTTTTAGAATTTTTCATTGTCTTATTTTCGAAATTCTTGGTACTTTGAATTATATTTAATAAAAAATAGGTATAAGGGTTATTTAAGTATTTTTATATAATATCATGTACTTTTAGACTATCTACTATCCACAGGAACATTTATTACATATGTAGAATGTTCCCATGTGGGCTGTAGCATGTTTAAGCGGTACCTAAGCTTCTCAGGCCGCCTGTCACTCTGTAAACCCATAGTCCTGCGGCTGCGTAATTTTCAGAGGCCCAGGTCTGCGTACACGACCTTGACGGAGTGACAGGGCTGTATCTCAGCCGCGCGCGGGTGCATTGGCTGCCGCGGCTGCATGCAGGAATTGTGACAAAACACATTTCCATCCATAACTCCTAAAATATACACAACACCTCAATTATGACTGAATTTTAGGTTTGAAACCTGTACGTGAAAATGCGTGTAAAATATATACTTGGCCAAAAAGCTCAATGGTGGTGCTGTGGTATTTTTGTATTTTCTTTCCTTAATTATTTAAAAATATAAGGAGTTGGATTTCAAGGGTGGGGTCAGTGAGTGAACCTACCTACTGTTGGGTGGATAATCCATTTCTGTAATAATATTTATGGTTTTCCTACTCCTTCTTAGGTTTATTATATTATTATTACTTTTATGTTGTTTTTGTTACTTTTGCAGCTGGCTCTGCAATAGTAGCAAGCTGACACATTTATCCCTTTGAACTCTCCTTCACAGCAAATCACACATAAGTCTTCCTTCAATCTTTCCTTATCTTCTTTTACCAACTTACTATGGGATTTCTTGGTTTTTGATACTCCCCCAAAGAAGACGTTGTTCTGGGTATTGACTTCCTTCATTTCTGGAATCCTGAGGTAAATTGGCAATTGGGATTGATCACCCCAAGACGTCAACCAACTTTAGATCATTCCTCTCCTGTTGAACTCTCCTTGGACACTACTCACCTTCCGCAAGTGAACCTGCAGATCACTTCTCTTTCTCCAACTACAAAAACTTTCCTTGAGTTCAACAAACACTTCTGTGAACCGGATATTCTTTTGAAATTCTCTGAAATTATTGGAGGATAAAGAGGATGCTCTATCCATTCAAATTTTGCGTATGATTTTTTCCACTTCTAACTCTATTCCAAAGTAGACTGCTGCTGAGGGTCTCAATGAAGATGAAGAAACTGAACAAGTTGAAACTGTGATGGAGAGAGTTCCAAAATCTTACCATGCCTTTTTATATGTTTTTTCAAATTTCAAAGCTGATAAGCTCCCTCCTCACCGTGCTTACAACCACCATATAGAATTGGAAGGTTATTTTCCTCCATTTGGGCCTATTTACTCCCTCAGTCATCATGAGAAAGATGCCCTAAAAGCATATATACCATAAAATAAAGAGAAAGGTTTCATTTCCCCAGCACTTTCAGCCCTAGTTCACCTGTCCTCTTTGTGAGAAAGAAAGATGGTGGTTTAGAATTGTGCGTTGAATATTTCAAACTTAATGCTGTGAATTGGAAGAATTGGTATCCTATTCCTCCTATGACTCATTTATTGATAGTCTTTTCCAGTTCTACTATCTTTGCTAAAATTGATATCAGGGGTGCTTACAATCTCCTTTGAATCAAATAGGGTGATAAACATCTTAAATCATTCAGGACTCATTTTGGGAGTTTTCAATACTTGGTTATGCCTTCTGGACTCACCAATGCCCCTTGCTCTTTTCAATGTATTTTTACCACCATTTTTGCTGACCTCCTAACCATTTTTGTGGTGGTATACCTCAATGATATTCTTATTTTTTCCAAGAATTTATAAGGACCCATGGTTCATGTGTGTGAAGTCTTGAATACACTTTTTAAAAAGAATTTATGCGCTAAGACTTCTAAATTTGATTTTAATGCCATCTCAGTGGATTACAAACGCTACTTTATCTCCAAGAATGGTATTGAAATGGACAAATACAAGTTTCAAAAGATCTTGGATTGGCCCACACCAATGAATAAAAAGGCTCTGTAACAATTTTTGGGTTTTTCTCATTTTTATTTCATGTTTATCATTAATTACTCTAGGAAGTTTCACCTCCTCACTGCTCTCATTGGTTCAAAACCCATTTTTCCTTTATCTCCAGGGGCTTTGCAGAAGTTTGAGGACCTCAAAAAGGCCTTTACCAAGGCACAAATCCTTAGATATCTTGACCTTTCATTGATCAACTTTCTTGAAACTGACGCAAGTGACTATTCCCTGGGGGCTGTTCTCACCCAAGTCTCCCCTGATGGATCCCAGCACCAAATTGCTTTTGATAGCAGAAAATTGGGCAGTGCTGAACTGAATTATGAAATCCCCAACAAGGAACTTCTGGCAATTTTATGGGCTATCAATATCTGGAGATCTAACTTCTTAAGCCTCTCTGCTTTCTTTGAAGTTCTTACTGATCATTTGTCCTTGAAATACTGTATGACCTCAAAAGTTTTAACTCGGCGCCAAGCCTGGTGGGCTGAGTTCTTGTCTAAGTTTGACTTCACTATAGTGTATAGACCTGGGAAGCACTCCATATTGCCTGATATCTTTTCACTTCAAGACAAATTTTACCCCAAGGGGGGATGCCATATGCAGAAAAGAATGCAGAAAACTTTAAACAACTCCTAAAACAGACTCACTTTGAACCTTCTAAAATTTTCTTTATTTCCACTAAGCAGGGTGATGGACACTTGGAAAAATTAGTTCAATCCCAGCTCTCCAACCAATCAACCCAAAAGATTATTCTGAAGCTAAATTAAAAGGAAAAAATAAAGAGTTATTTAATAGATCCAGATACTGGCTTTCTTATGTTCCAAGATAGAATAGCAACCTCCCAGGAAGACAAAAAGCTCCAACTTGAAATTTTACAACAAAAACACAATTCCCCACTCTCTTTTCAACCTGGACAGGATAAAAAAATAGATCTAGTCAAAACAAAGTTCCATTAGGAAAATATGACCTCCCTTATCAAAGATTGTTTTTCTTCTTGTTACCTTTGCAGCAGAAACAAAACCATTAACCTTAAGAATTTTGGAATCCTTCAACATTTACCAATCCCAGATTCTCCCTGGAGGTCACTCTCTATGGATTTTATATCTCAGCTTCCACTATGCAACAGATTTGATTCAATACTTGTTTTAGTTGATTCCTTTTTCAAAAATTTCCATCTTTATTAAAACTAGAACTGATATCTACTTTGTGGAGTTAGCTGACCTGCTAATCTCCAATATCTTCTCCAAACATGGACTCCCTACTGACATTGTCAGTGACAGAGGATCTCTATTTTTCTCTTCCTTTTGGAAAGATTTGTGTGAAAAATTAAAGATAAAAAGAAACCTCTCCACAGCTTATCACCCTGAAACAGACATTCAGATGGAAAAGGTAAATCAGATCCTAGAACAATTGCTTAGGATGTATTTCAGTTATCACCAAGACAACTGGGATACCTGGATCCCACTTGCTGAATTTTCCTACAACAATTCCACTCACAATTCCACCAAGAAATCTCCTTTCTTCACCATTTATGGACAAAACCCAAACATTAGCGTACATATAGTGGACAACCAACCTGCCAGTCACTATATAACCCAGATTCATCAGAACCAGAAACAACTGGGAGTCAAATTGGAAAAGTTAATGAAAACTTATAAGAGAAATGCTGAACTCAACAGAAGTGATTTTCAAGACTCATTTGCTGTTGGAAAGAAATTTTGGCTTTCTTCTAAAAATATCCAAAATAACTGTCCAACTCATCAGCTCTCAGAGCAATGGTTAGTTCCTTTTTTGATTACAGAACAGATTGACAAAAATTTTCTCAAACTTCAACTTACTCAACAATGGGCCCTAATTGACCCAGTGTTCCACTCCTGCTTACTCAAGCCCTATCAATATAACTAACTATCATCTAGGCACCAACAACCAACCAAACCAGTTCAAATTGATGGGGAGGAAGAATGGGAAGTTTCTCAGATACTTGACTCAAAGCTTAAGAGGGGGAAATTATTTTACTTTGTTGAATGGAAAGGTTTTCAAGCCAATGAGGAATGCACCACTTGGGAACCTAACTCTAATCTAACAAACTGCCCTAATTTACTTCAATATTTCCATCAAATCTACCCTTTAAAACAAAAAAAAAACAAATCCTTGAATCAATAAGGCAGACCCCCTTTTCAAAAAATAATATATAGATTTGATAAATACTAATAAATTATACAATAAAAAATGCATTTCTCCTTGTTTTCTCTGATCAGACAAAATCTCCTTTTTTCTTAAAAATTTATAGATAAATCCAAATATCTCTCAATCCATCCTCATGGTAAACTCTAAAATAATAATAATAATAATAATAATAATAATAATAATAATAATAATAATAATAATAATAATAATAATAATAATAATAATAATAATAATAATAATAATAATAATAATAATAATAATAATAATAATAATAATAATAATAATAATAATAATAATGATGATAATAATAATAATAATAATAATAATAATAATAATAATAATGATAATAATAATAATAATAATAATAATAATAATAATAATAATAATAATAATAATAATAATAATAGTAATAATAATAATAATAATAATAATAATAATAATAATAATAATAATAATGATAATAATAATAATAATAATAATAATAATAATAATAATAATAATAATAATAATAATAATAATAATAATAATAATAATAATAATAATAATAATAATAATAATAATAATAATAATAATAATAATAATAATAATAATAATAATAATAATAATAATAAATAATAATAATAATAATAATAATAATAATAATAATAATAATAATAATAATAATAATAATAATAATAATAATAATAATAATAATAATAATAATAATAATAATAATAATAATAATAATAATAATAATAATAATAATAATAATAATAATAATAATAATAATAATAATAATAATAATAATAATAATAATAATAATAATAATAATAATAATAATAATAATAATAATAATAATAATAATAATAATAATAATAATAATAATAATAATAATAATAATAATAATAATAATAATAATAATAATAATAATAATAATAATAATAATAATAATAATAATAATAATAATAATAATAATAATAATAATAATAATAATAATAATAATAATAATAATAATAATAATAATAATAATAATAATAATAATAATAATAATAATAATAATAATAATAATAATAATAATAATAATAATAATAATAATAATAATAATAATAATAATAATAATAATAATAATAATAATAATAATAATAATAATAATAATAATAATAATAATAATAATAATAATAATAATAATAATAATAATAATAATAATAATAATAATAATAATAATAATAATAATAATAATAATAATAATAATAATAATAATAATAATAATAATAATAATAATAATAATAATAATAATAATAATAATAATAATAATAATAATAATAATAATAATAATAATAATAATACATATATTTAATAAAATAAAATAAAAAAAATAAAAAATGTTTTCTTTTATTTATAAAAAAACAATTTTTAAATAGTTTCACACATCAACTCCTCCAACTCCTTTATTCTATACATCCATGAACTAACTAGTTTCAATTTTTAACTTGATAATAATTAGGTCCTCTTAAAGTAGTTCCCACTTCAAAAGTATGACCAGCTAAAGGTAAAATATAAGCTAATATTTTCTTCACTTCAAAAATCTTTTTCTTTCCAGCCTCTGAGAATCCATACTTCTATTTCCTTATTTTATCTCCCCATCCTTTCTTCAAACCCTTCTTCAAATTAGAATTTAAATTACTGAAATTTCTTCTATAAACCTAAAAAAATTGATCCACCTCTTCTTCATTTAAAATTTAATCCTCTCTGAATTTATTACCCTCCATCATCTCCAACAACCTTTCTCTGTTTTCTACCTCTTCCAACCATGCTTCTGAAACTTCTCCTCTCCAAATTCCCTTCTTCTTATTTCTTCTATCCTCTAAAACCTTCATCTTCACCTCTAAATGTTTCATTTCATTTCTCAGATCCCCAAACTCTAATGAATGATCTGATCTTCCCCCTTCTTCAAAAATTATTTCATTCTGTTTGAATCCTTTCCCTTTTCCTAAACCCTTTTGAACCTGTCTACCTTCTTCAACTTCACTCAAATCCCTCTCTAAACTTCCCTTGCCGTCTTCATCTTACGCTACAGTTCTGCAGCCCTCTTCAACACTTTGAAGGAGGGGTTTGAAGGCTCAATCTTAAAAGCTTCAATAGACCCCTTTGATGGTTCAACCCTTGAAAAAATCAGATCAATCCTCAAAGACTTGCAGGATTGATTGAACACTTTGAAAACTGCCTTCAATGCTTTGATGCTTTGTGAAGTCAAGCTTTGAGGGTTGACTTTGATGGCTCAAAAACCTTCTTTGACAGGTTTGACGGACTGCATCATTGCTCTTCCTCTCATTCTCTTTGATGGCACTTCAAGCATCTCCTCATCTGAATCTAAATGAGGAGTCACCCACCTAATAAAAGCCTCTCCACGCTCCTTGTCACGTAACCTTGACGTCCCATCCAGCGCCAAACAACCAGTTTGACTCAAGTTATCCCTCTTCTCCTGCGTTTTTTGAAGCTTTTCCTGCATCATTCAAACTACCATACATATATCAGCATCTATGTAAAATTCAACAAGACAACCCCACTGGACTTAACTGAAGATTCATCCAACCTGGAAGAGTATCCCAACATCATGGCATTGTCTTCTGGAGCCTCCTTCACCTCAAATGGTTGGCTCTTTGCCTGGAACCACGGGGTTGGCCCCAAGTCATTCCTATTTTTTGCATCCATCTCAAAGATCCTTCCATACTTGCAACAAATTTCCTATTTGGCTAAATTGTGCTTGATTCTGGTGGTTTATATTTTTTCAATTTTCTTGCATCTATCACAGGTGGGGAAATATTGTTTAACTGGGTAGTAGCTGTTAGTCTTCTCCAGGGTATAAGTTGTGTGGGTGATCTATTGAAGGAGGATAAAGATGGTAATGGAATGGATGATGGTGATGGTTGGAGGTAGGGGGAAAGAAAGCTCAAGTTGGACATGGCTGAAGGAAAAACCTGGATGGCCTCCTCAACCTCTCCTTTTATGTTCATCAGAAGATGCCATCCTTTTCACCAGGGGGTACTGTCACACTGACACCTAGCTCAGTCTAACCTCAGTATCTAACCTAAGACAACCCAACCTAACCCTCAGGCCTGATCTACTTTCCAAGGAACTTCAACCTCAAGGCTCAGGAGACTTATATCAATATGTCTCCAGCAACTATATACCTCAGGATTTTCATGCAGTAAATATCTACAAATATTCTAACCTCATAAATTATGCGGATAGACTCCATAGGCTTTCACATACTTAATCTCCCATGTCTGCACATCCTCTAACCTTATTAAATCTGTCTAACCATACTCTGTTGTGTTTTATCCTTTGGGAATCCTTATGTAGATCCTATTTCAGATTGTATTACATAATATCTCTACTTAGTAAATAGTCTCATGACCTCCATGTACACTGTACATCCTTCAAATGTACTCTCCCAACTTAGATAGCTCAGACCTGTAACCTTGCCCCAGTTTAGAAGCAACCTAACCTAATGTAGTAGCATACCTGATCTGTAGTAGCATAACTGATCAGCCCTCTCTTTTACCTAGAATGCTCCCATGAAATCCCATATGGAGTCTGAGCCCCAATCACTGGTACCTCTTTTGTATTTCCATCCTCCTGTCTATTTAAGGGGCCCTTATTTTCCTCTTTCCTGATTGTTCCCCAAGAAATCAGTTCACTACTTCTTACTAGGAATCCATTCTAGCAAGTGTCATCAGAACTCTACCTTCAATTAAATCCTAACCTGCTCCTTGTATCCTCTTCCAGTATCCTTTCTCCCAAGCCTACTGATAGTAGAGTCCCCTCTGTGCCAAGCCCTGCTTACACGTCAGCAACCCTTGTGAAAACTAAATTCTTGAAAACTGGATTCCTCTAAAAAGAAAATTTTTCTCCTATTTTCAAAACAAATATTTTTACTTTGGAAACACAAGTACATCAAGAATAGGAGTTTCTCACTCCTAAATTAAAAGATTCATCAATTCTCTCATTTTTTCTTTCCATAATGTAGTTCAAAAGATTTACAGTTCCATAACCATCCAAACCCCTGAGAGAGCCATTGAATCCTCTCAGCAAGAACTCAAGCATCCCCTTGGTTTGCCTTACTTTGTGAATCATTGTTGTGGAAGGATAAGCCACTTTTCCCTCAAAATCATTCATTCATTTAATCAAGTTACTGATTCTTCCACCAATTGCAACAACTGTGATTACCCTTCTTACATGGGAATACCATGTGTTCACAAAGTCACATTTGCCATCAGAAAGGGTGAAATATTTGAAATTGAGGATCTTCATCCTCAACGGCATGTCAAAGCTCCCATATCTGTAAGTTTTTCTATTGTTTTTATTTTGGAATTCAAACTCATATAAGAAATTTCCTGATTGATCTCAATTTTACTTTCTCCAGTTTATTGCAAACCCTGAATCAACTGAAGACTCGGAAAAACTTGAATTTCCAACCACAGACAGTAATGATAACATATATTTCACTAAAATGTTTGAAGAATTCAGAAATTTTCCACCTGGAGAAAAGCTATATTTTCTGGTTGAAAGGATGAAGCTGTACAGTGGCGCAGATATCAACTTACCCTGGTTGAACAGCCAAATTCCACTCAAAGATCAAAAGTATGAGGAAGAACCAAAGGAGAAGCCAATAAGTTCAAGAAGATCTTTCACTCCTAAAGCAAATTAGATCCATCTGGTTTTGAATATTTAGACAAAACCAAGAGGAGAAGAAGGTAAAATAAGAAATTCATTGCAAATTCAAAGGTCAGTCTCCATTTATTTTGGAGAATAAATTATCAACTTTAATAATTACTTTTTTCCCTTACTTTTTCAGGCTTCAAGAAGGTGCAAGGCCATCCAAGGGAAGGGGAAGAGAAAAAATAAGGATGAATGAGAGAAAGAGGTATTTTATAAGTATACTCATTTTTTCTACAATGGGTTCTTTCTTTAATGAGTCCTTGTCATTTTTTTAATGTAGAGTGGTTTTTTGACTGAAGAGGAATATTTGGAAGATGAAAAGGTGCCATATTTGGATGAAGGGGAAGATTCAGCAGATGAAGAGCTTCCAGATGTGGGTTCAATTAAGATGATGAGCTCTGTTTTCTTTTATTTTTGGATAATTTGTTGGATATTATTTTTCATTAATTTTTTCATTCAAATGTTTACCAGAGGTCTGGAACCATTGTGAATAAGAAGATTTCTTCTCTTGAATACAATTTGGGGACAAGAATCAAGAGACTAAAGGTATCCAATGAAGATGTTGATGCTCCTTACAATCCTCCTGGTAGGAAGGTATTAGCAGCCCCAATAATCAGTGAGAAAGTGAATACATTTGTTATTGGGTGCGGTTAAATTCACGTCTTGTTTGAGCTGTGTGGCATGGCTACATGGCTACACCTGAGCCATGCAGACCCCACACAATTTGAGGGTGGTTGGGCTGTACTCCAAACGGCACCAGACTTCTGTGGGGCACACACAACTACATTTGGGCCATGTAGAGCCCCACAAGGTTCAAATGTAGTTGTGTTTCCATTCCAGACTGCCACCCCAACCACAATTGAGTTGTGTGGGGCTCTACACAGCTCAAATTTTGTCATGTAGCCGTTCCACATGGCTAAAAGTCTGGTGGGGAAAAAAATAAAAAAAAAGGGTATAAAATAAACCAAAATAAGCTAAATAAAAGTACAAAAAAAAAGAATTCAATCAAAAGATCAAAAAAGGTGATTTTTTGATTAAAAAAGAACAAAAAAATAAGAAATAAAAAAAAGTAAAAATAAAAAAGTTTGGCACAACCCCTGGGAGGCCCCATAGCCCCAAACACATCTCAAAACTGCCATTTACGGGGGTACACGGCTCAAATACGCCATGTACAGGTAGAATACAGCCCCCCAGGGGTCGCACATGTTTGAGACAACCCCTTGGGCGCATGTAGACGCGTGTTTTTGCCCCCACCCGGGTCTTGGACGCGTTTATGGGCCCCCACAGGTCCATTGTGCTGTGTATGGCCCTACACAACTCCCACTCAACTGGGAGTCATTAATTTAACATCACTCTTTGGTATTTTCTAATTTTTTGATTTTTTCTGATTTATTTTTGGTTTTGCCTCTAGGTTTCCTGCACCTCATCTTATTATGCTTCTGGAATATTTGACCAAGTATCAATGGAAGAAGTGATTTTTATCTTTAGTACATATTTTCTGTTATAAAAATTCTGATTTTTGGTTTTGGTTCCAATAAAAAGATTTTATTTCCCCAAAGGGTGATGTTAAATTTGAAGGAATTCCAAATCAACCCCCCCGCCTGCCTCTCAGTGTGGGACCCCTTGAGGAAATCAAGTAGATTTAACCGGGACTCTCATCCGTGGTATTGACCTAACGTATATAATCTCAACCTTTTTTATCATCCAATTAGGTCTAAGAGCGTGTTTCAAGTACTATTTCTGCCTCTATTTGCTATTCTCTCTCTTCTCCACATTCATGTTGCGTCTTCTTATCTGTACCTTGTTCAGGTACTGTCTCTGCTTTGTCTCTTTTGTTCCATCATTTGAGCCTCTCTCAACTCAGCTTGCTGGTCCATCTCTTCAGGTACTGTCTCCGCTTTGTCTCTTTTGTCCCATCATTTGAGCCTCTCTCAACTCAGCTTGCTGTTCCATCTCTTCAGGTTATGAGCCCAGTTAAATAAAGGCCATGAGGCCAATAGGAAAAGGAGCAAGCCAGGTACAAGAACTCCTGAATCATGGCCAACCCTACTATCACTCTGTTTTCACCACCCCCGTCCACTTCCTCCAGTGACAATTTTCAATCTCCCTGCAGATCTGAATCTTCTTCTGGAGAAACCATCAGAGACTACCTCCTAGGAAATTTCTCTCCTCAACCATTATTCCCTCACTCTCTCTCCATGGCGGAACCCTCGGAAACCAGAGGACTCTTATGCAAAAAACTCTCCGGACCCAGGAATTTCTCCAGTTGGCAAAACAGCATTCTCACAGAGCATGGCTACAAGGACTTGGACGCCATTGTACTTGAATTCACAGAGGAAATCACTCCTGATATTTGTCTAAAAAAGAAACAAGCAACAACTTTTATTCACTTACATCTGGATCATCAAAATTTCATCTGTTTGGTCAAAGACCCCACCAAGTACAAGCCAAAAGAACTCCAGGACTCCATCTGCAACCATTAAGCTACTAATTCCCTTGAAAATGTAGTCAACCTGATGGATTGCCTATACAATATTCCTTTCTCCAAAAGTGATCTTCAAGAATCCATCAATAAATTCTGTGAAACTTTTTTCTGAAGAGTTATAGATTCTTGATTACCTGAACCAACAGACTGAAAAGGAAAGATTAACAACCTTCATAGAAATGAAAGCAATGACTGAGAACAAATTGAACAGAATCTCACTCAGTGTGGTCACGGACAAGGTAGAGCGCTCAAGTAATAGAAAAGAAAAGATAAATAGATGATAAAAGGAGAACAGGACGGAACAGGTGACTAGGTGACAAGGCATGAGAGTGAACAAGAGAATCAGTAGGATGTCTCAGTTTCTTGATTGAAGCAACCTCACATGTGAACAAGATAAGGGAAATCGAGTGAGATGTTTGAGGTTGGAGCTGATCTGCGGAAGTCTTGAATCGTGAGATGTGAGGATCGTCGTCGGCTTTCGAGGCTTGAGTTGGGGAGAATCTTGACGAGATAAGAGAAGGTAATTGAGGGAGAATCGTAATCGTGATGTGGTTGAATGATGAGGATAAGGGTGTGATGATTGAGGTGATGGAGCGAAGGAGAGCGGTGGAGCGTATATGATGGAGCGGAGGAGAGGACTGAGGAGTATGTGAAGCGGATGAAGGAGGAGAATGTGGAGCGAGGATGGAAGGATGAGAATGTGGAGCGAAGCAAGGGAGCCGGGAGCGGAGAGGTGATGATGAAAGAAGGAGTGCGAAAGATCACGTGTGACAGGTTGGGGAAAGATTGTAGGTGAGAATGAGCGCGGTATGGGGTTCGCGAGATTTCCTCTCAACATTTTCCTCCTGCTAGAAGTCTCATTCAACAATCTTGAAAACTCCACTATTGAGACCCTTTGGGCCATTATCATCCTCAAACAATTACCTCCCTCATTTTCAGTCATGCAATCACCCCAATTTGCGCAATACAAAGGGAAACAGGCAAAAACACCTATGGATACCTTCTTATCAGATCTAGAACTTGAAATTTAGCAACAGTCCAACTCCTTCAAAACTAATCAAGCTTCTGCGCTCACCGTATCATGCTCTCATCATCCCAACTCAGCCCAAAACAAAAACCAAAAGCAAAGACATTTTTTTCAAAAAGGCATTCATAATCCAAATACAACTGATTCCCCCAAACAATTCCATCAACTACACCCTGAATTGGCTATTGCCTATCATCAAGCTGCTCTTAGTTGAATTCAAAACAAAGTACAACAGGGAAAAGCAAATTTAAGCTACTGCGGAACCAATGCAGATCTTGTCATCCTTGACAGCAGTATTTCAGGCCACTATCTCAAATATTGAGAATAATTCACCACATTCCATCCTTCCAATTCCATCCTATACACTGCCAACGGTACTCCCCTCAAAATTGTTGGCTATGGTCAAGCCATTATTCCCTTAGAAACTGGTGTCCTCAACATCCCTCACGCTCAACTTGTACTGGATCTCTCAAAATCCTTGATATCAATGACTCCCTACTTGCAAGCCGGTTACTCCATTAATCCCATCAGCAATGGTTTTGAATGTGTCAAGAACAGTCATAAACTAATGACCAAAAGATTCTCCAACAACATATTATTGTTCAATCTTTCACAACCAAAAGCTCTAACTACCCTTTCATCCTTAGACCTTCACAGGTCGCTTGGACACCCAAACGACAATTATCTCCAAAAACTATTCCCTAACCTCTCAAACCATCCGATTAATGGCCCTGAATGTGTCACTGCCAAAATGACCAAGGTGTCCTTCCCTAGTCACTTTCCTACTCCCTCTTCTTGCCTAGAGTGTGTCCATATGGACCTCTGCGGTCCAATTACCCCCATCTCCAAAGGCGGAAGCCGCTATTTTTTGAAAATTGTTGATGGCCATAGTCAATTTGCCTTCATCTATCCCATTGGAAGTAAGTCAGACTCCTACAACTGCTTCCTTGCCTTCCTAAATGAAGCTGATTGCTTCTCTGGGTGTAAAGTCCAAACTGTAGTTTTGGACAATGGAGGCAAATTTGTCAATGAAAAATTAAAGAATTTATTTAACAGCAAGGGTATCAGGCACCTCACTACCTTTCCATACACACCTCAACAAAACCCTTTCTCAGAATGAGGAAATTGCACTACCATCAAAAAAAACGGAACTCTTCTCCTAACTAGTGGAGTTCCTTTGAATCTCTGGGGCAATGATGTTACCACTTCTGTCTTTCTGGAAAATTGAACTTCTCACTTGTCCTTGAACCTCATCACTCCCTATGAGAAGTGGACCGGCAATCCTCCTTCTCTCAAGCACTTAGCTCCTTTTGGTTGTAAAGACGTCATGCTTCTTCAGAGGAAATGGAGGAACTCCAAGTTCTCTCCCCCTGGAGAAGAAGGTATCCTAATTGGTTTTGATCCCCATCATGTTTCTTTCAAAATCTGTATTTGTTCCTCCGACAAGATTCATTGGTCACACCATGTATAATTAGTTCAAGACCAATTCCCCTTCAGAGGCACATCTCTTTGCTCCACTCACTCAGATCACCTCATCTTCTCAATTGATGTGACTACTCTGCCTACTTCCATTTCTGACTCCTCAACTACCGTCTACCATGACTCAGAAATAAACGGCTCCTGCACTTCTATTTCTCCTGAGTCCACTATACCTGATCCTTCCGAACAATTGACCAATCATTGTCCTTCCAACCAAACCAAATCCTCATCACCCGCTCCGACCAAACATCATGAGTACGTTCCTTGGTACAAAAATGCTCCCAAAGAAGTCGGCTCCAAAATCTCCATTGTGGGAAACAATTTGGGAAACCTTGGGAAAAGAATTCAAAATTGTAAAAAAAAAAAAAAAAAAAAAAAAACTATCCTCCCACAAGGCTCATCCTCATCCTCATCCCCGCGCGTTGCTCCTCATCCTCATCCCAGCGTGTCGCTCCTCATTCTCATTGTTTCCCGTCGCTCATCCTCATCCTCATTGTTGCGTGTTGCTCATCCTCATCCTCATCCCCACGCGTTGCTCCTCATCCTCATCGTCACGCGTTGCTCCTCATCCTCATCGTCGCGCATTGCTCATCCTCATCCTCATCCCCAGGCGTTGCTCCTCATCCTCATTGTTGCGCGTTGCTCATCCATGCCTCACCAAACCCATCCCAACCGCACCTCCAAGCGCTTGTCCAATCCTCAGATCCATCAATCTCCCACCTCACTCAATCTATCAGTTGCCAATCTCAAGCCTGTCAGAATTTACTCAATTGCCTCAAGCCGTCAAATCCTGCCTGCCATCATCCTCCCATCCACCTCACCCCGATCAAAATCAAGACGGTCTTGATGCCTACCTCAACTCTCTCACCTTCCCCCTGGGACTCTCCCACCCCCCTTCCATCTTTGGGCGGGGGTGGAAAGGAATTGTCTACCGCCCGCGGACATCTGCAGGCAGTCTGGTTCATTTTCCTTTCCCACCTCTTCCACCTTTGGGCAAGGGGTAGGTGATTCCGGTATTGTCAGGCACGCCCCTCCACGGACGGACGCGAAAGATGGTGAAGGGATGAGAAGGATCCCACCCCGGTCAGGCAGGCCGGATTTCCACCGGCCTGCGTTATCAAATTCTTCTGATAACCTAAAAAATCTGAAAATCAAAAAAAAACCTTTCTTTTATGGCTCCATTTGTAGTATCCCTTGTAAATAGTCTAACAGGGCCTCCTTCCCATATGAGGAGGGGTTCTCCCCTGCCTTTTGGGGGAGATCAGAACATGGTATCCTAACACTCACCACATCCTAAGATCATCAGTATCCCCTTGAAATAAATCATCCATGGGGTCTTCATTCCCCTTTATCTGAGAAAACAAATTTGGGTATATCTATGATTGCCCCTTGATCCTTGAGCCTCCATACTCAAACCCCTTGATCCTTGATCCTTATCACCAACCAATAGCTTTGCTGGTTGAAGAATAATTTGACTGATTGAATTCTTGAGTGTGTGAGACCACTCCTGATCACTTTATCCAACCATAATGGTCCTGATCATCCTTTGATTATCTTTCTCGAACCAGTCATGTTTGACTGAAGAGGTTTTATTAAGCTTAAAACCTGGGGTGTTAAACCTCCCTTTATCTCTTTTGAAGTTGATTTCTGCCACGCTACTCTTGAGCCCCTTGAGAAGTGTTGGGTTATTCTTGTTTGAAACAGTTATTTTTTTGCTTCTAGAGCTTCTTCAAACAATTAGCTTTGTCTTGTGCAGCCACCCACAGTTATCTGGTACCCTTCAAGAACTTGATTGCGGAGAGTTGGGCAGGTTCATTGAGAACCTGGAGGTTGTTTGGGATTGAGTTGATCTTTCCTAAGCTCCTGCTGATGATCAGAGCTTTTAGCTTGTGGGCGTTGTCACTCACAATTGCCTTGTCTTGTTGAACTCTGAGCAATTCTTGACTCCTTCTATTCAAGTTTTCCCCAACATCATCTGGCCTCAGATAGTATTGTCTCCCAGCTACCGACTACTATAATCTTTATCCTCTTACGTTTGGTTCCCCATTTACCAGGTTCTGGACTTTGATCTTGGTTACATTTAAATATTTTTGTAACACTCAGGAGGGCAGCCTAAAAAATCACCTATCCCCTCCACAGAACTGCCAATGCCCTGTGCCGTTTGGAGTCATACATTTGGTCCCCCAGGCCAGGATCAAGCCAGCAACCTTGGGATTTACTGTCCCAAATTTGTGGAATCAACTTTGAAATACAATCTTTTTCTCTTTTTCTGTTTTTCTCTTTTTTTTCTGTGTTTCTGTTATCATCTAGATCCAATGTGTGGAGGCAAATTGATCCAGAAGTAACTCCTCCCAATTGTGCACCATCAAGGGGTTTGATCCTAGTTGTTTTTTGTAAACCCTACCCTTGCCACACTCGTGAGCCACTTTGGAAATCTGTTCTTTGGATCCCTTAGGAAATTGTTTGTCAAAATGGAATCTATCGGTACCCCTTCTACCTCTGTTTGGGCCAAGATGATCAAGATCAAACCTCAGAACAAGAACTTATGCTTTAACGGTAGGAATGTTGAATGGTTCCCGGATTCCTACAAGATGGCTGCTGAACTGGATGGTGCCAGCAAATATGACATGACTTATCAACTGCAATTCTTTATCTCCTCTGATGAAGTCATGGAAGTGATTGAATCATTTGATGGATTTTGATTCAATGACTGGGTACTTCTTAAGGAGGCAATGATTGCCTACTGTGGCAAAATTGATATTTCTAGGTTCACTCTCCAAGATCTGGATGCCTTAGTATCCCAATGGACCTCCAATGGTGGTATCTCCTCAGCCTCTGATTATCAAGCTTTCAGAAAATCTTGGGACCCTATCAAATCCTATCTTGTCCAAAACAATCACATTGATACGGTGGACAAAATTAGAGTGGTATTTTTTCAGTCTTTCTCTCCAGGAGTGCAGGAAAGAATTAAGGATGAATTGGTGAAATCTGGATCCATGATCACTACAAGAGATAATTGGTTCATGCTCCCTGCTTTCATGGTCTTTAGGAATACTGTGGATAAAGTGATGAAAGGTCAAACAGCTCTCACCTTTGAAAAACCTAGAATCACTGAACCAGTCCTTGCCCCCTCTTTTCAAGCATCTAAAAAAATCATGAATAAGATGGAAGCCAATTGCAGACCTAAACCAAATCCTCAGACCCACCGGGAAACACCTACTATTGATGAGATCACCAAACTCCTGCAAGCTTTTGAGAATAAAATGGATCAGAAACTCTCCTCTCTGGCTGTCCCTAAACCCTCCAACTCTGTTCCTAGGTCAACCATAGTTTGCTATTATTGCCACAGAGAAGTTCATGGAACTGGTTGCTTTCCTGAACTCCAGAAGTACAAGGAGGAAAATTTGGTGGAACAGAAAGGGAGTAACTTCTTTCTTCCTAATGGTGCACTTATCCCTTTTGATTCATCTTGCCCAATTTGTCATGTGGTGGCCTCTTTCCAGCCTTCTGCTCCCAAGAAGGAATCCTTGGCCTATTTTGATTTTTGATCTGCTTGTGGAACTCTTCAACCTTGGTATCCTCCTTCTGTCTCTTCTTTCAGCTTTTCTGGAACTTATCAATCTGATCCAGCTAGTAAACAACATGAAGAACCCAGACCTCATAAAGCTCCTCCTGTTCCATCTTCAATTCTTCAAAGACCTGTCAAAGGTTGATCTTCACCGGAGCCTCCTTCTTCTGAGGTAGAAGACATGGAAGTAGAAAAGGAACCCCTCATGGATAGGTTCCCAGAATACTGATCCTGCTCCTCCGGCATCCAAATCAACTTCACCAACTGATCCAGTTATAGTTCCACCCTCACCTGAACTTCCTCTTCCAACTCAACCCAAGGTTTGATTCGAAAGGGGAATTTCAAAATACCACCCCAACACTGTGGAAGGGGTATTAAAGAAAATTTCTGATCTTAAAATCCCTGATCTAACTGTGGCTGAACTCCTTTCCATCTCACCATCTGTGGCTGAAGGCATGAAGAAATGGGTTTCTTGGCGACGTGTGGAGATTGGTCCTGACAAATTGAAAGTTTCCTCTGGAACCTTGATAGAAGACTCCGTGGAACAGATCCTCCTTCTGATTCAAATCTTTATTCTTTTCCTCTTGGCTTTTTACCATGCTCTCTAGGTGACTTATCTAAAATGGTTTCTCTACTTTTCAATTCTGGGTCCCTACTAAACTTAATTTTGGATGCAATGGCCTCCAAGCTCAATCTCAGTCCAAGGGTCAGCTTCAACTCTGCTTTTTATGGAATTGGGAATCAATCTTGTGAGTTGGTGGGTATTGCTGAGGATGTGCCAGTTCTAATTGGTTGAAATATTGTTGGAACCTGTCACTTTTGGATCACTCGTTTGGAAGGTCCTATGATTTTGGGTTTTCCTTTCTTAATAAACTTTGGAGCCACCCTGATGTTTTCCAATCAAGTTGGGGAGAGAATTCTTCTTCCTGATGCTGATGGTAGGAATATTGAAGTTCCTCTCTGTTCTTTGGATTTTGGTTGTTGGGAAATAGATTTCCCTGGTTTTTTGCCTAAATTGGTTCTGAAGGGGAAGGAGAAGGACTCTTCTAACTCCTCTCATTTTTTAGCAGAATAGTTGGTAATACTGACAGTTGTATTTCTTCTAAGCCTCAGACTTCAAGTATAGGGCCAACTTTTATCTCTGAGGCATATTTTTCATCCTTTTCATACTTTTCTTCTTTTTCTTCTGATCTCAAAAATGTCCAAAATCAAAAACATGTTAAAACACAAAATTCCAAAAATATTTCTCTTCTCTCTGGTTCTGTTGTTTCTTCTTTTCCTTGTAATCTTATCACTGATCAATCTTCCTCTAGCTCTGGTTTGATTCTAGCAATGAGTATAAACTAGATCCTGGTCTCAATTCTTTTCTTAATGGTTTTGGTATGGAGGAGTATGGGCTCCAGTGGAGGCTTTTGGGGGTAAAAGTAAGTCCTCCCAATTGTGCACCATCAGGGCATTCTTCTACCATAGTTTTCAAAACTCTAACTTGTGCCACACATGTGAGCAAAGTGTTATCTTTTGGATCCTCTTTTATGGAAAAGGCGCCTTTTGAAAATTTTATGGAACATCAAACTTGGAGGATGTTGGAATCTGGTCTCAGTTTTTGTACTCAGGTCTTGCTGGTGAATGCTTGGAGGAAACAAGAACTTCTCACTTTTGCCACTAATTATAAGCAAGTTGCAAAAAAGGTCCAGCCTGTAAACCAACCCATGCCTCTCAATCTCAATCCTCCTCTCATGTGTCCTCCTCTATCTTGTGATCCTTATTGTGGTCTATCTCACACTCTTCCTGACCCCTTTGTACCTTGTGGTTGTGTCACTGAAGAACAATTGAAGGTGGTCAACTTCTGCCCAGATGGATGGCTTTTACCTGATGAGTTAAATTTGATCAAAAATAGCTTATCTCTAAGGGAAAAATCTATTGCATTCTGTGAAGAAGAGAGAATTCTCTTGAAGAATCCTACGGTCTCCCTTATATCATCCCTGTAGTTGAATATGATCCTTGGCAAAAGAAAAAGGTCCCTATTCCTGCTGCAAAAGTCAACAAATCCATCAAGTTGGTCTGCAAACAAGTCCGTACCAGTCTATATGAACAGTCAACCTCCAGTTACTCTAGCCCTGTTTTCTGTGTTCTAAAGAGTAATGCTAAACTTAGAGTAGTTCATGATCTCCAACCTCTTAATAAAGTTACTATTAAAGACTGTGGTGTTCCTCCTGCCACTGAAGAATTTGTTGAATCCTTCTCTGGGAGAGCCTGTTATGGTCTAGGGGACATCATGGGGGGTTACGACGAACAATCTTTGCATCCTATTTCTTGCCCTCTCACTACTTTCAATACTCCTCTTGGTCAATTTCAACTGAATCAATTGCCTCAAGGTTTCACCAACTCGGTTTCAGTCTATCAGGCTCAGATGATGTGGATTCTCCAAGAAAAAATCCCTGATCATGCGGGTATCTTTATTCATGATGGTGGAATTAAAGGTCCAGTTTCTGACTATGATAATGAGCTCTTACCTTGGCACTCAGGAATTCAACAATTTATCTGGGAGTATGCTACTATCTTGGAAAGGATTTTGTTTCAAATAAAGGAATCTGGCCTTACTGTGTCTGGATCAAAACTTGCCGCCTGTGTCCCTGCCTTGGAAATTGTTGGTCATATAGTCTGCAAGGAAGGAAGAAGGATGGCACCCTCTAAATTCAACAAAATCTTCTCCTGGCCTACTCCAATAAATCCAACTGAAGTTAGAGGTTTCCTAGGTGTTTTAACTTATTTCAGGATCTTCATTCCCTCTCTATCCAAAATCTGTGCACCCTTGCGTCATCTAACCAGAAAGGAAGCTGAAGTGATTTGGACCCAAGATTGCAAACAATCATTTCATTTGCTCAAACCTATTGTTGGTAATGACATAGTTTTGAAAAAGATCTCTTATGGGCCTGGAGCTGGCAAAATAAAATTGGCTGTCAACTCTAGTGATCAATCTGTTGGGGCTGTCCTTACTCAGGAAGATGAAAATGGTTTGGACCGCCCTGTTCTTTATGAATCTTTGCTGTTTTTGGATGTGGAATCAACATACTCTCAGCCCAAACTGAAACTCTGTGGTGTGGCCAGAATGCTTAAGAAACTCCAAACAGTACCCTGGGGACAACATTTTGAATTGCAAGTTGAGGCTTGATTCATTGTGGAAATGATCAATTCTCCCAGTCTTCCAAATGCTCCAATGACTTGCTGGGTAGCTTTTATCCAGCTTTTCTCTTTTGATATTGTTCATAGGCCTGGGAAATCTTTTACTATGCCTGATGGTTTATCTAGAAGACCTATTGGAGACAATTAATTGAATGTTGGAATGGATTTTGATGAGGAAGAACCTTTGGTCTGCCCTGTTTTTGCTTTCTCCTCCCAAGATTACTCTGGTTTCCCACAAGGTTTCTGGCTTAAGTTTGAGCAGTACCTTTCAACTCACCAAAGACCCCCTGATCTCTCTGCCAAAGAATTTTGATCCCTTAAAAGAAGGTCCTCTAGTTTCTTTGTCCAAGGTTCTAGGCTTATAAAAAGAGGAACTCCTTGTGCGCTTGTTGTGGTTACTATCCCGGCTAAGCAAGATTTGATCCTCAAAAGTCTCCATGAGGGCCTTGATCATTGTGGGGAAGCCAAAACTTATCAACGACTATCAGAAAAGTTCTGGTGGCCATCTCTGAAGAAATCTGTCTCTCAATGGTGCAGGAGTTGTGAAGTTTGTCAAAAACGTGATCTTAGGCGTCCAGCTTAAATTTGCTATCCTACTGGGGAGTCCACTGTCTTTGGAAGGGTTGCTATGGATGTGGTTCATATCAAGGCAGGTGGTGCTAAGTACCTAACTGTGGCTAGAGATGATTTTTCTGGATGGGTTGAAGCCAAATTCCTTAAGAACCTTAGTTCTGAATCTGTGGCAGCTTTCCTTCATGAGAATTGGACAATGCGTTATGGTTTGGCTTGATCTTATTCTACTGATGGTGGCTTGAAATTTGGTGGAAAACTTGCTGAAATGATCCGATTGCTCCCTGGACAACATAGAATTTCTACTCCCTATTATCCTGAAGGAAAAGGCATGGTGGAAAAAGTTCATGCTCCCTTGAAGGCTGCTCTGGTTAAACTGGCTGGTGAAAGTGGCAAGAATTGTCAAAGGTTTCTCCCCTTGGTCCTCTTCTCTGATTGAATTTCCACCAAGCAAACAACTGGCTACTCTCCTTATGAAATTATCTTTGGCCAAAGGGCTGTTCTTCCTCTTGATCTTGAAATGGAGTCTTTCTTGGGCATCTCTTGGGAACAAGTTTCTTCAACTACTGACCTATTAGTTTCCAGATCAAAGCAACTGGAGCGGAGTGAAGATATTTGTAACAAAGCTTATCAGAAGATGATGGAATCAAGAGCAAAATCAGTTCAGTATTGGGAAGATAAAAATCTAAATCAAATCAGAGATCCTTTGAACCCTGGTGATCTGGTATTGGCTTATAATCTATCTTTAGAGACTCAGTGGGGAAAACTTTTTTTGAATCATTGGAATGGTCCCTATAGAGTGGTTTTTCAAGTTACAGGTGGATCTTATGTTTTGGAAGAACTGGATGGTACTCAGATGGCTAGAAGGTCCTCTGCTGATCAAGTTAAGAGATTTTATTGTTGTGGGGGCAATTTGGGTTCAAAACAAGTCCTCCCAATTGTGCACCACCAGGGTCTTTTGCTGCGTTTTGTTGTAAAAACTTTACTTTAGGACACATAAGTGAGCACCTGGGACGCCTTTTGTTTTATCTTCTCCACATTTAGGCTCTTTTGAATGGATCAAGATGGGTTTCAACATTTTTTTTACTTAGAGGATCAAGAAATGGCCAATTATTTTCTTTTTTTTGTTTTTCATGTTTTCAAAATTATGATGCAGACTAGGGACAGTCTGTAAGTTGGGGAGAGATGTGGTGAACCATTTGGGACACCTTGGGAAAAGAATTCAAAATTGTAAAAAAAAAAAAAAAAACTATCCTTGCGCGACGCTCATCCTCATCCTCATCCCCTTGCATTGCTCCTCATCCCCATCCCCATGCGTCACTCCTCATTCTCATTGTTGCGCGTCGCCCATCCTTATCCTCATTGTTGCGCATTGCTCATCCTCATACTCATCCCCGCGCGTCTCTCCTCATCCTCATTGTTGCGCGTTGCTCATCCTCATCCTCATCCCCGCGCATCACTCCTCATCCTCATTGTTGCGCGTCACTCATCCATGCCTCACCAAACCCATCCCAACCGCACCTCCAAGCACTTGTCCGATCCTCGGATCCATCAATCTCCCACCTCACTCAATCTATCAGTTTCCAATCTCAAGCCTGTCAGAATTTACTCAATTGCCTCAAGCCGTCAAATCCTGCCTGCCATCATCCTCCCATCCAATCTCACCCCAATCAAGATCAAGACAGTCTTGATGCCTACCTCAACTCTCTCACCTTCCCCCTGGGACTCTCCCACCCCCCTTCCATCTTTGGGCGGGGGTGGAAAGGCATTTTCTACTGCCCGCAGACATCCGCGGGCGGTCTGGTTCATTTTCCTTTCCCACCCCTTCCGCCTTTGGGTGAGGGGTGGGTGATTCTGGTATTGTTGCGCGTGCCCCTCCAGGGACAGACACAAAAGATGGTGAAGGGATGAGAAGGATCCCACCCCGGTCAGGCAGGCCGGATTTCCACCGGCCTGCATGATCAAATTCTTCTGATCACCTAAAAAATCCGAAAATCAAAAAAAAAATCTTTCTTTTTCCGCTCCATTTGTAGTATCCCTTGTACATAGTCTAAAAGGGCCTCCTGCCCATATAAGGAGGGGCTCTCCCCTGCCTTTTGGGGGAGATCAGCATATGGTATCCTAACACTCACCACATCCTAAGGTCATCAGTATCCTCTTGAAATACATCATCCATGGGGTCTTCATTCCCCTTTATCTGAGAAAAAAAATTTGGGTATATCTATGATTGCCCCTTGATCCTTGAGCCTCCATACTCAAACCCCTTGATCCTTGAGCCTCCATACTCAAACCCCTTGATCCTTGATCCTTATTACCAACCAATAGCTTTGCTGGTTGAAGAAGAATTTGACTGATTGAATTCTTGAGTGTGTGAGACCACTCCTGATCCCTTTATCTGACCATACTGGTCCTGATCATCCTTTGATTATCTTTCTGGAACCAGTCACGTTTGACTGAAGAGGTTTTATTAAGCTTCAAACCTGGAGTGTTCAACCTCCCTTCATCTCTTTTGAAGTTGAATTCCGCCACCCTACTCTTGAGCCCCTTGAGAAGTGTTGGGTTATTCTTGTTTGAAACAGTTATTGTTTTGCTTCTAGAGCTTCAAACAATTAGCTTTGTCTTGTGCAGCCACCCACAGTTATCTGGTACCCTTCAAGCGCTTGATTGCGGAGAGTTGGGCAGGTTCATTGAGAACCTGGAGGTTGTTTGGGATTGAGTTGATCTTTCCTAAGCTCCTGCTGACGACCAGAGCTATTAGCTTGTGGGCGTTGTCACTCACAATTGCCTTGTCTTGTTGAACTCTGAGCAATTCTTGACTCCTTGTATTCAAGTTTTCCCCGACATCATTTTGCCTCAGATACTGTTGTCTCCCAGCTACCAACTACTATAATCTTTATCCTCTTACGTTTGGTTCCCCGTTTACCAGGTTCTGGACTTTGATCTTGGTTACATTTAAATATTTTTGTAACACTCAGGAGGGCAGCCTAAAAAAGCACCTATCCCCTCCACAGAACTTCCAAAGCCCTGCGCCGTTTAAAGTCTTACACCCTTGATTGAATTCTACCAACTAGGAAACAACATCAAGCAAACGCAATTCTGAGCAAACTTTCCTCTCATTGTGTTCCTAAAACCATTTCCAAAGCCAAAAACTCACCATATTTGCCCCCATGGAAAGCAGCTATTGGCACTGAAAAAGATAACTGTATCAGACATCAAGTTTGGGAAGTGGTACCAAAACCAGCTAATGTTAAAGAGCTTGATACCACATGGGTTCTAAGAACAAAGTTTGATGCCGATGGCTGTTTCTGTAAAAGGAAGTCTTGTCTCTGTGCAAGATGATTCCAACAAGTGGAGGGCATTGAATAAAATGAAACCTTTTCCCCCACTGGTTGCCTATCCTCTCTCTGCATTCCCCTCAGCCTTATGGCCTCTCACAATCTAGAAATACACCAAATGGACATTTGGTGCTCTTTTCTCAATGGCAAACCAGAGGAAGAGATATTTATCAAAAACCCAGAAGAACTTGACATCCAAGTACCTCCGGGGTTTGGTATTTGACTCAAAAAGTCTCTATATGGATTAAAACAAAGCCATTGGTGCTGGTACACCGCTTTAACCTCCTTTTTCTCCTCTCTAAACTTCAAATCCTCCAAAGTTGACCCCTGTCTCTTCATTAACTCCAACCCCAATAAACTTTGTCTTTTATATGTTCATGTAGACAATATTATTATTGGTGGGAGGAAACAAGATGTTCTGGACTTCAAAGAAAACATGAAATCAAGGTTTGAAATGGAGGACCTAGGCGAGTGTAAGTGGGTTCTGGGTATGAGAGTTACAAGAGATTGCAAGAAGGGAACTATTCAACTAAATCAAGACAAGTACATCAAAAACTTGCTTTCTGAGTTTGGCATGATGAACTGCAAACCTGAATCCACCCCTCTCCCTCAACAACCCTCCAAAGTCCCTGTTTCAGACACCCCGATTGACTCCTCATTCAACTACCATCAAGGTATTGGCCTCCTGAACTACCTCGTGCAGTGCACAAGACCGGATCTTGCTTTCTTGTGGAGTGATCTATCCCAATTCCTCAATAATCCATCAGTAACTCATCAACCCCAATTCTTCCACTTGCTTCAATATCTCAATTGCACAAAAGACCTGGAAATTACTCTTGGCGGGGATCCTTCTAGGTTGTTCAATCTTAAAGGGTACTGTAATGCTGACCATGCCTCAAGCAGAAATTGCTGCTCCTTCACAGGGGGCTCTGTTCTCCTCAATGGCCCAGTCATCTGGCGCTGCTCAAAAAAATCTGTCATTGCCCTCTCTACCATGGAAGCTGAGCATCAATCATGCTCCAAAGCCGGTCAAGACCTAATGTGGGCTACTCAACTTCTCACTTCTCTTTCCACAATATTCAATCAACCTTTTCTACCTCCCACTTGTTTCTGCAACAATCAAGGGGCCATAGCCCTCCTGGAGAACCCAGTTTACCAGAATCAAACCAGAAATATTGATGTTTGACTGCATTGGATCAGGCACCACATCACAAACAAAGACTTCTCACTACTCTATGTCCCTACTGCTGACAACCTTGTGGATGGGATGACTAAACTTTTATTGCCCCACATCCACTCCAGTTTCTTGAAGAACACAAATGTTTTACCTCTCAAGATGGATTAGCAAGCACAGGGGGGTGAAGGAATTCTGACTCAACCCCGCCGCCTGCCTCTCATTGTGGGACCCCTTGAGGACATCAAGTAGATGTAACCGCGACTCTCATCTGTGGTATTGACCTAACTTATGTAATCTCAACCTTTTTTATCATCCAATTAGGTCTAAGAGAGTGTTTCCAGTACTATTTCTGCCTCTATTTGCTCTTCTCTCTCTTCTCCACATTCATTTTGCATCTTCTTATCTGTACCTTGTTCAGGTACTGTCTCCGCTTCATCTCTTTTGTCCCATCATTTGAGCCTCTCTCAACTCAGCTTGCTCGTCCATCTCTTCAGGTTTGCATTCCATTATCTTCCTTTCTCTCCTATTGCGTTTTTGTCTCTTTATCTTGCTTGCTTCCCAGAAATCCACATTCATGTTGCTTCTTCTTATCTTTAACTTGTTCAGGTACTGTCTCTGCTTTGTCTCTTTTGTCCCATCATTTGAGCCTCTCTCAACTCAGGTCGCTGGTCCATCTCTTCAGGTACTGTCATCGCTTTGTCTCTTTTTTCCCATCATTTGAGCCTCTCTCAACTCAGCTTGCTGGTCCATCTCTTTAAAATTGACAGCTCCAACTGTGTGGTACTTGTGTAGGGCGCTACACGGCTCAAATGAGCAGTGGGGGCCCAAAGGCGACTACACAGGGCCATTTCAAACAGGCGCAACCCCTTGGGGGTCATGTAGGAGCCGTGTTTGGGGGTGCAAACCCCCCCCAAAGTTGTGCCAGAATTTTGGGCACCCCCTAGACCACACTTGTGTTCCCTCAAACCAAATTTGGGATCAAAGCATACTTTTTGGGACTGTTGTTCCACACCTAGCAATTGCAAAGAGACTTTGTCAGCTTGCTACTATGTCAGAGCTAGCTGACAAAGCACCAATAATAAGAAAAGAAATTAAAATTAATAAATAAACATTGAAGAGTATGAATATCCAAAATATTATTGAAGATTAGGACTCCTCACCAAATTCAGGTAGGGTCACTCAGCAACCCTACCCTCCAATTCCTACTCCTTACTATCTTAAATCCCATGATAGTGAAGTTTTGGCCCACGGCGCCACCAGTCCACGTTTCGCCATTGTCATCATTTCACATAAAATCCCAGGGTTAGGTTTCAGAGCTAAAATTTATTCAGAATTAGAGAATTCTGTATATTTTGGGAGTTATCAATGAAAATGCATTTTGTCAACACTCCGGCGCGCAGCCGCAAGAGCTACGCACTTGCGTGACAGATGCCAGAGTATAAGCCTGCATGATAGCAACGGCCAACAAGCGGGCGCGCAGCCCCAGGCAGGTGACCAATGTGCAACCGCAGGAAGATGCAAAGCAACAGGCGCAAAAGGAATCAACACAGGATGAGGAACCCCTGTCAAGGTACCAATCAGACAGGTTACTACCCATACTAATAGATCCAGGGTATGTAATAAATATCTCCACGCGTAGAAAGTGAATAAAAAAGTAGATAAATTAATTAAAAATGCATAAAAGAATGAGTTTACATATTTAAAGAAATTATATAAATAAATACATAAAATGCCAAAAAAGACTACTATCAACTTTGGAGGCTTGCATACCTATCTTATCTTGACATAAATGAGGACTTCATGACACCAAATTGTTTTTGAAAATCTCATGAACCCAGATATTTAAAAGTATTACTAAATTTCCCAAAGGAACTATTTTAAATAAATTATTTTACTAAAAATCATTGAACTTTGAAAATAGCCATCAAGAGATTAGAAGAGTCTAATAAACTACTTCCCATGACCTTTATGAAAGTTGAAAGACATCTTCATGTCCGTAGGGTTTTCAACAATCTAAAAAACAATTATATTACATATAAATTTCAAGTAATTATTTTTAGTAAATTATTTGAATAAACAAACACCAATTTCAAAAATTGATGTTAACAACTTTAAAGGACCAGAAATTACACTTAGAGTGACATAAACAGGAACAAGGGTACATCAAAATGTTTTTAAAATACCCAAAAATTAGAATATTGAATCAAGTTCAGTAAATTCTCATGACATACATGACTAAAGGAAGATCATATGACCAACTAGGCGCTTTTTCCATTCAAATTATTAAATTATTATGGGGAATAGCTCCAGATCTGAAGTGATCCAGCTCCCAACCAGGCTAAAGCACCTAGAGCACATAAAGGGCCAGCACTGGTTGCCCTGCTAGCCTTAGCACCCGTCCCCTTGAGACCCTATCACTCTCAGAGGGACAGAAATGAGACCCAAAAAGATATAAATAAAGGCCCCTTTTTGAGGTGATTGATACCCAGAGACCCAGTTATATTTACATCCAGACACCGTGAAAAGGTAATAAAATACTTATAAGAGATAATTAAGTGATTTATGTATTTAGTCTGATTAATAATATCCATCCCCAACCCTTTTTATCAATTTAAACTGCTGAGCAAACTTATAAGCCCAGTAAACAGGTTTAACCCATCAGTTCATGTCCCAAACAGGTACCCAAAGAATTTAATAATATACCAGTGAGTCTTATTATCCTTTTTTATTTTGTGGAAGCTTGGTGAAAACGCCCTGCCATTACACCGTGTATTTTATATACATATTATCTTTGGGAAAAATATCCTTTAAGAATATAAATTAAAGGTTTGAAAGTAACCAGACCTACATTTTTTAATACTGAATTCCCTGAAGAGAGGTGTTAAAGATCCCCAATATAATTTTGGCTCCTCTATGAAAATATTCAATAATCAATTTATTTATATTGATTTATAACAATAAACCATATCCAAACCAATTAACCTTTCAATAAGCTTTATCCAAATATTTTACAGATTTTTTCTGCATTTATTGAATAATATATTTATTATTTATTCTATCACCTCTGGTAGCTAAAGGATAGCATAGATGTTGGAATCCAGGAGGCTGACAGACTTTAAGGTGAAACCAAAGTGAAATTAAAGTGAAAATTGAAATCATATAAAAATCTGAAAACAATTTTTGTCAACTCAGAAGCAAGCAAACTTTGTTTGTTCAATTGAAAGTTGGATTGAATACTGAAGTATATCATTGCATTTTTTTTCATGGGAATAGCGGAAAGCCCTCCTTCTTCTGACATGGCTGCGTGGAAGGTCTACATTGATAGTGCCATCAACAAAGCTTTGGAAAAAGAAACAAAGGATTTGCATATTGAAAAATTGAAAGCCCCAATAGCATCCTCATCAAGGGTGAAAATTGAGGAACAAAATGTTTCACAGTGGTATTTGACCTCTGGTTTTGAGTAAAATTTTATGTTACTGGTATTTTCCCTATTTAATTTGATTGAAAATGATGGAGTGCATGCCATCAATATAACTATGTAAATATGTCAAATACACTTGACCCACCTCTTGTGAGAGCTTTTCCTACTAGGGAAGAGGCACAAAACTATTTTAAAACATGGGAAATGAATCATGGTTACTCTTTAACAGTTTTCAACTCAAAGCATGACCAATATGTGGATTTAGCCTGTTATAGACATGGTTCCTATTCAGGAAAACTTCTTACCAAGTGGTCTAGACTAACTCACACAAGGAAGGTTGGGTGCAAGTTTTGAATCCATGCAAGTTGCACAAATGCAGACCCCTGTTGCAAATCTCCTATGAAGAAACGCAACATAACCATCAATCATCTGAAAATATCTCTGTGCATCCTCAAATGAGGAGAATCTGTGGGCAAGCCTTGGATTTACTTCAGGAAGGTGTGAAAGATGGGCTCAATACGTTACAACTGAAGAGAAAATTGAGTAAGATTGGTGGGCGGGATTATGTTGATGACCAAGCAATCTATGACACTAAGCAGAAGGTAGATCTTGCAGCAATAAAGGGTAAAAGTGTTATGGAGGTACTCTATGAACAGCCTTAAGAAAAAAGTTTGATTTGCGAGTCAAAGTTCAGTGGAGAGGGTCACTTGGAGGCCCTGTACTTAGCACATCCTGAGGCAGTAAAGCTTTCAAAACAATTCCATAATGTTGCTATTTTGGATTGTACTTATAAGACAAAAAAGCACAAAACCCCACTATTGCATGTTGTAGGAATGACAGCCAATTGGAAAACTTTCATAAAAGCTCTTGTTTTTATAACAAAATAAACTGTTGAGTTCTACAGTTTGTCTTGAAATGCATTAAAGGAGTTGGCTTATGATCCTGAGAGAATTCCAAAAGTCTTTGTGGCAGACCCTGAAAAAGGTCTGATTCATTCTATTGAATCTAATTTCCCTGAGTCATCAAGACAATTTTACACTTGGCACTTCTCTAAAAACATACAAGCAAACTGTAAAGTGCGCTTTTTTAATGACTTTTAAGGATGGAAAAGCTTTATGACTCTGTGGGAAAAGTATGGGGCCTCAAAGACCAAGGAGGAGGGACAGGTCAATAATGCGGAACTCAGAGTAGATTCAAATCACTGCTTCTTATTCTTCCTAGTTTTGGGTTCTGACCTTTTGACTTGTATAGTGTTTCTTGAAAGACTATGAGGATGTGCTATTTTTAAGTCTTTTCCTTTGGGATATGTTCATTTTGTTGGTTTAATGAACTTAGTTACTAATTAATGATTGATTGTTAGTCAAAGTTGGCAGAATCTGAATCTGAATTTCATAGTTCAGAGGAAGAGACTGAAAGTGAATTGGGTTCACTTAATTTGGAATCAGAATCCTCTTCAGAGGAAGAAAACGTGCGGCAAAGCTCAACCACAAGCTCATCTTTGGTGAGTATTCATTTAATTGATCTGATTAAAGAAATAAATACTAAGTTATTTTTCATGATAGTAACCAAACGTGAAATACCTCAATCAAATACCCAAGAATTCCCATAAGTTGTTGGGTGAGGTTTGGGATCCAATTGGAGATGTGAATTGAGGATTTAGAGTCAGAGTCATTGCCAAATTTCTTGGTTATGAATAAAATTCTTGGTTCAAAGTAATGAAGAAAATGATTGAAAACATTAGAGAAAAATAAAGCATGCTACATTAAGATTCTTTGTGGTGCAAAGGAGGTTGAAAAGATTAAAAAAAGACTTGATGTTGAGGAAATCAATGAAAAGATTCCCTCCTCAAAATGGCTGGCTAAATAAGATATGTGTCAGATCATAACAGACGCATATTCCACACCTATATGTTTCATTTCATTGGAGTCATTTGATACTTATACTCCAATGAAAAATGGTGTTACTGATAAATCAGATCCAATTCTACTTTCCTTTGTAAAAAATAACCACTGCGTTCTATTAAAAATTGAGGGAGAAATGATTCCAATCCTGCCCATTTTAGCAAATACACATTCCTTGATTTCTAAAAAATCCTCTGGTTGGGTTGATCATCTCAAGGATCAACTGCAAATTTATTCTAGATTGTAACAGAATTTGACTTTGTTTCATCCTTTGGTTTCATATAAATTGTAATTTTAATTCAGCTAACAATTTCTATTAATATAAAGGTTTATCACATTTTTAACATCATTATGTTGAGTGTTTTGATTTAACATCATTATATTGAGTGAATTGAACAAGAGTTTAATCATCAATCAGTTCAACTTGTTTTGGGCTTATTCCATCACAAGCTTAACTTACGTTAAGCTTGGGATGGGATCAGCTTAACACAAGTTGAACTTGTTTTTTTTGGTGTTTTGACTTGAGGGCTGGTCAAAAGACCTGTATTTTTTTGGGAACTTTTACTTTAGGGATGGTCAAAAGACTTCTTTAATATTTGGGCCCTTTTAATTCAGGGCTACTCTAGTTGAACTTACTTTAGGGCTTGTCAAGTTAGTTGGATTTTTTTTGGTGTTTTGACTTTAGGGCTTGTCAAGTTACTTGTATTTTTTTGGTGTTTTTACTTTAGGGCTTGTGAAGTTACTTGTCTTTTTTTTTTAGTTTAGGGCTAGTCCAGTTACTGTTTTTTTTTGCTTCTTTTTAATTTGGAGCTAGCCCATTCCATAGTACTAGTTTTTATTTTTATGTATTTATTATTTTTTTAAAACCTAAAAATGAACATTCTTTGATTTTTTGGTTGATTTCTGTTTTTTTGGAAGGTTTTTTTAGTTTAAGGGTTATGTTAGTACCCTTTCACTCCTTTTTTTTGGCTTGCCGCGCTTCAGTGGCGTGTGGGATGTCACAGGACTAAATTTGAGGTGTGTATAACTCCACACGGCTTGAATGTAGTCGTGTGAAATCCCAGATGTTGGAGGACCAGGCTGGTTCAGCTGAGCAACTCATTGAGCCATGGGGGGTTGTACACGGCTCCAATTGGACCTTGTGGCGTGACACACAGCCCTTTTTGAACTGTGTGCATGACTCAATGAGAGGTTGATTTAACATTACCCTTCCCCAAAAACAACCATTCCACATAACTCACATTTTCACAATGTCAAAAAGGATGGGAAGTGTGGCTTTAGATCAGCAGCAATTTGTTTGGGGAGGAACTCAGAAGACAGGATTGAAGTCAGGAAAGACATGTTGAAAGAGCTTGATTCAAACCCAATCTTCAAGGAAACAACATTACTGCGTGATATCTGGGGTGAAACTTTCCAAGAAGCAAGAAGGAAACTGAACCAACTTCATGGCCCAGCTCCCAGAAATATGTGGATGAAATTTCCATTCCATGGTCACCTTCTGGTTGAAAAATATAAATTTCCAGTGTTTTGGTTTTCTTCTTTAATTCCTTGCAATTATCTTCCTCTGAATCCCCCTCCAACTCTATATTCCAAACATTCTCCTTTTTGATTCATTCTTTTAGATGAATTCAAACATATAGTCTCATGAAAGTTCAAGTCTGATCATTGGCCAGCTCCCAGGTTAGATCCACTTTGGAAAAGCTTTGTGACAAAGCATTCAAAATATTGAAAAACCAATTTTCAGAGAAATTTGGATCTTGGTAATGAGTTTTTGTTCCATCCAAAAGATTCAAGTAGAAAAATGGAACCAATCATAGTTGAATAAGTTTTAATATTTGTATCCATATTTGTTCTTAATTTTTAATTTTTTTAATGAAGTTTTTAAGGTGTATGAAAGAAAGCAGAAGATATTTAGAAATTATTAATTAACATTTTTTTTGAAAATTCTGAAAGCTTGAATGAAACAAAAAAACCAATTATAAAGGCCAACAAAAGGATTCAAAAATCCAGTGAGAAAAGTGAATTTTTGGAATTTCTTTGGTTTTTGATGGAATTTTTAAAGGTTAAAAATGACATCCAAAAATTCTGGAAAAGAATGTTGAAAAAATCTTTAATATTTTTTTTTGATTTTATAAAAGCTTGAAAAAACCAAAAAAAATTGATCAAAAAGGCAAACAAAAGGATCCAAAAGTCCAATGAGAAAATTGAATTTTTCAAATTTTTTGCTTTTTAAAGAGAATTTTTTAAGCAAAATAATACATCCAAAAAATCTTCAAAAATACTTGAGTTTTCCTTACCTTTTTTTTAAGTTTTCAGTAGCTTGAATCACCCAAAAAAATCAAATTGAAAGGAAAATTACAGGATTCAAATGTCCAAAGAGAAATTTCATTTTTTGATTTTTTGTATTTCTTGAAGGAATTTTTTAAGATGAAAGGATACATCCAAAAAATATGAAAAAATATTTTAAATCTCTTTGAATGTTAGTTAATATTTTCAGCAGCTGAAACTACCATAAAGACAAAAATAAGGATCCAAAAACCCATGCAACAATCTGTTTTTCCAGAATTTCTTCATTTTTTGATTGCATTATGAAGGAGTTCTAATGCCTCCAAAATTACACAAGATTTTTTTTAGGGCTTTAAGAAGCCCTGCTACAGGTCTGCTGATTCAGAATTAAAAAAAATGAATTCTTGAAACTTGCGTCAAATAGAGTCTTTTTGCTTGAAATATCAAAGGGGTGCAACTATGCAACAACATCAAAATGTGTGAAAAAAAGGGTTGGATGCATGAGAAAAATAATGCCCCATATATATATAAACAACAGAAATTTATTTATGACTGATTTTTTTCTGTTCAATGCAAAAGCCCTGGTTTCTTTTGGTGAGATGAGGGCAAAGGTGGCGCTGTAATACTTTATTATTACTTTATTATCAAAAAAAATCACAATATAAATATATTTTATACAAAAGGATAGAAATAAATATATATATATATATAATTGTTTGCCAAGAAAACCCCGAAAAGAAACCTGAAAAAAAACCCTTCAAGAACCCAAAAGATAAAAATCTTGCATTATTATTTACTTCCCATAAAAAAAATCAGAAAACAAAAGGTGAGTGACTGATTTCCACATTTTTTCTAGGTTGAAAATTGAGATGAAGGGTTAGCCACCAGCTTTGGGAAGGGAGGCATAGTGGAGCTCCAAACTTATTGATTTTCATTCAACAAAGAAAAGAAGAGATTCAGTACCTGCCCTTACAAACAAGGAACACAAAAAACATGGGAAGAAAAGAACGGCAAATCACCCAAGCATTGAAACGGATTTTTATGATGGTCAGGATGGTTTATTTGATGGAGGGGGGGAAGTAGCCACTTTTTGGCCCTCTTTAAATGGACCTTGATGGAAGTGGAGGACCTCTCTCCCAAATGCAACAGTCCAAAAATCATGGTAAGGTCTGGGAAGTGATCTCAATGATTTTTGCAAAAGGATTGCCCACAAATTGGAGAAACAAAAAAAAGAAGAAAAAAAAAGAAGAAAAAAACAAAAAGGGGATTGGGATCCCTGTATCCACCCACTGCAAAGATTTAAAAACTTCATAACTTAAAAAAAGGGGGGGAAACAATTTTGAGGGAGAACTTACTGGACCCTTTTTTTGGTTTTGAGATATTGTTGGATTGCACACATTGGTTTTTAGACCCTGCATTGATCAAAAAAAAGAGATTAATTAGAAGAAAAACCAAACAAAATCATTGACCAATCAATCAATGTGAAACCAACCCAACATTGCCTGAATTGACCAATACAAAAAAAAAAGAAGATTGATTAAAAATGAATACGTTGACAACTTGATTGAAATATTCAACACTTACTTTCACCATTCCCATCACCACAGCGGCCTGGGCCCTGCATGGAACCTATACTAATGGAAAGGGTCTCAAGGAAAAAATAAAAAATAAAAAAAGGGTTATGATAAATTCATCACTCAAATGGACCATGTGGCATGCTACACGACTACAATTGAGTGGTGTGGCCTCTACAAAACTTGAATGTAGCTGTGTAGCCCCCACAAAATGGTTTTGTGTTGTGTGGCACCCTAAAGGACTAAATTCAAGTTGTGTGGGTCTGTACACAAACTCAAATGTAGTCATGTAGTGTGCCACACAAAGGTGTTTGAAGAGTTAAAAGATTTGATTTCCTGAACCAACAGACTAAAGAAGAAACAAATTAACAAAAAAAGAAAGGATAATAATGGAGGAAGTTAAATGAGACTGAAAGTTCTTACTCAATGCTGACATGAACAAGAAACATGGGTCGCTCAAAATGAAGGGAATGAAAGTGACAACAAATAATAGAAATGGAAAGGACGGCTGAACGGGAGTGTTACAAAACAGGTCAGCAGTTGTCGTGGAAGCTGAAGTAAGTCAACCTCACATATGAACAAAAGAGGAAATCGGTATTGATTGATGTCGGAGCGTGTCAATGGCTGTAGGAGCGTAACAAGATGATTAAGATAGTGTATCGAGATGAATGAGGTAGCATATCAAGATGAATGGGAGGATAGTTGATGTCGAGTAGAGTATTGAGGAGCGGTAGGTGGGTGAAGTGTTGAAGTGATTGATGGATGGAGGTTGCAAAACTGGTGGAGTCGGGAGAGGTGGAGTTGGGAGATGAGAGGGAAGCGGGGAAAGGAGGAGCTGGGTTATGTGGAGCAGAGGCGGAGGATGATGAGGATGAGGAATGATAGATGGAGGGAAGGATGAGAAAGGATGGATCCCGCTGAGTCACAAATCGAGAGACGGAGTGAGAACAAGGATTAAGTGAGCGGGGATTGGGAGATATTAGCGGGAGGGGGGATTGGAATCAGGAGAGGAGCTGCGGGAGTGGTGGGGTTAAGTACGCGGAGATTTGGTAGATTTCCTCTCAACACGCCGCCGTGTTCAGATGAGAGGTTGAAGAATAGTGTCAGTGAGGAGCTTGACGGAGGGTTTAATTTCTGATTTTGTTAAAGGGTCGGCCAGCATCAATCCGGAAGGGACAAGGTTGGTGATGAGGAGTTTGGCGTCCTTTTGCTCTCGAAGCCATTTGATTTGAATTTCAACATGTTTGAGTGCGCTGTGATGGGATTCAAAGTTGATTAGATTGTTTAGAGCTTTGTTGTCAATGTGAGAGCAATGGGTGAGGGAGAGGGAGGGATTCAGTTCTTTTAGGAGGTTCAGGATCCAAATTTTTTCTTGAGTGGCCAAGACAAGGGCTTTGAGTTTGCCTTCAATTGAGGAAAGTGAAACTTTTGGTTGAAGTTTGCTATTCCAGGAGATGGCACAGCCGTAGAGTAGTATCAGGTAGCCAGTGTGGCTCCTTCTAGAGGTGGGATCATTACCCCCATCGAAGTCGCTCCATGATTCAAGATCAAATTTGAAGGCACTGTTCTTAAGGCGAAGGGCGAAATTTTGTTTAGTTTTGACGTAGCGCCAGGCATGCTTGGCTTCTGAACAATGAGAGAGGCCAGGCTTTGAATTGAATCTGGATAGGGAGGAGACAAGGTAGGAGAGGTCCTGTTGGGTTTGGATGGCTATGAAGTTGAGGTAGCCCGTAGAGGAGCGATAGTTGATGTTGAGCTTGGAGAAGTTGGAAGCATCTTTGTTGGTAGCGGGCTTGAGAATGGTGCCAGGTGTAAGGGGTGTGTTATTGGTTTGGATTCTGAAAGTCCAAGTTTGGTCAGTCCAGTTTTGATGTGATTGGGTTGGTGTAGGAAGGGTCCTCCCGGCGTGTCAACATTGTTGTTGCCAAGGATTTTGGTGAGAGGGCCTTCGTGCGAAATAGCAAATTTCGTCTTCAGTGTTATTTGGAATTCCTGTGAATTCCCAATAATGACCAGATTGTCAACGTAACAGAAGATGAATAGCTGGAGAGAGTGATTTATAAACAGACACGGGTCAGCAGCAGATGCGACAAAACCTTGGTCAAGCAACCATTGTTTGAGAGTGTCAAACCAGCTCTTAGGAGCTTGCTTCAGGCCGTAAAGAGCCTTGTTCAACTTGAGATAAGGAAAGGGAGTGTCATATCCGGATGGTGCCTTGATGTAGATGTCTTTGTCAAGTTCAGCGTGCAGGAACGCCGACTTGATGTCCATTTGCGTTATTGGTAATTGGTGATGGAAGGCATATACTAGCATCGTACGGAGTGTAGTGATTTGGCCAGTCAGTGCGTAGTTTTCCCCATAATCAAGGAATTTGAGTTGTTGGAACCCTTGGAGACAGAGTCTCGCCTTGAAAATCAGGCCATCGTCATTGGGGTCGATTTTGAGTCAATATACCCATACAGTTGAGAGGGCCCTTTTGCCTTCTGGTAGTGAGTGGCAGCCGGTCCAGACGCCCATTGATTCGATTCCATTCAGCTCTTTTTTCATGCCAAGGGTCCAATTTGGCCAGTCGGGCGACCATTTGGCTTCCTCGTAACTTCTGGGAACACTTCTGGTGAGGAATCCATAGCGTTGGGGACGTTGAAGGGAAGATCAATCTCTGAGGGTTATGCCAGAGGGAATGAGTTGAGGTGTTAGATCCTCCTTGTCAGAGGAGTCAGAGTTTGATTGCGCGATTTGAGAAATTTCCTCCGGAGTTTCAGGGTCTGGGATGGATGTAGGTGGTTTGATGTTTTGGGAATCGTTTGGACTTTGGACGGAGCGCGGAAGCTGATTTGATGTTAGAGTGTCCAGGAGATCGGAGTCAATTTGAAGAAGAGTTTTGAACGGGTGGTCAGAGGGAGAAGATTCAGTTAGCTTTATGTTTTCAAAAATTTTGACATGTTTAGAGCGGATTTTTTCCCCAACTTCTGGGACAAAGATTTGATAGGAGTTAAACTGCATGTCATGACGCACAAGGATTCCTTCCCAGCCTTTCTTTTCAAACTTCCTGACGTTTTGACGAAGATTGAGAACGACGGTCTTGGATCCCAGGGTTCGAATCAGGTTAATCTTGGGTTTGAGTCCGTTCCACATCTCCAGAGGGCATACTTTTGATTCTTTTGCTGGCAGGAGATTGAGGATTTCACAGCATCGCACTAGGATTTGATCCCAGAGGTCAATGGGAATAGACATATTGATGAGAGCGGTTCTAGTGGCTTCAACTATTGTCCAATTTCCTTGCTCTGCAATGGGGTTGTGTTGAGGAGTGTAAGGTTCAGATGTGGTGTGTATGATTCCCGAGTCTAGAAGGAAGTTGGTGAGCTTGGAGTTTACGAATTTGCCACCATTGTCTGAATGGAAAAACTTAAGTTGATATCCAAATTGGTTTGAATGTATTTTGATGAATTTGATGATTTCATCCGTAACATCGGACTTGAGTTTGATGGGAAGGCAGGTTTTGAAGCGGGAGAATTCATTGGTAATTAACAAGAAGTATCGATTACCAGTTTTGGACACTGTATTGATCGGTCCGCACACATCGGCGTGTAATCTAACGAAGGGTTTGGTGCAGTTCGGTATGTGACCCTTGAATGATGATTTGTGAATTTTTCCAAGTGCGCACGATTCACATGATAATTCGCTCCATTTGATTTTTGGAAAATTTCTTGATAGAAGTTTAGTTTGATCTGCGTGAGGGTGGCCGAAGCGTCTGTGGAGGGTAGTGAGCAAGACAAAAGCGTGGGTTGATTCAGATTGAGAAAGAGAGAGATCTTTGAGAACTAGGAGATTATCTTCTATGGATCCAAAGAGAATTTCATCATGCATGAACTTCACAACAAAGTTGTTCTGTCCCGATAGATGAACGCAATGTGTCAAAAGTTTCAAATGAGTGCGTTGAGTGATCTTTGTGACAAAAATGTGAGATATTGTTGATTGGTGAGTTGGAGATTTGATTCTTTCAATGATCAAGCTGGCTGACGGGGAACATAAATTGATTGGGGGTTGAATTTAGTTGTTGGTATTTTGAGGAATTTTTGGGTTACAGTTCTGTTGTTTTGTTGATAGAGAGGAACAGGACCTCCTGGTTTGGATTGGGTTAGAGAGACCAAAGTAGTACACCTGTGTGTTTGAAGGTAATTGCAGTGAGAGTGACAAAGAGTAAATAAGAGATAACAGAAGGAGATAAAGATAAACAAAATAATAAAAAAACAACAACAAGAGCACGCACCAATGAGGTGCATAATGCCATGAATCAAAAAAACAAGGTTGCGCTGTAGGTGGACAATGAATATCTTAGAATGGAAAAAGAGAAAAGAAATTTTTAAGAATATGATTTTAAAAGCCCCCTGTAACTAATAAATCAATGAAATAGAGAGCTGAATGCATTTACAAGACAGGTATTCAAAGTCTTTTTGGTGGCCTTGGTCAGGGAATTGGCCATCATCAATAGAGAAGGAATTAAATTGAGATTGATAAGGCCATTTTCAAAATTATATTGCAAAATCTTTGTTTTGAGATCTATTTGCTTAGCCTTTGAGATCAATACAAATTTTTGAATTTTTTCATTGAGTCCCTTTTTATTTATAAGATGAAGGTTAAATTTGAAATGAGTGCAATATACATCTTCAATCAGTTCTACCAGCCAGCAAGCTTCAAGTTGACAGCTGGACAAGGCCATCCATTCAAATTTAATGGACAAATGCGTGATGTTTTGCTGCCTTCTGCTTGTCCAATAGAGCAGGCTTCCTTTGAATGAGCATATGAAACCGCTTTGAGAAATTTTTGAAGAGGGGTTGTTGCTCCGGGTGGTGTCACTGAAACAGATGTGCCTCTTTGAGATTGATTTTCAACCAATTGTCAGCTCTCTGATACCATGAACCTTGCAGTCCTTTAGCTACAGAAAGTGATAAAAATACTGGAATAATAATAATAAAAATTATTCCCAAAATAAACACTTAGAGGCTCAAATAAATAATATAATAAGAGCAGTTGCAAGGTTTAATAAGTTTTTTAAAAAAAGTTTTTCAATATGTATATAAAAGAGGGGCCACAGTATTATAATACTGGGGGTCTTTACGGACAAAGAAACCTCTCTTCAAGAGGCCTCCTTAGGCAGTTTAAGAACCTTGGAATGAAGATGGGTGCCTTAGAAAGGGCTTATTCCACTAATGGCCAGGCATAACAGCACAAAGGCCTAGACAGGAAGGGAAACACTCACTCTGAGCACTTTACCACAAAAATCCTGCAATAATAGGAAGGGTTTCAGAGCAGGTGGGGTGGATTGCCTGACTAAACTTCAAGGGTTGATTGGTTTTAAGAAATAAAAAATAATACTACAGACTAGTTCATAAATCACTTTCTTAGATTTTTCATAGGCACTTGACTAACAATGACACAGTGTCTGATTGATAATAATAATTCCTGGTAAACTGATGATGATAAAATGTATCCAAAGAGGTCTGTATAAATACCTTTTTGGGGTGATTTTGAGCTTCTCAGGGCGCATAGAGAGAGTAATCCTCATGGGCTGAGGCTGGAAAGCCATTCAGAGCAAAATTAGCACGTCCACTTGGCGCTGTTAAACAGCTGACCTTAGATCTGCTGTATTTCTGTACTATTTTAGCCAGAGGATCTGTTAATATATTATGGCGTAAATTTGATCATTCTGCACTCATACTTCATTTGTACTATTAGTATTGCTTTGAAGTGATCAAATGTGGGAATTTACTAATTTTTCATTATCTTCGGATCACGTAGAAAATTTTTAATAATTTTTATGAACACTCCTTGTAGTTTTTTGTGGTCTTCAAAGATCAGATTCAATGATTTACATAGTAATCCTTGATCTTTAATTTATTATTAAAAAAATTTTCTAAACTTAATTTTTATTAATTTCAATTAATTTTTGATCTTTTTAGATTATTAATAGTGCATATTTAAACTTGTTACATATGCCAGGAAATGCTAATTAGGTTGTAGCTCTTTTGAGCGGTACCTGGTTGTCAGATTAGTCACAACGGATCCAGACGTGGGGATCAGTCAGTTCAGATGCGCACGGGGTGGGATCCGGTGCGTGCGTGGCAGAATTAGCTGCGCGCGGGTCTCTAGTACGCGGGAAAATGCTACTATGAGTACGTAGGGGTATGTAATGATGCGGGGCTGCACGCGGGAATTTTGACATAACACATTTCCGTGTGTAACTCCTAAAACATACACAACACCTCAATTCTGAGTGAATTTTAGGTATAAACCCTATATGTGACAACGCGTCTGAAATGTTAAAATGGCAAAAAGGTGCCATACTGGTGTTGTCATTTTTAGTACTTTTCTTTTTAATTATTTTAAAAATGTAAGGACTTGGATTTCAAGGGTGGGGTCAGCGAGTGACCCTACCTGATTTAGGGTGAGGAATCCATTTCTTTAATAATATTTATGGATTTCTCACTCCTTCTTTTTTTAATCTAGATATTCATATTTTTATAGTTTTGTGTTTCTATGAAAGGTTGCTCTGTACATAGTAGCAAGCTGACATTCCCCCACTCCAAGATATGTCTTTATCTGAAAAAAAAATTCTGGGTCAATGCCTTCTGCTAGCTCTGTAGTTCCTTAGGTGTATGGGTCCATCAGGGATATTTTGTTCAGGTAACCATTCATCTTTATCAGCTGATTCTCCCTTTTATCTAACTGGGCATAGTCTGAAATATTTTCCATTGATCCTTTTTTTCATATCTTTAAGTATCTTGCTAATTTTTCCGTCTTTTTCATGTTCTTCTGCAACAGGTATTTCAGGTGAAGGAGGATATTCTCCATTCCTTGGGTGGTAGTGTTTGATGAGACTTACTGGGAAGACTGGGTGTTTTCTAGAAATCTCATCACTAAGGATTACTTCCACAGCATTCTTACCATGAATTTTATTAATGGTGAAAGGTCCATCAAAAGCTGTTCTAAGCTTTCTATTTCCAGCTAAGTTGGTGAAGTTGGTGGTAGAGATCAAGACTTGATCACCAATCTAGAAATCAGGCTCCTTATGGGTTTTATCCCACATTTGTTGGTTATACTCCACAGCATCCTGGACACACTTAACAGAATGTTTATTGGCTACATCTATCATGTTTTTGAAATCAAGTGATGTAGGGTGAATATTGTTTAGCTGGTGATTAAGGTTATCCTTGGGTAATTTAGGAATCCATCCTCTTTCCAGTATGTAGGGTCCTTCCTTAGTGGTAAAGTGCTTGCTACTGCTGTAGGCCATCTCTAGTGCAGGTAAAAGGCTAATCCAATCGTGGCAATAACCATCATAATTCTTTTATTCTAGACCAAAGCCACAGAATCTCCTGAGCATGTTTTCCAGTGTCTGAATAATTCTTTCAGCTAAGCCATCTGTCTGAGGATGATAAGCTTTAGAGAAAACTAAGGTGGTTCCCAGCATTTCATGAAGATTTCTCCAGAACTCAGAGGTAAATTTAGGATCTCTGTAGCTGATAATGATCTTGTGAACTCCAACATCAGCAATGAGTCTGTTCCAAAATAATAGGGCATCTTCCATAGCAGTGTCTTCCTTGTGATTAGGTAGAAGCTTTGCTTTCTTGGAGAACCTATCCATGATGACTAGGACTGAGTTGTAGGAATAGGCTCCACCTGGTGGTCATGCAGTTACAAAGTCCATGTTGATAATCTCCCATCTTTTCTTGGATTCAGCAATCTTTTGCAGTAGACCAAACCTTTTCCCAGTGGTCCTGTTGGACTTCTGACAAGTTTCACAACTAGTAACATACTGGATAGTGGATTCTCTCCAATTGATCCACCAAGCAGTTTGTTTAACATTATCTAAGGTTCTATCAGAAGATAAATCGCCAGATGAGCAGTTATCATGGCATTCAGCCAGGACTTTTTTGATATGGTCATCCTTAGTAAAGGCTATAAAACTTGAATGTTGATGCCTGTAGTATACTAGACCATCCCATATGGTGAACCTTCCGGCTTTGTATGGTTTCAAGGGGGTTTCAGGTAGGCTATTGATCAATTCAGATGGTGGAGAAGTACTTTCCATAATGGTGATCAGATTTTTCATGCCAGAATTGTAAGATTCTTTGATTGAGTTGAACAAGGATTCATCCAATTCACAAATTTGGATTCCAATTATAGGAGCTTCAACGTTCAACATGTTAATGTTAAGGATAGGGAAGATATCATTATCCTCTGGATCATAAGCAGGGTTACTTGGATCATTGGGTAAAGCATTCCTGCTCAAACTATCAGCATTCTGGTGTTTAGCACCAGCTTGGTGAACTATGGTCATCTGACCTCTGTACTGTTGTATGGCTATCTGCCATCTTAACATGTGCCTACTAGGAGTCTTCATGTTCATCAAAGTCCTGATGGCATTGCAGTCAGTAATCACTGTGAACTTGGTGCCGTCCAAGTAGTAATGAAGTTTCTCCAGAGCCCATACTAAAGCAAGGCATTCCATTTGGCTTGCACCATACCTTTTCTCAGTATCCTTAACTTGTCTGGATATGAAGAGTATAGGTTTTTCCACTGGTTTTTCATCCTAAATGACTTCCTTGTGTAATGCAGCTCCTAGCCCATCCATACTAGCATCTATAAAGAGCTTGAAGGGTTTAGAATATTCTGGCTGAACCAGTACTGGAGCTGAATCCATGGCCATCTTGAGTTCCTTGAAATTCTTAATTCTTTCATGAGTCATTTCAAAAAAGGAGGTTTTGTTGCAGATTTCATACAGACACTTGGTTAGAAGATCAAACTTTGGTAAGTACTTCCTTTAGTAGCTGCAGAAGCTAATAAAAGATAGGAGTTCATTTTTATTCTGAGGCATTGGCCTATTCATTACTGCTGCTATCTTGTTTTGGTCAGCAGCTAAGGTCATTCCAGAGAAAATGTGTCCTAAGGCTTTCAGTTCTCCATAACCAAAGTTACACTTTTTCATTAATACTTTTAATCCCACAGCAGAGAAAGTTTTGAGGACTAATCTTACTTTATCCAGGTGGGTATCCCAATCATCAGATTAAATGATAACATCATCAATTTAAACCATCATCCATCCTTGTCTGATGAACAATCCTAGAACTGTGTCCATCATCCTTTGAAAATGAGAAGGAGCATTTTTTATACCAAAAGGCATCCTTAGATACTCATAGATTCCCAAATGACAGATAATTCTAATGAATTTCCGGCTATCAGGGCTGATAGGTATTTGGTGAAAACCTTTCAACATGTCCATGGTAGTGATGTACTTAGCTTTTGACAGGTTATGCAGAGAATGGTAAATCCTTGGAATTGGCTAATAACTGGCTTGGGTGTAATTGTTCAGCATTCTGAAATCTCCAACCATCCTTGAATTATCATTATGCCAAGCTATAATTACTGGAGTAGTGATATCTACTTGTTCATTGTGTCCCACTTTCCTTAAGACTTTTAGGTCAACCAACTCTTGAATATGAGTTTCCAGAGCAGCTCTAGATTTTGGACTAGAAGGGTAAGCAGGTCTCCTGAGGTTAAGTGGGTAAGGAGGCTTAATGGTTAGAGTCAGAATCATATCATGTCCTTTGATGTTACCAATTGGGTGATCCTTGGTACAGAAAGCATTCTGATTTTCAAAGCATACTTGTAGGATGTCCCATCTTTGTTCTTCATTGAGCAGGGGATTCAAAGCTGCTTGAGAGAAGTATTCCTGATTGAAACTCTCTAAGTGTTTTTCATAAGTTGAGTCATAAGTTTGAGCATTGACATGGCATATTTGAAACTTCTTGTTCCAGTCTCCCCCTATGGTGAAGTATCTACCCTTGCTTTGGAATACATCTATACCATACAAGCAAAGCAAATCATTAACAAGGATAAAGTAATCACATACTCCGTTTTGGAGCACTACAAATTCAATTTTCAGTTTGAGTGATCCTTTAGAGTTAGGGAGTATGATATCAGAGGACCATACTCCAACAGTATTAAGAGAAGAATTACAACTGCTGAACTTAGCGTGAGGTACGGGTAATAAGTTCAGTTTCCAGTTTGGGTCTTGTTTCTCCAAATAAGTTGAATTAACACAAGAGCAAAAGGCTCCACTGCCTAGAAGTAACTTAACAGGAGAACCTTGAGTTAAACCAATAGCATAGCATGTTTTTCCTGAAGTGTAACTTTTACCGGCAGAAGGTTTCAGAGTCAAGGCCTTAGCCTCAGAGATGTGGTGAATCTTCATGTTGGGATTCCATTTTTGAGGTAAGTTAGAATCCTCATTAACAGAATTTATTTCTAGAGAAGACTCAATACTTCCTTCAATGACATTGATTTGGTTAGTGATCATCAAATCACACTCAGCAAGTGATCCATCAGTATCATCTAGGTGAGGGTCAGGATTATCATACGCTTCCCCTTCAATAGGATTAATCCTTTTCCTAGGTAGAGGACAATCAGGTTTTACATTTCCTTTTTGTTTAAAGTTCCAACATACTTTTTCCTTTGACTCTGGAGTCTTCTTGACCTCCAATGTAGTTGTATTAGTGGCAGGGGATTCCTTAGTTTTGGCAGTATACTCTTCCCTGTTTCTAGTATTTTGTTCCCTGGGGAGTCTGTTGACTCTCTTATCTATACCATTTATATCAATAGTCTCTTCCAACACAACTATCAGGGTAGAAATATCAGAATCCATAGGCATCCTGAACCTTACACTGTGGTTGATTTGTCCGGGACATAAGTTGAGAAGTCTTTCATTGACTTCTTCCTCATCAGCATCTGGGTAAAAACACTCTAACCTCCTTTTCTGGTTTAAGCACCACTTACTAGGTTTTTCCTTGGATGGATCAAACTGGGAGGTTTCAAAATTTTTCATCATCTTTCTTTTCCAAATCCTAGTACCAAATTGTACTTTGATCAATTCTTTCCAAGAACTCTAGGATGAAGATGCAACTTCTTCCCTTTTATTTATAAAACAATCAAGAGCCACTCCTTCAAATAGTCTGGGCAGTCTTACCACAACTATTTTATCAGGCATTTCATAAGAAGCAAGGGTATAATCAATAAATTTAATGAAAATGACATGGTTGTATTCTCCTTCTCCGGAGAATTTAGGCCATTCAGTAGTGGGAGGAAGTAAATTCAAAGCCTGTTCTATTTCAGGAGTGGGACTCGGCCTAAAAGATTCATTCCTAGTTGTAATGGTTCTGGGAGGAAAACTAGGAGTACTGGTGAACCTGGAAGGTATAGTTTTGTCCAGGTCAATGACTGGGGAGTTAGTAGAATTGACTTTAAGATCTCTGAGATCATTCTTAATCATACCTAACTCCAAATCAAGTTTGTTGTTTAGTAAATCAATTTTTTTAATCAGATGAGCTGAAGGAGTAGGACTAGTTTTGTTAAATTCTTCCTTAAGCTGGTTCATAGTTGCAAGAATATCTTCCTGAAGAATTGATTGGTTATCATCAATATGTTTCATCAGGTCCAACTTACTATTTTTTATACTATCCTTGATTTTTTTTATTTCTAAATTATCAATTCTCATAGTCTGACACTGCGCATCAATCACTCTGAAAATACTCAGGCTCAATTTGTCCAATTGTTGATGAACTTTTTCAAAACACTGGCTGATAACAGTAAAATTGTGAGACACATTTACAGAAAATCTATTAAGAGCTTCTACATCTAATTGTGGTACACCTTTTTCCACTTCTGGGCTAGGTATATTATGCTTTCCCAATCCTTTGGGTTCCTTAACTTCTGATGGGCTGAGGACCTCTTCTTTTTGGGGTCCTTTCCCTATAAGGAAGCTAACTGATCCCAAGGATTCCAGTTCTGCACGTAGACTTCTACCTCTTTCTTTGGGATCAACTTTTGCAGAGAAATCCAAGATTTCTTTTCCAGAGAAAAAGCTCTTCTCATACCTGGCTGATCCTCCTGGGTCTGAGCCAGTTTGAATTGTTCCCAATAGATCATGTGCTTTTTCACTAATACCTTGAATATTTCCTCCTTGGTTGATTCCAGCTGGGGTGGCATAGGAGGACTGGTATCCTCCTGGGATAACTTGTTGGGCAATTGGTGGTTCTCCAACGCTCTGTTGGTTTAGTTGGTGGCCGTGGTTGTTGTTGTTGTTGTCCTGTGTGACGCTATGGTCACTGGTTTGAGCCCCCTCATTGCGCTTGCAACTGGAGTCCTTGCGCATACAGGTTCCTCCGCTCCGGCAGAGATCCATACAATGGGGCTCTACCTGTTGTATGGGTGTTGCCCCTTTTTTGGTACATAGAACCAAAATAAATGAGTAAGTCTTTTGTCAAAACTTTTGAGAAAAGACTTAACAATATAAAAATATTATTTTTTGTGTATTTATATTTTTAATAATTTTTTATATATATTTTAACTCACTTAAAATTAAATTCAAGGGTACAAACACTTGGTTGGGACCACAACTGTCCTTGGGGGGTATTCCAACGGGTTTTGAGTGAGTTCCAATCAGATCCTGGGATAAATCCAAGGGTAAGTCCAACGGTACACTTTCTGGACGTCCTCTACAAGGTCCTGGTCAATGAGATCACCATGAACCAATTCCACTGAGGTGGATAAGGACAAAAAAATATATATGTTTAATATTTTTTTGTATTTTTAAATGGCAAGATGATATTTTTTTTTAAAAAAAAAATAATCACTTTTATTATTTTTGGATTTTTCTTTATCTTCAGGATTATTTAGTTTATAAATATAAAGCTTCCTTTGATAAATTTTCCACTCCTTATGTTGCCTTAATAAAGAATTGAAATTAATAATTCTTTCAAGCTCATGTTCTTTGTCCTTTATAAACTGCTGTTTATAATAGAGCAATTTCTCTTTTTGTTGCTCAGGAGTTATAATAACAGGGACAAATTTACAGATTTGTTCTTCTTTTTTCTTTGTAAGAAGGTTCAAAAAATAATTGATCAATTCTCCGTTGGTCTTAACATCCACTAGATAAACAAAGGATCAAAAATATATCTTATAAGTATTTTAACTTATTATAAAAAAATAGACTAGTCCAAGGAATAAATAATCAAAGGTTAATTATTTAAGGATATTTCCTGGCCAGACCCCCAGTGGTCAGCTCTCTGATACCAGGAACCTTGCAGTCCTTTAGCTACAGAGAGTGATAAAAATACTGGAATAATAATAATTATTATTATTCTAAAAATAAACGCTTAGAGGCTGAAATGAATAATATAATAAGAGAAGTTGCAAGGTTTAATTGGTTTGGTAATAAAAGGTTTTCAATTTTTATATAAAAGAGGGGCCCCAGGATTATACTACTGGGGGTCTTTACAGACAAAGGGACCTTTCTTCAAGGGTCCTCCTTAGGCAGTTTAAGAACCTTGGAATGAAGATGGGTGCCTTATAAAGGGCTTATTCCACTAATGTCCAGGCATAACAGCACAAAGGCCTAGAAAGGAAGGGAAACACTCACTCTGAGCACTTTACCACAAAAATCCTGCAATAATGGGAAGGGTTTCAGAGAAGATGGGGTGGATCGCCTGACTAAACTTCAAGGGTTGATTGGTTTTAAGAAATAGATAATAATACTAAAGACTAGGTCATGAATCACTTGCTTAGATTTTTCATAGGCACTTGACTAACAATGACACGGTGTCTGATTGATGATAATAATTCCTGGTAAACTGATGATGGAATAATGGATCCAAAGATGTCTGTATAAATACCTTTTGGGGTGATTTTGAGCTTCTCAGGGCGCGTTGAGAGAGTTCTGCTCATGGGCTGAGGCTGGAAAGCCAGTCAGAGCAAAATTAGCACGTCCAATTTGTGCTGTTAATCAGCTGACCTTACATCTGCTGGATTTCTGTACTATTTTAGCCACAGGATCTGTTAATTTATTATGGCATAAATTTGATCATTCTGAACTCATCCTTCATTTGTACTATTAGTATTGCTTTTAATTGATCAGATGTTTAAATTTACTGATTTTCCATGATCTTCTGATCAAGTAGATAATTTTTAATCATTTTTGTGAACACTCCTTGTAGTGTTTTGTGGTCTTCAAAGATCAGATTCAATGATTTACATGGTAATCCTTGATCTTTAATTTATTATTCAAAAAATGTTCTAAAATTAATTTTTATTAATTTCAATTAAGTTTTGATCTTTTTAGATTATTACTAGTGCATATTTTAACTTGTTACATATGCCAGGCAACCCCAATTAGGTTGTAGCTCTTTTGAGCAGTACCTGGTTGTCAGATTATTCACAACGCATCCAGAAGCGGGGATCAGTCAGTTCAGATGCGCGCGGGGTGGGATCCGCTGCATGCGTGGCAGAATTAGCTGCGCGCGGGTCTCTAGTACGCAGGAAACTGCTACTATGAGCACGTAGGGGTATGTAATGATGCAGGGCTGCGCGCGGGAATTTTGACATAACACATTTCTGCGTGTAACTCCTAAAACATACACAAACCTCAATTCTTAGTAAATTTTAGGTGTAAACCCTATACGTGACAACATGTGTGAAATGTTAGAATGGCAAAAAGGTGCCATACTGGTGTCGTAATTTTTAGTACTTTTCTTATTAATTATTTTAAAAATGTAAGGACTTGGATTTCAAGTGTGGGGTCAGTGAGTGACCCTACCTAATTTTGAGTGAGAAATCCATTTCTTTACTAATATTTATGGATTTATCACTCCTTCTTTTGTTGATTTGAATATTAATATTTGTATAGTTTTGTGTTGCTATGACAGGTTGCTCTGTACATAGTAGCAAGCTGACAACAAGGGTGAGAGTGAGATTTTTAGTGTTTGAAAGGTACTTCCAGAAATGAGGAATTTGGTTTGAACGGCTCATCTCCGGGCGCTTACAGTATTTAGCTAGGCTGGAAACAGAAAAGCTAATTTCTGGGCAAGCAAGACCATCTATGAAGTTTAATCAACCTATAGGAGACCTGTAGTTGACTTGGAGCTTGAGAAATTCTTGATGATTGTCCTCACTGGCTGCTGCAAGATGAAGACCAGGAGTAAGAGGAGTAGATATGGCACAAAAAGTTTTAATATCAAGCTCAGAAAACTCTTTTTGAATATGAAGGGGCAATGACAGCTGAATAAGACCATCCTCACATACAACCTTCAATCCAATCAGCATGTTTGGTTTGTGAGCCAATGATTTTTTGAATTTGGAAAGGAAGGCATCCCTGAACTGATTGACATCTCCTGCTACAAACAGATTGTCCACATGAAAGAAAACCACTAAGCAAACATTTCTTCCAATGTAGAGACATGCATTGCAGTTTGATTCTATGAATCCTTCCAACTTGGTCCAATCACTCAGCCTGCAATACCAATTTTTTGGTGCTTTCTTTGTTCTGTAAAGGGAGTTCTTGAGTTGTAAATATTTTTATTTCATATTTCAGCCATAGAAATTCTTGATAAAGACTTTTTATTCCAGTTCTGAATTTAAAAACGCACCTTTGACTTCTAGTTGCAGAAGTTTGTGATTGTTGTCTGATGCATAAGTGAGGATAGCTTGTAGTGAAGCCACCTTACCAGTTGGTGTGTAGGTCTCAAGATAATCTAAACCTTATCTTTGACTGAAACCTTGGACGCAAAGTCAAGTTTTGAAGTTTTCAGGCTTGCCGTGGGCCTTGTGCTTTATTTTTAAGACAGGAATGGTGTTCAAGGGATTGGTGTATTGATTTTCATTGACTTTCTCCCAAACTTCTTGGTACTCAATGGTGGTGAACTCTTTCTCCCCTGACTTGTTCCAGTGTGGGATTTGCATTGCCTCTTCAACAGTTGTGGGTACTTTTTCTTCTAAAAAGCAATATCAATCTGGTTTGGAGATTTTGCCTAATTTCCTTAAGTTTTGTTTAAGATCTTGTTCTACTGAAGATTTTTTAACCAAACTTGTCTTGCTTTCAAGATCTGAAGCTTTGCTTGCGGATTCCTGTTTGATTTCTTCAATTTTTCTGATTGATGGTGCGTTTTTAAAGGCGTCAGTGGACTTATTTGATGCTTGAGGAAGTTTTGGGGCTTGAAAGAGATCATCCTTGGCTGAGATTCAAATAGGCTTTTGACTGTTGAATATTTCAGGTTTGGTGTCAATGATCTTACCAGACTAGTTAATTAATTTATATGACAGGAGCTGCGGATTGAGCCCTACCAAAAGTCCAGAAGCTCCTCTTTCATCTATTTTAGAGTGTATGTCAGTCTTGTTAACTTTTTACGTGAGGAAACAGCCAATTAGTTTGATATCATCTTTTGGTAGATCCTTGTTTTGCATCTTGGTCCACAGCAAATCTTCACCCTTTTCTTTTTGAATTTGGTTGAACATCAAACAGCATCCTTTAACTACCTTGTGAAAGCAGGATTTTGGTAGAACAGTATTTGGAGATAGTGGCTCTTGCAGCCTCAATTCCTTTTTGGTTTGATTTTTTGACTGTAACATTGTGTTTTGAATGATATGGTTCACTGAATATTTGATTGATGTAGTGACCACAATAGTACACTTGAGGTTCTGAATTGACAAATTCTCCCCCTCGTTCCAGACACACCTCCTTTGGATACCAACCAGTCTTCTGATTTTATTTTTCAATGAAAAAGATGATTACGTCTGCTGCATCACCTTTCAACTTAAGAGGAAAGCTTTCTAGATACCCACAATAGGAGTAAATCAGTTTTATTATGTACTTAAAACTGCCTTTAGAGGTGGGGTTAATTGAACCCATCAGATCTAGATGGATTTTTTTGAAGCATTTGGAAGCAACATTCTGTTGAAAATTTAATGGTTTTTGGGAGATTTTTGCTTTGTCCCAACTGAGAAAATCAAACGTGTCCTTATCCACTGATGGTATGGGGTATTTTAGGGAATTTCTCCATCCTGCTTAGACTGGCGTGTCCTAGTGATTGGTTTATTCTCATGAGATCCTCTTGCAAGTGATAGGAAACTGTTGGCTCAGACAGCATGTCAATCAAAAATAGATTGTTGTTGATCTTCCCAGACATAAGTGTTTTTCCCTCCTTGCAAAGCTCAAAGGTGCTAGGTTGAAAACTCAAATGAACAGTGATCAACACTCCTCTTGTCATAAGCGCTCCCAGAGAAATCAGATTCATGGTGGAGTCAAGAACCCATACCACATTCAACAGAGCTATGAAAAAATCCTTGGTAGCAAGTGCTCACTCTCCAGTCCCTTTGATGGTGATGGCTGCGTCTTTCTTTCCCATAAGAACCTTATCTGAACCATTTCTCAGATGAAGTTTATTGAAGGAGTCTTTTTCAATAATCATATGAACCAAGCACCCCAAATCCAAAATGGATTGCCTAGAGAGAGCATCTGAACCGTCTGAGCTGGCACTCATTCCACAGAAAAAAAATAAAATTTTGCCTCATCTGATGGCTTTGACTTGGATTTCTTGCTGCAATTGTGAGCTTTTGAAGGCTTGAGTTCTGGAAACTCAAACAAACACAAACTGGCAGAGTGTGATGTGACAGCAGTTTTATGTTTGTGGTTTTCACATCTAGGACCACAATATAAGGCTACGTTGACAGTTTCAGCACAATCATCATGAGCTATCACCTTGTTTTTATGTTGAATGAGATGATCCAGCAAAATGTCAATCTTCATTTTGGTTGTCATGTGCATGATTTGAGATTTCATGTTTTGCGCGGGAGGTGGGAATTTGAAAAGACCTAGGTAGGCAAAGATGTTGGTGGGAAGTTTGATACCTACCTCCGTCATTTTCTTTAGGTAGACCTTTATCAAGGTAAGAAAAGTGTCAATGTTTGATTCCATGGTCAGATGGATAAATCAATTGAATACTCTTGCTCAATTTGCTGATTTAGAAGAGACAAAATGATTTTGAGTCAAGATCCAGATGATTTTTCTGTCATCATCATTGGCTTCATTGATAACCTTTTCATAGGTATTGGAGTCTATTTTGGCAATTAGGTGTGCTAAAAACTCCTGATTTATTTCTTCATCAAGATGTGTAGACTTGTTGGGATTGTCCATGGTAGCAAAAATTCCTTGCAATTTTAAAAGCTTCTCAAACTTCATACTCCACATGCTGTAGTTGTCTGCCATGAGTAGTGGAGTGGAATTGATTAAAAAATTGATGGAAAGGGATTTGTATTTCATGAAATCCCCCCCTGGTCCTGGCTTTGTTGATGGCCCCGGCCGATCCATACCAAGCTGAAAGGCTTTTAACCGTGATAAAAATTCATTTGGTCACTAAGACCAGACAGAAATTGATTTCATAAAAAATGAAAAAATGTGAGTGGTAAGTTTGAAAAATGAGTATTCAAGAAAGAAACTTGACAAACATATTTCTAATCCAAAGAAATAAAGGAATCAGAATATGAAGAAGGTTCTGAAATGAAGGAGATGAATTGGTCAAAGAGATTGAGACAAGCCAAGCACAATGTGTTGAAAGTTCCCAATGAGTGCCTTGAGTGAGTTATTGTTGATTTGTGAGTTGGAGAGTTGATTCTTACAATGATCAAGCTGGCTTGCAAGGAACATAAATTGATCAAGGGTTGAATTGAGTTGTTGGTAGTTTGAGGAATTTTCCAAGTGAGGTTTCTGTTGGTTTTCTGATAGAGAGGATCGGGACCTTCTGGTTTGGATTGGCTTGAAGAGACCCTAGTAGTACCAACCCAACATTTGGGGAATGAAGTGACCACACCGGTGTGTCTGAAGGTACCCGCAGTGAGAGTGACAAACACAGAATAAGAGATAACAGAAGAATATAAAGATAAATAATAATAATAATAACAACAAAAAGAGCACGCACAAATGACGTGCTTATTTTCATGAATCAAAACAACAAGGTTGCGCTGTAGGTGGAAAATGAATATCTTAGAATAGAACCAAATAAAAGAACATTTTAAGAATATGGTTATAACAGTAATAACCAATTCAATGCGTTTGCGGGCCCCCACGCATTGATTGGGTTGTGTGGGGCCCTACACAACTCTAAAACAACTGGGATTTGTGAAATTATCATCACCCTAAAATAAAAAAATTAAAAATTAAAACAAGACAAGTCAAAGACAAACAAACAACCAAAAACTCACCTTGCATCCAATTGAATTGGCTTGCATATTATTGGATCACACAATCATTGGCCTGTTCCCATGCAACACTGAATTTAAAATGCAAGCAATTGGTTGATCAGAGTTAATTAAGGATACTAAAAGATCAACTGACCAATAGTGCAATTTTTCAACCTCATTGCTGCCCAATCTGCATCATCTGGAAGGAACAAGAAAAAAAATAAAAAGTGATAATTTAAAATCAGATAAATGAAAACTAAACAGAGATATAAATAAGAAGAAAGAAGCCAAACAAATCTCACAAACAATCACTTACTTGCACCACTGTGGTGGCGTTTGATAGACAAGGATTGGTAACTGGTCATGGCCTGCGCGCTCAGAAATGAGTTTGAGAAGTCTCAGCTCATGGGCAGCGCTGCAGGCTCAGCAGCACTTTCTGCGTGCAAATTCAGGTCACCATTGGGATTGGTGACTGGGATGTGGCTACAGGAATGCGTGTTGGATGGTCACGGACAGCCACCAGGGGTTCCCAGTAGGGCGCGGTGCACTCCATTAGAAGGAAAAACTGGGTGGAAGTGAAGGAGCCAGCGTTGGGAAGGATTTGGGTGGCTACAGGCAGGCGTGGGGGGCTCCAAGTAGGGCGCAGCGTGCGCCATGAGAAGGACAAACTGGATGAATGTAGTGGCATAAGTGTTGGGGAAGGAGGATAGGGTTGGGTTAGGTTTTCTGTTTTTTAGGGTTCTTTCTATTTTTTGTTGGTTTTTATTTGTGCTTGTACTTAGGGTAGGGTGCAGGGAAAGGGTATAATACCTGGCCCCTACCTATGTACTAGGAAAAGGGGCATCTCCAAGGATACCACCACCAAAGGAAAGAAGGAAGGAAGGAATACATATTTTGAATATCTAATTTCCCCCCCCTCTCTCTCTCTCTCTTGGAAGGCGCATCCTCCTCCTTACAGATGCAAGGACCAATACCTTCCAAGCCTAAGCACAACTTTTGGGAGTTGCACTCTCAAGTTTCCACACTTCCCCATCTGTGTATGACAACAATGTACAATTGAACCATACAGCAGCATTCTCCTGTCCTCCCTTGCCACACTTGGTCATTTGGGCACTCCTAACCAACACAGACAACACTTCTGTGTCATCCATTCAACTTTGGAAGAGGGTGCTGTCAAAATGAGATAAATTAATAAGCAATAAAATAAATCAGTAAAGGAGAGAAAGAAAAATAAAAAAATGGAAGGAAGAAGTTGTGGCTTACCAATTAAATTAAATGCCAATGTATTGGAATCAAACCAACATAGTGTGGCTGCTGTAAAGATCAACATTGATTGGAGCCATGGTGATTGACAATCAAAATAGGACTCCAGAGAAACTACCACACGCGCCCCCTTGTTGGTGCCTACTGGGGAAGCTTTTATCTCAGAAACTACCATGTGTTGCCTTTGTACAGAACTTCCCACGCACCTTGTGCACCTCCCCCGCTTTTTGAAAGCTTCCCCCTGACAGCTGGCAACAAAAATTGCGTGCACCATCAAGAAAAAAAATGAAATTTCTGTCAAGACTGAGCTAAAAAGGGGCTGTCTAAAAATATATATATCTATAATAAAAAAAGAGAGGTTAAATAATTTATGTAAAAAAAACTCCTAAGAAAGATTTCAAACTGCTGATAAATTGAAAAAAAAAAACAAGAAAGAGATACAAAAAGATAAAAGAAAAAAAAGAGGGTTTATAAAATAAATAAAAAGGCTCCTAAGCAAGAGACTAAACTGATAAACCCATCATTAAAAAGAACAAAGGGAGGAAGAAGAACTCCTGAGCATGATTTCAAACTGCTGATACATTTACAAAATCATAAAAGAAATATATAAATATAAATAAATAGATAAATAGATATGAAAAATATAAATAAATAGATAAATAGATGTGAAAAATATAAATAAATAGATAAATAGATATGCAAAATATAAAAATAATAATAAAAATAATAAATAAATGAAATAAAATGAAATAAAAATAAAATAAAAATAAAATAGAATAAAATAAAATAAAATGAAATGAAATGAAATAAAATAAAATAAAATAAAATAAAATAAAATAAAGCAAAATAAAATCAGATAAAATAAAATAAAATAAAATAAAATAAAATAAAATAAAATAAAATAAAATAAAATAAAATAAAATAAAATAAAATAAAATAAAATAAAATAAAATAAAATAAAATAAAATAAAATAAAATAAAATAAAATAAAATAAAATAAAATAAAATAAAATAAAATAAAATAAAATAAAATAAAATAAAATAAAATAAAATAAAATAAAATAAAATAAAATAAAATAAAATAAAATAAAATAAAATAAAATAAAATAAAATAAAATAAAATAAAATAAAATAAAATAAAATAAAATAAAATAAAATAAAATAAAATAAAATAAAATAAAATAAAATAAAATAAAATAAAATAAAATAAAATAAAATAAAATAAAATAAAATAAAATTGGGTGATAATAAATTCACAACTCCCCACCATTTGGGAGTCGTTTCGGGCCCTACACCGCCCAATGGACGCGTGGGGGCACATATATTCGTCCAAAAAGCGCGTGTGGGCTTTTTGGACATGTCTACATCCGCCCAAGGGGCTATCTCAAACAGGCGCAACTCTTGGGAGGCCATATACCCCCCAACACAGCGTGTTTCAGCTGTGTATCCCTGTGCACAGCGGACTTGAGCTGTGTACAGGGGGCTTACCGCCCGGTATGGCCCCTCTGGGGGGTTTTCCCAACTTTTTGAGTCCCCCCGGACCACATTTGGATTTCATCAACCCAAATTTGGGATCAACGCATACTATGTGGGACTGTTGGACCACATCTAGCAATCATAAAGTGACACCAAAGTGAAATGGAAGTGAAATGAAAGTGAAACTATAGGAAACTGCAAATAAACATCCCAAAAAATTAATCTTTCTCAACTTGAAAGTGAGAAAACTGTTGTTCAATTGAAATTTGGATTAAAAACTGAAGTAGCATTGCATTTTTTTTGCATTATGGTAAAAGTGGGAAGCCCTCCTTTTAACATGGCTAGGTTCAAGGAATAAATTAGGGCGTATCAGAGTTAGCAAACCCACATTTAGAAACCCGCCATTTTTCTTGACATAACCCGCAATTGTTTATGGCAGATTTCTAGAATACACATACCCCCTAACTGGTTTATTTCACAATGGCAGGTTTAATGAAAATGGTGGGTTTCAAAAATCAAACCTGCCATTTTCATCCATCCAAACCACCAGTACACTCTCCTCCTCACTGACCATTTTTCCACTCTCCACCTCACCCTCCACCTCACCATCCACCTCCACCTCACCAATCACCTCCACCTCCCCCTCCACCTCCACCTCACCCATTGCCTCCACCTCACCCTCCACCTCCACCTCACCCATTGCCTCCACCTCACCCTCCACCTCCACCTCACTCATCCCCTCCACCTCACCCACCACTCCCCCCCCTGGTAAACTCCCGCCCCTCCTCCTCATCCTCCTCCTGATAATCCCCATCATTGGATGCTGATCCAACTCTCCACCCACATCCTTGAATCTCTCCTCAGGTAAGCTCCACTTCCTCCTGCTCATCACCCTTTCCCCACCCCCCTCACCCCCTCTCCCTTCCTCCCCACTCATTCCACACCCTCCCCCCCCCTTCTTGCCCCCCCACCACCCTTGCTTTGGTTGGCCCCAACACCCTTGCTTTGGTTGGCCCCACCACCCTTGCTAGGAAGCCCTCCCCCCACCACCCTTGCTTGGAAGCCCACCCCCCACCTCCCTCTGCCAGCCCGGCCCCCCAACCACCCTTGGTTGGCCCCACCTCCCTTGCTTGGCGGCCCACCCCCCCTTTCTTTCTTGGCCAACCGCACCGCCACCCTCCTCTCCTTTGGCTAACCAACAACCCTTGGGACAACAGACGCCCCCCCTCACCTCCTTTGGCTGACCCGCCCCGCCTCCATCCATTGGCCAACCAAAAACCCACCCCGCCCCTCTCCATTGGCCAACCAACAATGCCCCCCACCTCCATCAGCCAACCCACCCAGCCAACCCAACCGCCCCCCTCCATTGGCTGACCAACCCGCCAATCAACCCCCTTCCCCCCCCCTCCTTAGCCAAGTGACCAAACAACTGACCCCCCCTCCTTGGCCGCCCAACCAAATGAACCAGGGACCCACCCCCCTCTTTTGCCGGACAACTGACCCCCACCCTGCCTTGCTGATTTCCTTTCACCCTTTGAGCTTAAGGGTTATTGTCCTCCCACTTTGACATACTCCTTTCCTCAGTACCATCTACCTCAGTCCATAAGCGTGACAAACTAGAAGCACAACATCAATGGTGCCATCTGCTTATCAACTCTGGCTTGTGTAAAAACCTTCCATTCTGGGAAACTGACTCAGCAGCCACGTGCAAACCTTGCAGTCAACTCTACCTTGGTCTACCATCCATTTGGGCTCTGCCTTTTCACCCTGGGTATCAATAACCCTAGGGTTCCCATTTCTGGTCACATCCTCTTGCTAGTTTGCACCCACACTATTCAAACTACCTCAAATTTATAGTTTGCAAATGGACTAGTCCCTTACCCTGCATAAACTACATTTTCATATTTTCATGGCTTCTGAAGTCACTCCCTCATTTCTCAACCGTTACATCCCAATGAATTTGTCTTCTGTTGTCTTGCACTTACGCTAAGACCTTGGAAACGTTCATAATTTTATTTCATTTTGTACTCTGTCCATGTCATTCATTGCCTCATTTCTCAAAACTATAGTTGACCGCCCACCAGGTTGTATCTAGTCATTTTGGATTACCTTATAAAGGCTAATCCGCTTGCCTGGGGTTGTTTCCTCAGTAAGTTAATTTCATACGTTCTTGCATTTTCTAAATCCAGTCATCACATCAGGCTTGGGTTTGGTTCCCTCCCATTGGAACATTCATCCCTCTCGCTGTGTGTTAAGTTACTCCACCATAAGTTTGCACTTTGCAGTTAGCCCTTGCTACCTCACACTTGCACTTGCACTCAGCTCTCCTTATGTGCTCACAATAATCTAATATTTCACTATAGTACATGGGGTGGTTGTGTGACAGAAAATTAACTATCTGAAATTATCTATTGGAGCTTTCCAACCTATAATAGATTTATTTTACAATGTCATGTACTTGCTCATCTGGGAACACTTCCCTCACCCCTTAGAATGATGATATCCATTGAATAGGGAGATCCAGCATTTCTCAGTCCAGAAAACCTTTAGATCCTGTCCCTTCTTCTAAATCTCCTTTGGTTGAACCTCTTGATGATCCCCTTTCTCCCTTTTGGGGAAAAGTGGACCCTCTCAAAGAAATCAAAGACTCTTCCTATGATACCTTGACTCATGGTAGATTGCAGGCTTGTACTAATGCTCCCAAACACGGCGCTTCCAACTTACTCACAACTCTGATCCAGGCGCTTAACCAAACCGCCTTGCAATCTGGTTCCAGTGGTCCTAGTTTTTGCACCCCAGGCATGAAGCAGCCTGATCATTTTACTGGGGAACACCCTCATAAGCTTAGATCCTACCTACAGTCCTGCAAAATCATCTTCTCAAAAAATCCTCACAATTTCTCTACTGATAGACCTAGAGTTATGTATGCATCTTCCTTCCTTGGTGGAAGAGCCTTGCAGTGGTTCAAACCTTACCTCAAACTATTATATAACACTAGCCCCACTTGTCTTCTTGAAAATTGGGACAAGTTCAAGCAAAAGGTGTTCACCCTGTTTGGTGACCCTAATGAAGTTTGAAACACTGAATACAAACTCAATAATCTAGTCATGAAGGAAAATATTAGAGCTTCTGTTTATATTTCCAATTTTTGAACTCTGCATTCTTGCATCCAATGGAACAAGGCAGCCCTTTTATTTCATTTTTTAAAAGGTTTACTGGCACCTCAAATCAAACAACTTGCAGTTGGGGGACATGAGACAACCTCCCTTCAGCAGTTAATTGACCGGGTGATTGATCTTGATAATGGTTATCAAAACAAGAACCGCTGTGGAAAAAACAACCACAGAACTTCAACTTCAACTCCAAAGACAGAAGAATCCTTAAAGCAATCTTCAAAGAATCCAAAGCAATCCAGGCCAAATCCAACCTCACACTCCAACCCCAAAGGAAAACCTGTCGCCAAAACTCCAAATTTCCTGTATAAAGAAACTGGGATGCTCCAAAATGAGGAATGGCTCAGGAAGGAAAAGAATGGGTTATGTATTTATTTTGGAGGTAAACATGATTTTGATATTTGTGCAAAGCGGCTAGCACATGAAGCAGCTAAATAGTCAAAAAATTAGCTTGTAGTTTTCCTGACACTTGCAAGGAAGGCTACAAATTATCTAAATTACAGCGAGTCAATCTTTGCACTTGGGAGACACTAGGTTCTCCAAGTTCAAAATTTGTCCTTTTTGATTCCAAAAACTCTCCTTATCAAGTTTTACTCAATTCTGGCGCTAATGTTTCTTTTATAAGTAAATCTTTTTCCACTTCAAAAAACCTTACGCATTCCAAGATGGAAAAGTTCCCTATTTTTTTAGTAAGTAGTGCGACTGAGCCGTCTTGTTGGGTTTCCCAAAAGGCAAAATGGACGTTTTCATTTTCTAATTTCCCCAGCTTCAAATGGGATTTATTTGTCTTGGATATTCCTGGAATGGATGATACCATTCTATGCCATGATTTCCTAGTCCACTGGAATCCTGATTTGAATTGGCAAGAAGGAGTAATTAACCTTCAAACCTTGCAACCCTGGGAAACTAACCCTTCTGTAAAACAGGAATTAAACAGCCTGCCTGACACTATCATTGAGTTGGATGACACTTTTCTGCCAGGAGATTTGAAATATCCTGACCTTCATTCTTCAGTTCCCTCTTCAGATTTAGGATTTATTGCTTATTTATCTGACTTCCCTCTTCCTGGTTTCTTCAAAGAGAAACAGGAAGCAACCAAAAGGTGTATTTTGAGCTCCCTAATCCTCTTGTATCATGCAAGCACTTCAAATCCCGTGCTCAAAGATTACAAGATTGAAGATTTAGAAATCATTTGAGAGTCTTTACCTTTGGTTTTTGATGACATCTTTTCAGCTGTAAAGGAAGATAAAATTCCTCCATCCCATTATTGCAATCATAAGATTGAACCTACTGGCCCACCACTGGCACCTGGACCAGTCTACTCTCTCTCAAAGCAGGAATCAACTGCACTTCAAGAATACATTGTGGAAAATGTATTGAAAGGATTTCTTTGACCAAGCAATTCATGAAAAGTTGAAGAATGACTATATTGCCATGAGGGATGAAAAGGTAATGGTAGGCTATGGAGGAGCCTGATGAGGAGGAATAATAAGGCTACAAAGAGCCAATAGAGAGGGGATAATTCTTGTATAGTCAAGAGGAACTGATCTGATGAGGAGGAAGGGGCACTCCAATATTGTTGACTGGTAATCAGATGAGTTTCATTCCTGGTCCAAGGGGAGGACCAGTATTTAAGCACAACTGGAGAACCCCAAAGGGGGCCTAGGGTAGCAGAGTTAAAACAAATAGAGAGCCCCCAGAAGGGGCCTGAGACAATAATAATAGGATAATAAAATCAGTAAGATAGATCTAAGGCTGACTAAATTTTTCAGTTACAAAATATGAACAGAAAAATGACAACAATTCAAACACCGGTTCACCTGTATTATTTGTTCCAAAGAAAGATGGTGGACTTTGCCATTGTGTCAACTATAGGAAACTGAACCAGGTAACCCGGGAAAATGCCTACCCAGCACCACCTATGTTGCACCTCCTCACTCTGTTCCATGGAGCTGCTTATTTCCCAAAGTTATACCTTTGAGGCGCCTATAACCTAGTTTGCATTGCAAAAGGTCATGAGTATTTGAAAGCAATGAGAACACAGTTTGGCAGTTATGAGTATACCGTCATGCCCTTTGGCCTCCACAATTCTCCCACCACTTTTCAACATTTGGTCAATGACATTTTTTCTGACCTTGTAGAGAAATATCTTGTGGTGTATCCTGAAAATGTACTATTCTACTCAAAAGCTCTTAAATATCAAATTGCACATGGGCAAGAGGAGAGCTGCTGCAGCAACTTTGCAAGAATGACCTGTTTGCAAAAGCCTCTAAGTGCAAATTTCATACTCCTTCTCTTCAATTTTTAGGTTTCATAGTCTCGCAGGGAGGACTATTGATGGATCCAGCCAAGAGAAAGGGCATATTGGACTGGCCTCCACCTTCCTCTGTTAAATCCCTTCAAGTTTTCCTTAGTTTAAGTAATTTTTACAGGAGGTTTATTGATCATTATGCCAAGAAAACTGTGAACCTTACTAACCTTCTTCAAAAAGACACTCATTTTGTTTTCACAAAACAAGCTGCTTTGGAGTTCAAAGCTCTGGAGGAAGCATTTACCGCTGCTCTGATACTTTCTCACTTCAATGAAACAGCTTGCACTATTGTCAAAACAGATGCAAGCAACTATTCAATTGCAGGAGTAATCTTTCAGTTTTCCTCCTCTTGTTCTCTTTTTCCTCCCGTAGCTTTTGAGTCTTGCAAATTTCTTGCTGCAGAGCTTAATTACAAGATTCATGACAAGGAACTTCTTTCAATTTTTTATTGCTTTAAAAAATGGTGTTCATACCTTTTGAGTCTTATGGAACCTTTTAAGGTCTTGACTGATCACAATTCTTTGAAATATTTTATGAGCTCAAAATTCCTTCCACGCAGACAGGCACATTTGGCCAAATACCTCTCTGAGTTCAACTTAACAATCACCTACCTTCCTGGGAAACAAGCGGTAGTACCTGATGCTTTTTCACATTGGGAAAACATTTACCCAGGAGGGGGGAGCACCTTTGTCAACAACAACCCTGAAAACATTTGGAGACTTTTCTCAACCCAGTCTGCCAAACTCAGTTTGATCATCAATCACCTTTGAGATCTAGCTTCTGAGCTACAACAAGCTGAAGTCAACAACCTCAAGTGTATCAAACTTTGAAAGAATTCAAATTTATTAGATACTAATTACAGTATTGACAAAAATGATTATTTGGTTTATAAAAAGTTTATAGTAGTAGCAGATAATCCTTGCATTAAGTTAGATATCTTTGGGTCAAGGCATGACTCTCCACTTGCTGGTCATTATGGGCAGGATAAAACCTACCAATTGATTGCACAAGACTTCTATTGGCCTGGTATGACCAATGAAGTAAAATACTATGTTAACCCATGCTATGATTGCAATCAGAACAAGTCCTTGAAACACTGGAAGTATGGGCTGCTTCAGGCACTTCCAATTCTGCCAATTTCTTGGAAATTTCTTTCCATGGATTTCATTTTGCAATTAACTATTTCTAGTGGCTATGATGCTATTTTAGTAGTAGTTGATTGCTTCTCAAATATGGCTTTATTTATTTGCAGTAACGTGACAGCCTCTTTTGAAGACTTAGCTAATTTATTTATAGAATATGTATTCTCAAAGCATGGCTCCCCTGATAAAATAATTAGTGATTGTGGATCTTGGTTTTTCTCTATCTTCTGGACCTTGCTTTGTAAACATTTGAAGATCACTCAGAATCTATCAACAGCTTACCACCTGGAAATGGATGGGCAAACCAAGCAAATCAATCAGACCCTCAAAGAGTATCTTTGAATGTACATCTCCTAAAAACAGGAGGACTGGTCACAATGGCTCCCATTAGCCAAATTTGCCTACAACAACTCCACTCATTCCTCCACCAAACAGTTGCTCTTCCAGACTTTTTATGGTAGAAATCCAACCTTCTCTTCCCTTCACCTAGTACCTTCTCAACCTGCTACCAATTAAATTAACCACATTCAATCCCTTCAATTGAAACTTCAAACCAACCTCAAAGCAGCAAAACAGCACTACAAGGAACAAGCAGATTGACTTTGCACTTGGTCCCCAACCTTTGCAGTAGGAGATCAGATATGACTCAATGCTTGCAATATTTTCAGTACTCACCCAACTTGTAAAATCTCTGAAAGAAAGCTTGGCACCTTCAAAGTTGAATCAATTGTCTCCCCTAAACCCTTTAAACTTACCTTACCTGCAAAATGGAAAGGTATCCACCCGGTCTTTCATGTGTCTCTCCTAGAGCCAGCTCAAGTCCTATACCCAGGTAATTCTCATCCCCCTCCTGAACCGGTAAGAGTCCACAATCAGGTAGAGTGGGAAGTAAGCCTTATCCTGGATTCCAGGTTGTGCAAAGGAAAGCTTCAATACCTTATCAAATGGACTGGCTTCCAGTCTGACAAAGATTGCGCCTTGTGGGAACCAGCCCATCACATTTGCAACTCCCCCAAATTGTTTCAGGACTTCCATGCGAGTTACCCTTGAAAACCTTGACAATCATAGCTCCCATTCCATTCCATTTCTTCCATCCCAATCCACATTTCCATCCAATTCCTTCCCATTAATCTCATCCCATTTCCTTATTTCATTTCCCTTCCCTTTCTCAAAACCATTTTATCCCTTCACGTTTCATTTCAAAATTGAAATGCTGTTTTCTGTAAAAAAAAATATACAAAACAATAAAAACATATATAATTAAAAAATACATTTCTAAAAATTATCCTTTATTTCTCTCTCTGCTTCCTCCCAATTTTAATCAACCATTGGTTTCAGTTGGCCCTTCCACTTGCACTTGGTTCCCCTTATTTTGGCCCTCTAACTCATCTGTTTCTGTTCCATCCCTTTCCTCCAACTCCCGTTCCATTCCACTTCTTCCTTCTATTCTGTTTCCTTCCTCCTCATTTTCCTCCCTTTGCTCCATTCCCACCTCCCCTTCAGCCATTCCTTTTTCCCTTGCCTCTTTGATTGTCTGTGTTTCCTTGGCTTTCACCTCACTTTGCACTTCCAAGCCAAATGACCCAGTATATGGCGGTGGCGGCAGAGGCGTATTGGTGGTATATTGTCAAAATTGTGGTAGTACTACAGAAAAAAAGATTATATTAGTTCCATTTCTCTTTCTTTTATTCTTTACTTATTTTTAGTCTCTAAGCATTGACTAACCAGGGTTCTGAATACCTAAGAACTCAATCTCTGGCACTGGCGGTATATGATAGTTGACTTGCGGTGTGGACCTTTGACTTTGCACCTCCTTTCTGGACGCTTCTGGGATATCTACAAACGGCTTGCTACTTATAGGGAATGTGCAAGAAAACTTGCGCAAACAGCATTGTTTGCACTTGTCTTGGATACCTTTGTGGCTGTACTAGGGACGCATTGCTTGTTTTTTTGAATGCAGTTTTTGCAACAGCAGAATGACAATGACAACATAATTAATTATAAATCTATTTAAAAGAAAAGAAGTAATGTAAATGGGTATACAGTATTTGTAATGACTTTGGAATCAATGGGAAATTTGTCTGAACGCTTGCAGAATCTTGCGTCTTAATACCTGGGCAACTGTCACCCTTCCAGCTTGAGGGTTATTGTCCTCCCACTTTGACATACTCCTTTCCTCAGTACCATCTACCTCAGTCTATAAGCGTGACAAACTAGAAGCATAAAATCAATAGTGCCTTCCCCTTATCAATTCTGGCTTGAATAATGACCTTCCATTCTTGGCAACTGACTCAGCAGCCATGTGCAAACCTTGCAGTCAACTCTACCTTGGTCTACCATCCATTTGGGCTCTGCCTTCTCACCCTGGTTATCAATAACCCTTGGTTTCCCATTTCTGGTCACATCCTCTTGCTAGTTTGGACCCACACTAGTCAAACCACCTCAACTGTATAGTTTGCAAATGGACTAGTCCCTTACCCTGCATAAACTACATCTTCATATTTCCATTTCTTCTGAAATCACTCCCTCATTTCTCAACCACTAAATCCCAATACATTTTTCTTCTATTGTCTTGCACTTACGCTAAGACCTTGGAAACGTTCATACCGTTATTTCATTTTGTACTCCGTCCATGTCATTCATTGCCTCATTGCTCAAAACTGTAGTTGACCATCCACCAGGTTGTTTCTAGTCATTTTAGATTACCTTATAAAGGCTACTCAGCTTTCCTGGGGTTGTTTCCTCAGTTAGTTCATTTCATACATTCTTGCATTTGCTAAATCCAGTCATCACATTGGGCTTGGGTTTGGTTCCCTCCCATTGGAACATTCATCCCTCTTGCTGTGTGTTAAGTTACTCCACCATAAGTTCGCACTTTGCAGTTAGCCCTTGCTACCTTGCATTTGCCCTTGCACTCAGCTCTCCTTTTGCGCCCAAAATCATCTAAGATTGCCCTATAGTACATGGGGTGGTCTTGTGAAATTCCCCAAGGTGAGCCCCCTGACCCCCTTCTCCTTCTCCTCCTTCCGCTAATTGATTGATCAATGACTCTGACTGACCCTTTTTTTGGGGGGGTGCTATCATCATTGACGGACCAGTGTTTATTTTTCTACTTTTTTTCATCTTTCACAACAATTGAAACAAGGCTTATGATTGTTTTTTTTTTTTTTTTTTTTTTGGATTCTCCGCAATGAAACACCCTTTTTGACCCCCATTTCTTTCCATGCCTGCCCTTTTTCTGCATGATCCATGCTTCTCCCGCCATACTGCCAATGTTATAAAACAAATCAAATACCTTGTTGATCCTCACCCCAAGCAAAGTTGTTTCATGTCAGGGAACAAGATGGAACAAGATTCATTGAAAAAAATGAAGGGAGGTGGAAAGCAGAGGGACAACCATTGCTTCTCCCGCCATTCTCCAAATGTTATACAAGCAATCAAATCCTCTCTTGATCCTCACACCAAGCAAAGCAATTGCATGGGAGGGAACAATACGGAAGAATATGTGTTGAAAAAACTCAAGAGAGGTGGAAAGCAGAGGGCTCTGTGGAAAAAGAGGGCCCAAATGAGGCAATCCATAATCTCTTTGGAAGTGGCTGAAGAAGGAATTTTGGAAAAGATTCTATGGTCTAGATGAAAACTACAAAATTTGGATTTGTACCCTGCTCTTGCTGCTGAAAGGAAAAAGAAAAAACAAAAGCCCACCCCTGAAGAGTTTGAACAGGCCAAACAGAAGATTGAAAAGTTCCATTTCTTCACTGGTGGCAAAGTTGCTGCTCTTGACCAAAGCAATTGTCAAGACTCTATTGTGTCCATAATCAAATTTATCCAAATAATTTTTTTTTTTTAAAAAAAAATTTCAAAGTAAATATATTTACAAGCCAAGCAAAATATTTTTTTTTTTAAAAAAAAAAATTTAAATTAAATATATTTACAAGCCCAGAAATCAAGTGATTTCCTTGATCTCATTCACAGTTCTACTTCTACAAATACATGCCATGGATATGGATAACCTATCTTTTTTTTTCTGTGGCTAGCCTTTCCCTCTCCTTTTTGAGTTGGACTTCCTCTTGATCCTTCTCCTTTTCCTCTTTTTGAAACTCCAGCTTGGCCTGTGGCCCAATTGGCTTGAGTTTTTGGACAATCAGGAATAGATGAGCCTGTTTCTTTAAAATCTAAATCAGTTAGGAACAACCAGACAGAAGAGAAAAGAACTTGGGTGTTTACTTGAGAAGATGTTGATGGTAGTGGCAATACAAGAATAAAATCCTCCTCATTTCCCAGTTTCTCCAGTTCTTCCACCCCAGGAAGAGAGCAACCAAAAGAAGAATGTGAGGGATCCAAGGTCCTGTTTGAATCATCAATAAATGCTGAAGTAGATGCAATTGGAGCTGACTGTGTTGGAATATCCTCCTTGGCATTAGATGGGGGCCACTCCAAGGCAAAGGTCTCATCAGGGTCCTCATTGTTAGGCTGATCATCCACAGCCAAGTCCTTGGTATCAACTGAATCAGATTTTTGGGAATTAAAAGCAGCAAGAGGGGTGATGTTGGCCTTCTTTTCAAAGATTTCATCCTTTTGAATATAAAAAGGACAAATGCAGTACAACTTATCAAAAACGGAGTTGATTCCTTTGGCTTTGTTGGAGTCAGCATACCAAATCCAGTGGAGATTGACATGGAGTGGGCCTTTTTGTAGTTGGCTTGATAATTCTTGAATTTATCCCTCATCTTTTTTGATGACTGATCCAGCCTACCATTGATCTTATTCTTGAGTTCATTGGCAATCAGGAGATAACCATTGAACTTAGAGGATGGAGGTTGGCCAAGGCGTGTTTCATTGTTAGATCCAAAGCAAGCATTTTAGTTGGAGGGAGTTTTGAGCCAGTTTACCTGGATGATGTGATAAGCTATTTTGAGCTGACTTGAGCCTTTGCAAGCTGATGTGGGAGGATTTTTGGATGTTGAGTTCCTGGGGGATGTTTGATTTTGTCCATTTATTTTTTTAGTGGACTTGCGGGGGAGGATTGTGAATAGGCCATTTTAAAAGATTAAGAGGGATGAAGGGATGAAGCAATGAAGTGATGAAGCAATGAAGTGATGAAGGGATGTGATGAGAGGGGGATGAGGGATGAATGGATAAAATGATGAAGGGATAAAGTGATGAAGGGATGTGACAAAAGCAGGGATGAGGTATGAAGAAATAAAGTGATCAAGGGGTGTGATGAAAGCAGAGATGAGGGATGATGCAATAAAATGATGAAGAAATGAAGTGATAAAGGGATGTGATGGAAGCCGTAATGAAGCAATGAAGCAATGAGAGGATGGATGTGATGAAAGCAATAAAGTGATGGGAGTGATGAAGCAAGGTGAGAGTAATGCAGTGACAAGGGGATGAGATTGAAGTGATGCAAGCAATGAAAATCAAATTTTTTGGATGATGTTGGAGGTGGAATTTTTCCAATGAGTTTGGAGGTTGAAACCAGGGGTGATGATGTGGAATGAAACGGTTGAACTGGTGAAAGCCTTTATAAACTTTATTTGAAAAAAACTATTTATTTCCAGGTAACTCTGAAACGTCTGATCTGAAATCAGTGGGTTTTGAGATTTTTAATGGCGGGTTTGAAATGGCAGATTTGGGTTGAAACCCGCCATCAAAAAAAGGCGGGTTTACTTAAATCTGATAAGCCCTATTAGCGCAATGAACAAAGCTGAGGAAAAAAAGGATGTGTTTAATTAATGATTGGAAGCCCAAATTGCATCCTCATAAAGGGTGATGATTGAGGAACAAAATTTTTCAGAAATGGACATGACCTCTGGTGTTGAGTGTTGAGTATTTTCCCGCTCTCACCACTTGCTGCGCCTCTGCGCGCAGGTACGCACTGAGTCTATGACGGGGACCCCAACCTGTTTTTCTCACTTACACTTGGTCTCATGCCCCTTTACTAATCTCCATCCTTTTTGATCCTTTTTTGACCTCTTCCAATAATCTCTGTTCTCAATTGCCCTACTTTCCTATCTATATTTCTTCTTTCTATTTTTTTTTCTTCCCTTCTATTTCTATTTCTTCCTCCAACCTCCTTGACTCTCGACATACTTCATCAAATCACTCAACCCAATTACTTCTATCTCTTACTGGTAAGATGTCTATTTCTCCAATAAAGCGTTATTGAACCCAGTCTGACTCCATACCATGACTAGCCTATCTCTATCTTTACCCAAATCCCATCCATTCTGTTTCCTCTGATTGTCTCTCCGTTCATAAATCTCTCATAACTCAAAGCTGTCTCATTAGACAATTCTTATTGATCTATGCTCCTCAACTGGTTCTTAGTTCTCTAGAAATATAATCAGATCTCATTAAATTTAAAAGCCAAAAGACCTACCTACAAATCTAACCAATCAAGTCATCAACAAACCAGCCGGAGCGAAAGACTACTTTCATCAAGTTGCCCTGAAAGCATCTGTCAACGCTATACCCCCCTTAAATGAAGAGAACAATTCTATCTGGCAAGACAAGATGCTTATGCTGTTTGACCTCAAAGATATTAAGGAAGCTATTACTCAAAATTCTGGCCCTTTGTCATCAAAACAATATAGAGAAATCAGGGCAATACTATTATCCAAGCTTGACAGTACCACTCACACAAATGTTGTTAACTCCACAAACATCTCTTCTTCTAAGCTTTTATGGGCCAAAATTACAAGAAGATTTGCCTCCTCAGAGACAGCAAATTGAGCAAGGGTATTCAATCATTTCCTCCATTCCGCCTTCCACAAAAATGCCATCAAGGGTTTTGTCACCAAAATGAGAAAAGCAATCACAAGGATGACAGATTTTGGGATTGAATTGCCTAATTATATCCTGGCGTACTCAGTACTGTTCAAATTTCCTCCAACACTCAAAAACCTCAAGCAACAAATTATGCACGTAGAAAAGAGCTTGATGATGGACGTATTTTTCAACCATCTTATCCAATACCACAATGAGAGAAAGGCCCAATCCAAACTTAGTAAACCATCCACAGATGTCTCACTAGTATTGAACAAGACGAGGAACTACAAGGACAAGAAGAAGACAAAGCTGAGATGTCATGAAGGATATCATGATCCGAAGGCACCTCATGCAGAGTCTTCTTGCTTTAATCTCCACCCTGAAATTGCTCCTGAATGGTGGATAAAACAACAAAACAAATGGAAAAATAAGAATAAGAAGATTCCAACCATCAACTATCATGCCTTACTGACTCTCTGGATCAATGCGGATAACAATCCTAATCTACTCTTGGACTCCTGGGCTAACGTTCACATCTTTAACGATCTGAAAGTTTTCTCATCCATAAAACTACAAAAAATATATAAAGAGATCAAGGCTGGAAAACTGGAAGCAAATCTCAAAACAGGAGGAATTGGAACAGTCAAACTAGAATGGAACAATTTGGTGATCATGCTCAAAGATTGCACTTACATACCGGACATAGTCGTCAATCTGATTAGTCCTGGAATTCTTGCAAAGAAAGGTTGTAACCTCACTCAAACCCCCGATACATTCAAGGTAACTTGAGGAGATCAAATTGTGTTGAAGGGCTTGATAAGGAACAACTTGTTTGTCATAGAAAAACCTTGATTGGCTGGCCAGAGGAATGCTGTGAATATCACCAACCAATCTTCTAAATCTTCTCATACTCTATTAGATTTTCACAAAATTTATGGCCATGCATCTATCTCTACGCTCAAACCTCTCCTAAAGGATTTTTTTTCCAATGATGAACTCCAGAATTTTCAATAAAACAGCTGCATCAAGAGCAAAATCACCAAATACAAACGTTTAAACTACTATCCTTCTGAAATATTCTTGGATAAAGGAACAGAATTTACTAATTCTACCCTGAAAGACTTTGCCAAGAAAAAAATCATTAAACTTCGCACTTCTGAACCTTATCATCCTCAACATAATGGACAAGCTGAAAGAGCTAATTGGAAAATCATAGACTCAGCCCGATCCACCTTCTCTTTGTCCCACCTAGCCAAGAATTACTGGCATATAGTCGCAAGTAGTTGTTGCTTTATGTTAAACCAGATCCCTTGAGAAGGCAACCAATTGTCTCCCTGGGAACTCATGTTTGGTAAGATCCTCCCAGCTAATTACTTAAAACCTGTAGGTTCTTCTGTGATCTACCTTGCCAATCATCTTCAAAAAGGAAGAAAATTTGACAAAAAAGGTCTCAAAGGATTCCTAATTGGATTCAACCCCATCTTTCACTCTTACTTAATTCTGAATACGCTTGGAACCGTAATAGAAACAAAACACGTTAAATTCTCCAAAAACCAACTGAATGAATTTCCCTTCTTCAAATCACCAGGCCTGGATATTTTTTCTCAATCTGATTTGAATTCCTACAAAGCTGATTTCTCTACTAATGAGAAACAATACTCAATTAGGGAACCTACCTTGGAGTACTCTGATTCTGACTCTGATCAAGAAGATATTCTCCACTCTACACCTAAACCTCCGCCTCCTCCTTCTCATTCTGAACCGGAACCACCTCATCAACAAGCCAATCTACATCCTAGACATGAACTTCAGAAACCTCAAAGATACAGCTTTCATCATTACTATGAACCTCCCTCTTATAAGGCCGCCCAAAAATGTTCCAAATGGCCTAAGTGGAAAGAGGCTTCTGAGGAAGAACTTAACTCAATCAAAACTCAAGAGTTTTGGGGAGAATATTAAAACAAACCCAATAATATACTGAACACAACATGGGTATTAAAAGTGAAAGAAAATTGCCAGGGAGAGCCCATGAAATACAAAGCACATTTATGTGTACAAGGATTCAATCAGGTTCAAGGTATAGATTTTGAAGAGACTTGGGCTCCAACTGGAAAACTTGAATCCCTCTGTCTCGCTCTGGTCTATGGATTAAAGAATAAAATGACTTTCACTCAGTTTGATGTAAAAGGGACTTTACTTCATGCTTTCTTGAAAAAAACTGTGATAATCAAAACTCCTGAAGGATTGAATTGAAAATCTCCCTATCTCAAATTAAAGAAATAACTCTACAGTTTACGTCAATAACCCAAGAATTGGTATGAGACACTCACCGCGTGGATCAAATATCAAGGATTCCATGAATCCACCAGTGATCCCTGTTTTTATCTTAATTCTAAGTTGGGGGAAGTCCTTTACTTCCATGTTGACAACCTAATCTTAGTAGCAAAATCTGACTTGTTTGCAGTCAACTTCTTAAAAAGGTTCTCAAATTCTTCCTGTCACTTGCCAAATACAATCCTCGGAATGTTAATGGAATTCAACGGAGACGGTATATTTCTAAGTCAACCAAAAAATATTGATAGAGGCCTAGAAGAATTGGGTCTCACCGACTGCAAAGAAATTAATACACATCTTACTCAAAACTTTCATCTTGAACCAGCATCTGACAAAGACCATGCTCAGTTTTATCAACTTAATATCAATTATTGATCTACAATCGGATTGTTGAATCATCTTTCTCAATACACTTGTCCAGATATTTCCTTTGCTGTTTCCAGCCTGGCAAGATTCAATGTAAAACAGGATCTAACTCATTGGAAATAAGTACGTAAAGTATGGAAATACCTCAAGAACACTAGGGACTTCAGGTTGACTCTGAAGTAAAATTGGTCCAAGGACAGTATCTTGGGCTATAGTAATGCTACGTGGGGCAATGATCCCACTTCTTGCAAGTCTCATACTGGATATATAGTACTAGACTACAGCAGTCCAGTCCTCTGGAATTCCTCAAGACAGCGGAATGTAACATACTCCTCTACCAAATCTGAACTCAACGCTTTACTTGATTGCTACCTCAAATTGAAGTGGATTACCCACCTTTTGGATAAAATCTATGCTTCTTCCTCTACAAAACCAACAATATATGTGGATAATAAAGTATTAGACAATAAAATAAAAAAATTTGGGTCACACTCCAAGTCACAACACATCAACATTAAAACTAAAGGCCTACGTGAAGACTTTTCTCTTTCTAAGTTTGACCTCAATCTTGTCTCCACAGATAAAATGATAGCGGATCCTTTAACTAAAGCCACCTCCATTAGGGCCCTCCAAATCCTTCAACAAACCATATTTCCTAATTAATCCTAAGTCAAATCTCCTCTTACCAGTCACAAGGGGTGTTGAGTATTTTCCCGCTCTCACCACTTGCTGCGCCTCTGCGCGCAGGTACGCACTGATTCTATGAAGGGGACTTCAACCTGTTTTTCTCACTTAAACTTGGTCTCATCCCCTTTTACTAATCTCCATCCTTTTTGATCCTTTTTCAACCTATCCCAATAATCTCTGTTCTTGATTGCCCTACTTTCCTATCTATCTTTCTTCTGTCTATTTTTTTTTATTCCCTTCTATTTCTATTTCTTCCTCCAACCTCCTTGACTCTCAACATACCCCATCAAATCACTCAACCCAATTACTTCTATCTTTGACTGGTAAGATGTCTATTTCTCCAATAAAGCCTTATTGAAACCAGTCTGACTCCATACCATGACTAGCCTATCTCTATCTATGCTCAAATCCCATCCCTTCTGTTTCCTCTGATTGTCTCTCCATTCATAAATCTCTCATAACTCAAAGCTGTCTCATTAGAAAATTCTTATTGATCTACGCTCCTCACCTGGTTCTTAGTTCTCTAGAAATATAATCAGATCTCATTATTGAGTAACATTTTGTGTTACTTGTATTTGCCTTATTTAATTTTATTGAAACCAGAAACTGATGGAGTGCATGCCATCAATATAAAAATTTAACTATGATAGAACCACTTCACCCACATCCTGTGAGAGCTTTTCCTAATAGGGAAGAGGCACAAACGTCTTTTCAAACATGGGAAATGAAGCATTTTTATGCTTTAAAAATTTTCAACTTAAAGCATGACCAATATGTAGATTTAGCCTGTGATAGACATGGTTTGTACTCTGGGAAATTGCTCACCAAAAGGTCAAGGCAAACACACACAAGTAAGGTTGGGTTCAATTTTTTGATCCCTGCAATTTTCACAAAGCAGGACCCCTTTTGGCATATCTCCTACAAGAATTATAAACATAACCATGAGCCATCACCACACTCCTCAGTGCATCCTCACCTGAGGAGAATCCCTGGGGTGGCCTTAGACAATCTAAAAGAAGTCTTGAATGATGGGCTCAATACACTTCAACTCAAAAGAAAATTGAGCAAGATTGATGGTGGAAAATATGTTGATGACCAAACAATCTGTAAAACTAAGCGTAAGGTAGCACTAGCTGAACTAAAGGGGAAAATTGTTATGGAGGTCCTCTTTGAAAAACTTGGTAATTCAGGTTGGCTTCATCAAGCAAAATTCAGTGGAGAGGGTCACTTGGATGCCCTATACTTGGCTCACCCTGATTCATTAAAGCTTTTCAAGCAATTCCATCATATAGCTATGATGGATTGTACTTATGAGACAAATATGTACAACATCCCCCTATTGCACATTGTAGGAATTACTTGCAACAAGACAATTTTCAAAAAAAGATCTTGTTTTTGTAACAAGAGAAACTTTTGAGTTCTACAGTTGGTCGGTAAATGCGCTAAAGGAGTTGGCTTATGATCCTGAGAGACTTCCCAAAGTCTTTGTGATGGACCGTGAAAAATCTTTGATCCATGATCTAGAAAAAATATTCCCTGAGTCAACAAGACAGTGCTTTCAATGGAACTTGTCTCAAAACATACAAGCAAACTGTAAAGTGTGCTTCAATAATGACATTGAAGGGTGGCAAAGCTTTAATTCTCTGTGGGCTAAGTATGGGGCCTCTGTTAAAATACGGATGCACTCAGTTAATGTGCATGTTAGTGTGTAATCCAAATGGGATTCACAAATGGGCCTCCACGGCCCATTGGACATCACGTGGGCCATGTGGGCCTATGTGGATGTTATTGGTTTTGGGAATTTGTGCACTCAAAAAAGTTTTCTAGTTCCTTTGGGACACGGGCCTTAACGGGCACCGGGGTGGGTGGGCCACCTTAGCCAGAAGGACTTATATGGGCATAACTGGCCCAAGCTTTATTTTGGACATACTTGGCCAGATGGGCTGGCCCTCCAAAGTATTTATTTTGTGGTCTTTGGGCCTTGGCGGCGCATTGGGGCTTCTGCCCATGTTGCAGCCCACTCGGGGATGCTGTTTTCTCTCTGGGGCCCGTTGCAGGGCCCAAGGGCTGTCATATGGGGCAGGGGGCTCCGTTTGGAGTCCCCCCACCCGCTTGTGTGCGGCGCCTCAGCCCCGTTTGCATTGCTCAGTTGGTTGCAGCTGCAGCGGGCCAGCCGCCCCTGCCTGCCTCCCTCCCCTTGCTCAGTCACAAAGGGGAGAGGAGGCTGGCTGGTCCTCAACCAGCCAGGCTGGCAATGTGGGAGGGGATTTGATCACCCCCCCCCACCCCATGTATGGACCAACCAGGCCGGCCGCAACAAGGCAACCGGCAAGGTGGGAGGGGATTTGATCATCCCTCCCACCTCATGTGTGGAGCAACTTCAAGAATGCAGGGGCAATCTCCCCCCCCCCCCCCCCCAGCCCCCCATTACCAAGGCGGAGGTGACCTGGGGCTGGGTGGGCTTGACCACCGCCCAGCCCACTGAACCAATTGTGTTGCCCTGGGGGTATCAACCTCCAGGGCTCCCTGGGGGTATCAACCTCCAGGGCTCCCTGGGGGTATCAACCTCCAGGGCTCCCTGGGGGTATCAACCTCCAGCGCTCCCTGGGGGTATCAACCTCCAGCGCTCCCTGGGGGTATCAACCTCCAGCGCTCCCTGGGGGTATCAACCTCCAGCGCTCCCTGGGGGTATCAACCTCCAGCGCTCCCTGGGGGTGGGATTTGACTGCCCCCTGCAGGGATTGAGACAAAGAGGAGGGGGACACGCATGTCTGCTGGTCACACCCTCCCCCCCTTGTGAGTTTTACCAGACCCAGTGTGTTTCTGGGTCCGCCCTAGCCAATCTGAGGGCCAGGGCCTGGTTGCAGGAGGCAACCAGCCATGTAAGTTGGTAATAGGGACCAATGATCTCACAGAGTTAAAACAGGATGGTTTTAAAGGACAAAAATCCAGGGTATGAAAAGCAAAAAGGGCTGGTTCAGCCCAGTAAGGGTGGAAACACCAAATTCAAAGGGTACAGACTGGTCATAACCGTTCAGGGACTAATTCAAAGTGGGCTGAGTATGTTGGAGTGATCAACCTCAAGATTCCTTTCTCCATTTTTTCTTTCATTTTCCTATTACCTGTCCTTTTCATTTCCATCCATTTTTGTCTGTCATCTGTCTCAAATCACTCTCCACTCAATCTATGCTTCTCACCTCCAGAAGCGCGGCTATGTTTCCATATTCATTTTCACCATCACTTTCACTCACGTGTCATCCTTCCTGTGAAACCTAATCAGGCCAAAAACCCTGGGGAAAGATCTTGATTCAGAGAGAAGATTTCTTCTCCCATCCTTCTCTCTGACTTTTGAATCTTAAACTTCCTCAGGTGAGCGCCTCTCATTTTCTTCTACTCATTGTCATTCCTCTCTCAGCCTTTTGTATTTCCTTTTCATGTATGTTTTCATTTCATCTCTGAAATCATTCATCCTTCTCTCTGACTTTCAAATCTTAAACTTCCTCAGTCTCAACAGAGTAAGCCCAAACTAATTAGCAAGGCTTTTAGAGCCTGTAGAGCCCATTTGGGGCGGAATTTTCGCCTTTTTCTTTTCATTAAATGAGCTCCACATGAGCGCCATCTTTTGTATTTAAGGAGCTTTTCTCCCTGCTTTTTTCCATCCATTAATTCACCAATTCATTCCAATTCAATATTGTGCCATTTCCTCTGCCCATATTAAGAATCAATCATAAGACATTATTGTATCAGCATTTTTTTTGCTTTAAGTACTGCTCTTTGACTAAGCTTGTGGGCCAATAATTATCACAGCCTCAAAAACCAAGGAGGATGCAGAGGTCAATCATGCGGCACTTAGACTAAGTGCAAAATCACAGACTCTACTGTTAATCTTCCTAGTTTTGGGTTGCTTACATTATGACTTGTTTAAAGTGTTTTTTTGGAAGAATTTGAGGATTTACTCAATTATATTGATCATAATATCTTCTGTATCAAAGAGAAATTTGTGATGGCTTGGACTTTCAAAAACCCAGGCTTTGGGAATAACAAAACGTCTTGGATTGATGGTTTCCATGCTACTCTCAAACAATTCCTTTCAAACTTATCAGGAAAAATGTTGGATGTTTGGAGAAACCTAGAGGGAACAGTTTCCAATCAAATTAAATTGGTTCAGGATGCGCTGAACAACTCTTGAATAAAGATTGGAAGAGTTATTCCTACTGAACTGTTACCATTGGGATACAAGGTGTCTTTACAAGCAATCAAACTTGTTGGGGAACAATCAGAGAAGTTAAAGTGGAACCATGATGGGGAAGTGTGCACCAAGTCATACTCAATGAATATGGGTTTTCCCTTTTCCTACCTAATAGTTGACCTACTAGTGTCAAGAGGCTCTGTTGTGCCTGAAGATATTTATGCTCAGTGGAGGTTGGATTATGACCCTTGCAGTTCTAGTTCTGTAAGTTGGTTTAAGTTGGATTTTTCAAATCACTTTGTGATTAATGATTTTTGAATGATTATTCCTACTTGACTAATATTTGATCCTTTGAATTTTTAAAGTTCAATGTTGATGAACTGTTCAAAAATTGTGAGTTTCATGAGAAGCCCAATGCAATGATCTTGAATCATCCTGATCAAGATTATTGGGGGCTGTTGAAGCACTTGATGAAGGAGACGGCCAATTATCAATCAAAGCCAAGACTTGAACCTAAAGTCTTGTGATAAAGCAGAGGACGTCCATAATTGACAGATGACCAGCAAGATCCTTCTCAATTTGAACATTTTGAAAAGGAACTTAAGCAGGCAAAGAGAAGTAGAAGGGCACAAAATAAGAAAAGAAAAAAGATTAGAAGTCTTTTCTTTTGTGAAATGTTCATTTTTTGGGTTTAATGAACTGATGGGAAAATTATTTCTGTAGTACAAGGGAGGCTTGTCATCTGAATTTTGTAGTTCAGTGGAAGATACTGAAAGTTCATTAAGTTCCCTTCTGTTGGGATCAAATTCAGTTTCAAAGGAGGATGAAGAATAAGTTGAGGAGTCAAACAGAAGCTCATCTTTGTTGAGTATCAATTTGTTTAATTAGATTAGGGTGTATCAGAGTTAAAAATTCCATAAAATTAAATGGATGATTTCAGGGCTATCCATTTTTTTTTTTAAAAAAAAAAATTTAAGTTAAAACCAGTGATTCATAGTTTATTTTGATAAAAAAATATTTTTTTAAAAATTTATATTTACCTGAAATAAGCTTTTTAAATTTTTCATGATTTGAACTCTGATACACCCTGTTAGGATTTTGGCTAGTTAATTTTTTATTGTAGGAACCAAAAGTGAATCACCTCAATCAAATACCTGAGAACTTACATAAGTTCTTGGGTGAGTTTTGGGTTCCAGTTAGTGATGGTAATTGTGGATTTAGAATCATTGCTAAATCAATTGCTTATGATTAACATGGATGCTTTAAAGTACAAAAAGAAATGATTGAAACATTGAGGAATGATAAGACATGCTATTCTAAGATCCTTGGCTGCATTAAAGATGTTGAAACGGTAGAAAAAAGACTTGACGTTGATGACATCAATGAAAAGATTCCCTCTTCAAAATGGCTTTCAAAGCTTGACATGGGTCAAATAATAGCAGATAATTATGGAAGACCAATATTTTTCATTTCATTGGATTAATGTTGTACTGATACTCCAATGAAAATTGGTGTAAAATAGGGTTTATCAAAACTAAGCAAACCCCCCATTTTTTAATGGCGGGTTTCAACCCAAATGTACCATTTCAAACAAACCATTAAAAATAAAAGAAAAAAACAACTTATTTCTCATCAGACGTATCAAATTTAACATGAAATGAGTGGTTTTCTTCAAGTAAATTATAAAAAGGCTTTCACAGGCTCAACCACACATCATTCCACATCATCACGCCTGGTTTCATCCTCCAACCTCATTGGAAAACTTTATCACTCTCATTGCTTCATTTCTATCCTCATCACTTCATCACTCTCATTGCTCCCATTGCTTTATTGCTATCCTCATCACTTCATCACTCTCATTGCTTCATCACTCTCATTGCTTTCATTTCTTTATTGCTATCCTAATCACTTCATCACTGTCATTGCTTCATCACTCTCATCACCTCATTACTCTCATTTCTTCATCACGCTCATCCCCTCATCACTTCATCACTCTCACCACTTAAATTCTCTCATAGCCCTTCATCCCTTCATCCCTCTTACTCTTTTTAAATGGCCCCTCAGAAAACCTCCCCCCACAAGCCCACTAAAAAATCCAATGGACCAACAAGAACATCACCCAGGAACTCAACATCCAACAAATCTCCCTCATCAGCTTCCAAAGGCTCAAGTCATCTCAAGAGAGCTGATCACATCATCCTGATAAACTGGCTCAAAATTACATCCAGCTAGAATGCTTGCTTTGAATCCGACAATGAAACACAAGTTTACCAACCTCCATCGTCTAAGTTTAATGGTTATTGATACAGCAATCCATTTCCAATCAAGTGCTCAATCAATTCACAATTGATTGAGAGATCAATTGTCTATGGATTGGAAATTCAAATTCTCTATATGTTTTTCAAATAATTTCCTCCCATCTTGTTCCCTCCCAACCGGATACTTTAATTGGGGTGAGAATCAACAAGGAATTCAATTTTTTTATAACATTTTGAGATTTTTTGATTGATTGGAAATCAATCCAGCCATCAATTTCCAATTAATTGCTCAATCAATTGATGATTGAGGGATTTATTGGCAATTCCACGTCTCTATATGTTTTTCAAATCATCTCCTCCAATGTTTTTCCCTCCCAAAAGTATAATTTGATTGGGGTGACAATCAACAAGGAATTAAATTTTTTTATAACATTTGAAGGGTAGTGGAAGATCTACAATCCAACATTTTGCACACAATGTGATTTGAACACATGACCTCAACATCAATGAGTGATGCTTTAACCACTAAGCTAAGCGTACCATTGCCAGATGGGCCAATGTACCTGTCCCAACAATTTTACCTTGGATGGTCATATAACCCATGGGCACTCATCCCCAGGCAATCAAATGTTTCAATCAAAGGCCTCCACCCGCAATCAATCCATCAATTGCCAGAGGTGGCATAGGAGGAGGTGGTGGTGGCTGCCAGTTATCAATAGATTGATTGCAGGATGTGGAAGAGGAGGAGGAGGAGGGGGGGGCTGGTGATCAATTGATTGATTGCGGGAGGTGGCAGAGGAGGGGAGGGCCGCAATTGATTGATTGTTGGCGCCGGCCCCCTCCTCCTCCTCTACCGCTGCCCGTGATTGATTGATTGCTTTCCAGCAGCGGCAGAGGAGGAGGAGGAGGGGGCTGCCAGCAATCAATCAATCAATTGCCAGCAGGGGCATAGGAGGAGGACAAGGGGGCCTCTGGAAATAAATTGATTGATTTCCAGCAGCGGAAGAGGAGGAGGAGGAGCAGGCCACCAGTGATCAATTAATCAATTGGCCGCGGCAGCAGAGGGGGAGGACGAGGAGGAGGCAATCAGAAATCAATTTATTGATTGACGGTGGGGACAGAGGAAGAGGCTGTGAGAGTTTGATTTGAAAACTCAGAGCATTTTTATTTTTTTAGGATTACTTTAAAAGCTAAGAACAATTGTAATTGATGGTGCGTAAGATGATAATAACTTAAGAGAAGGAAAAAAACCCCTTTTCTTAAGAGGGCATGGAAAATTAGTGGGATTGGAGGAGAGAAAAGAGAAGAGAAGAAAATAAGGAAGGAAAATTAAAAGAGAAGTTAGAGATGAGAGAACAAAGTCAATCTGTGTTATCCAAAAGGGAAGAAATAAATCTTTTGTTGTTTGGTACGTTTGCACTGTTGTGGTCAAGAGATGGGCCTGATTAAGTTTGGTTTGATCCTTTGACAAGCTCCAGCTTCCAGAGCTGAGGTTGAGAGACAAGTATTGAGAATACTCTGCAGATGGGATATAGAGTGATGAGGGTAAGTCAATTGAAAAAGTTGCAATGGTGGTCAGCTTTTAGGAGCTTTGTTTCAATGATGGTAAAGAGTTGTGGCAAGATCAATGCAGAATGGACAAGGACCTTCTGTGTGTTAATTCTTATAGATGGCAGCCACTCACTAGTTGGTGTATGATAAGCTTGAGCATTAGTGCTCCCAGGTATTGTTGCAAGAGCCGTGCCAGCGTGGACTTGAGTTCAGGAAAGGCTTCCTGTAGGTAGCGTGAGGGTTCAGTTTTTAGCTCTTTGAAAGCTTTCTGGAAAAGGGGATGAAGATTAGGATACAAGTAGAGAGTGAGTTGGTTCTTACAGGTAACCAGGGAAGTTCCAAATGAACTGGTTAGTTCTTGGGTGCTTGCACCCCCTGGCTGAATGCAAGAGGTCAGGGTGGTTAGGGCGGCGTGATGACCAGATTTCTGCCAGAGGCTGCTTCCTGCAATTAATCAATCCATTGCAGGAAGCGGCAGAGGAGGAGGTGGCCAGCAATAAATCAATTGATTTCCAGCAGCGGCAGAGGAGGAGGAGGAGGAGGAGGCTGCAGGTGGGGGCAGAGGAGGAGGGGGGGAGCTTACCTGGTGGATTGAGAAAGGAGGTGTGGGGCACCTAGAGGTTTAATGATCAAAGGATCAGCAACAAATGAATGCCAGGAAGAGGAGGAGGATGAGGAGGAAGGTGGGACTTAGAAGGGGTGCTGACCAAAGGAGGAGGGGAGGTGGTTGGTGAGTTGGTGGTGGTGGGTGAGGTGGAGGTGGTGGGTGAGGATGTTTGGTGAGCAGGAGGAAGGAGTGGACAAGTGGTTAAAATTTCAGTCAGCTTTTTTGTTTTATCAACTTGCTTCCAGGAAGCTTGATTGGACATGATGAGAGGTATAGTGATGTGATGTGGGGTGATGAGATGATGATAAGATTTAAATGAAGCAATGGAGATGTGAAGCAATAAAGATGTGAATCAATGGAGATGAGATGTGTGTGATGCAATGGAGATGGGATTGGTATGGATTTTCTGAGGTGGAGTTGTAGATGGTTGTTTTGCATGGGATGGATGGTGGATGGATGATGGTGCATAATGGCGGTTTTGATGTTTGAAATACACAATTTTCATGAAAACTTCCATTTTTAAACACACCACTTAGGGGGCATGTGTATTTTGGAAACCCCCCATGAAAAATGGCGGGTTTTGTCAAAAGAAATGGCGGGTTTCTAATGGAAGTTTTGCTAACTCCAATACGCCCTAATAAGCATCAGAACCAATATTCATTTAATTTGTTAATAAGAACCATTGTTCCTAGCTCTTACTCAAGGTATATGTGATTCCAATCCAGCCCATAGTGTTCAGAGGAAATCTCAGATCACACCCGCTCCACCCTTCACCTCTGCCAGACTCTCTATCATGTTGCCTGCCTGTCACAATTCCTTCACATCTCTTCTTGACTCCACTTCTCTCCTTCCTTCAACTCCTTCCTCATTCCTCACTCCTCACTCATCTCTCATCTCCTTGGTTCTTATCTTCTCTCTTTTCTTCAAACTCCTCACTATTTAATCCCAATCTCATCTGCTCCCTCATCCACTCTGCTTCTTCAACTTCAGCTCCTCATTGGCTCCCTCAACCTCTCCGCTTGTTCAACTTGCTCTCAATCATCAACATCTCCCAGCCTACAACTAAAATCTCTCCCAATCAACAACATCAACATCCCTCAACCTACCATTATGACCTGCATTGCCAAATTTAACACCTTTGCATCACAGTCAATTTCCTCTATCATTCTTGTTCATTTGTGAGATTTTCTTCTTTTCAGAACTCTCAAGTTACAACTTACTCACTATGAGTTACCTATCTCAGCCTGTCCACCACATTCCATCATTCCCGTCCTAGTCCATGATTTTAAGATTTTATCCTCATCTGTTGTCCTCAGAGTGAGATATTCTTCTTCATTTCCTACTCTCCTGTTTTCACTATTCTATTGTTGAGACTCTTCCATTTTATCTGTTGGTTCAGGTAATTCAAACATTCAAACTATTTACGGTTAAAAGCCAAAATTCAAACTCACCCCAATCAATCAAGCTACCCATGGCTTTGCCTGGACCAGCAGATCTAAACTCCTTGCTTCTCAAGAGGCTTAATGAATCCATTCCCATTCTCACTAAATCTAACTTTTTTCTATGGCGTTCCAAGCTCATGATGATCTTTGCTCTCAAGGGAATAGCTAAGTGGCTTCACTCATCCAAAACCAAGAAATGCCCCAATGACTTAAACTTGGAACTTTTTGGATGTATTCTTTCCAAGCCAGACAACAGGAATCATATCAATTGTGTCAAGGACTATCATCTAACTAACAGTATCAAATTATGGAAATAAATTAATGAATTCTATGCTTCCTCACAAACAGCTAATTGATACCAAGTATTCCTCAATTTTTTGAATCTTCAATTTGATACCAAATTTGTTGACAAGTTCATCATGGAAGTAAAAGCCTGCCTGATTCAAATCTCCAAAATAGGAATCCAAATGGACAACAATATAATTGCCTACCTAATCCTCTACAAATTTTCTCCTAAACTTAAGCACCTCAAAACTACAATTACGCATCCCCTTGCAGACTCAAAAATTGATGGAGATCTTGTGCTTTGGCACTTGAATCAGATGAAAAACAAGATAGCTTACAGTATCTATGCCTCCGCCATGATGAACAACACAATGAGATAGGAAGTCATCAGCTGCAAACCCACATGGCACAATCCTCAATCTTCACACCCCAAGAATTTGTGTTGGTGGTTGTATCCACACATAAGATCAGGAAAAAATCAGAATTCAAGAAAAACTCACAACTCCTCAGAACCAGTCAATAGAAAAACTGCCTGCGCAAATCTCTCTTACACCGTTGCCATGACCAACTCAAGACAAATAACCATAGATTCTATTATTCTGGACTCAGGAGCTTCACAATCAATGATCAACTCTATGGACTTCTTTAAAAATCTTGAGAAGGAAGACATGGAAATCCAAACTGGAAATTTGAGCACTTCACTGACTTCAGAAGTCATTGGAACTGCCAAAATCATATCAAAAAATTTCACAGTATTACTCAAAAAATCCCTCTTTATATCTCACCTGGAGGCGAATCTAGTATTGCTAGGTCAGCTGTTATATAAGGGTTTCTCTATCTATCAATCAGGTCCAACAGGTTTTGTTGTAAACTTTGAAGGAACAACAATTCTTTTTGGACAAATCAAAGACAACATTCTAGTCATCAGAGATTTCTTGCTTCCTCAGTCAGACCTGGCCTACTCATTCATCAGCTTATCCACCATTCATAAATGCTTTTGACACATCAATACGGATCAGAACAGGCTTCTCTTGAAGGACTTTCCTCAGATCAAATGGGAAAACCCGCCTTGACAATGATGTGCTCTTGGAAAAATCCATTGCTCACCCCTCCCCAACCACATTCCTCCCCATTCCAAATCATTTGTTCAAATCCATGCTGACATTGGCAGGCCAATAAATCCCATTTCCAAAACTGGAAAGTGGTACTTTCTTCTCCTCATGGACAAATTCCCTTGCTTCAAAACCTGTCTCCCAATCAAACACAAGTCTGAGGTCACTGATGAAGTAATCAAGTTCATCCAGCTAGACGCCTATAAGTTCAGCTACCAACTCAAGCAATTTCACTGCAACAACGGTGGTGAATTTATTAAATATTGACTGTCCATGTTTCTTGCTGACCTGGGTATTGAGCACACCACTTTCAAACCATACACTCTGCAGCACAATCCAATTGCCAAACACAGCAATTGCACACTTGTTGAATCAACAAGGACCACTCTTGTTGACATGTCCATACCGGTCAACTTGTTGGATGAAATCCTGGTCTGTTGCAGCAAAGTTCTCAATCTGGTCCCCTCCAAAACATCAAAACAGAGCCCATCTGAGCTGTGGCATGGAGTGAAACCAAAAATAAACTTGATTTGTACACTAGTCTTGAAAACAATCGTCCTCAATGTGGGCCACAATCTTGGAAAGTTTGAGAAGGAAGGTTGGGAAGGTATACTTGTAGGCCAAAATCTGCATCTTAACTCCTACCAAATCTTTGTCCCTGAACTCAGAGAGACTGTCCGCTCAAAACATGTCAAAATATTTGAGGGAATGAAATTAACTGACAATTGTTCCCCTTTTAAATGCCCCTTTGAACCTCCCCTCAACCCTGATTTGAATCTTCTTGACACACTTTCTGTAATCAACAATAAAAATAAATCTATTATCACAATGACTCAAAAACTGCCTCAATGCCCAACTCCCAACAGACCTTACCAAAAATCTCCAATCCTGAAACTGTAGAAATCTCATCCAAAAGCATCCAATAACTCTTTTAATCATCCAATGAGAAACAGGTCTTGAATCTACTAACTCCACCTACCCCTACCAGAAGCTTGAGAGACTGATCCACTATCCAATGGCCACAACAATACCATTTCCTCTCCAGAGCAATTCCCAGAAACTACAATGGAATGAAACGTTCACGCAACCGCAAAAATTGGACAGAAGGCATGAAGAAGGAACTTAGTGGCATTGAATCAATGAAGGTCTGGACTGGTTTTCATACTCTACCTGAAAGAAAGAAGGCTCTCTCAACGGTCTGTGTTTATTGACTGAAAACCAAACCTGATGGAGATGGCCTCATCTTGAAGGCAAGATTATGTGTACAGGGTTTTCAACAACTTGAATTCCTAGACTATGGAAAAAACTACTCTCCAACTGGTCAAATCACAACCCTTTGTACCATCCTGGTGTACACCTACCATCATGGTCTTCTGGTTATTCCAATGGATATTAAATCAGCCTTCCTACATGCCAAATTAGACAAGGAAATTTACATCAAGTCACCTCCCGTCTATGACACTCAATTTCCTTTTCTCAAATTAAATAAAGCCCTATACGGATTGAAAAAAGCTCCAAAGACCTGCTTTGAAACCCTTAAACAATGAATCCTTAGCCAGAACTTCATTGTCTCCTCCTCCAATCCATGCCTCTTCATCAACCAATCAACTCAATTCTACATATTCTGATACGTTGATGATATTGTGATCATTGGCAACTTGGACAACTTCAGGAAAGATCTCAAATCCCCCTTCTCAACATCATACAAAGGACCTTTGTCAAGAATTCTTGGGAATTAAATAGTTTATTCCCCATCTGGACCTTGCCTTCACCAATCATCTCACATTGTCACTGCCCTGTCTGAACTGGGACTCACCAATTCAAAACCCATCAACACTCCTATCACTCCAAACATTGTTCTCAAACCCGCTCCCAGAAAAGATTCCTCCAAATTTGCAGCCCTCAACATCAACTATTGCTCATCCACTGGTTTCCTGAACTTCATTGCCACCAGGACTAGAAATGACCTTTCATATGCTGTCTCTTCCTTATCTTTCTTCAACGCCAAACCCGGTCTAACTCATGGGACTGAATCCTGTTGAATAATCAATTCTCAGCATTGTCTTTTTCTACTGTTTTATAATTTCATTCTTTTTCTTTTGTTTCCTTTTTCCACCATTTTCTTATTCTGTTGTCTTCTTTTGTTCTCTTCATTTGTCTTATTGCTTTCAACATGGATTCCCATGCCAATGCGTGGGTTCTCATGTTGGTGTCGCGGGTTCTCATCTTCATGTCACATTTCAATCTCATGCCACCGCCGGCTCTCTCACAATCACTTGACTGCAATCTCTCAGTGACACCACAACCACTCTCAAAATACAAGACTCGAATTCCTTTCTTCCCTTCGAAGGAAGATCTTTTCCTCAGCTCTTTTCCTCAGCAACTTCTTGTCAACTCTACTCAATCCACCAACTCATACTCTAGTCTCTTTTCTTTCTCATCTCGATCTTTTCTTTTTATTCTTTTATCTTCCTTCCATTCCCTATCACATGCGACTTCCTCAAGACCATCAACTTCCTCAGCAATCTTACTTTGAATCCATCACACTTACTTTTAATGCATCCTAACATCTTCAAATGCCTGGTAAGACCGATCAAGAACCTTCCCAACTCTTTCAACAGACTGAAATCCATTCCTAACTCAATATTCACCCTGGCAGACTTCCTCTCACCAGCTTAACCCGAATTCTCCTCAACCTCTCTTTGACCTCAACTGCTTATCCTCGACTGTTGCCAAAAGCCCTTCAAGCTTTATGTTTTTTTCTCAGCCTCAAATTCAATTGTGCCTCCTTCTTTTGTTATCTCACATTGAACACCTAACTCATTGTCAATCTTGTTCAAGCCCTCTTAGTTTTATTCTTTCTTTTAAATCTTTATCATTAATTGAAATAGTTAATACGGTTAAAATTAAAAGCCAATCCAACAAACCTAACCCTTTCAATGGAGGGAGCAAGCAACAATGGATTTGGTAAAGTTATTCTGAAAGCTGCTCTCGAGGCGGTTCCTATTCTGACGGACGACAACTATTCCATCTGGAAGGACAAGATGAAAATGTTACTGGAACTTAAAGGCGTGAAGGATGCTCTAGAAGACAATTCAAAAAGTCTCAGCCTGACCAAAGATATGGAAATCAGAGTGATCCTGCTCTCTCTAATTGACGGTATCACTCACAACAAAGTAGTCAACTCCTCAAATATTTCATCAGCTAAACTTCTCTGGTTAACCATCAAGGAGCGATTCGCCTCCTCTCAAACAGCCAACCGCGCTCGCATCTTCAACAACTTTCTATACCAACAATTCAGGCCAGATGCAATAAACACTTTCATCACCAACACCAAGATATCCATTAAGAAAATGCTAGACGTTGGAATCAACCTTCCAGATGATATACTCTTGTATTTGATTCTTTTCAAATTCCCATCAACTCTTCATCCCCTCCGGCAACAAATAATGCACTCCAATAAGAATGTCACCATCAATTGCGTCTTCAACCATCTTACTCAACTCGATAACAAATCCAAATCCAAGTCAAAGGAAACTAAGTATCATGATACTGCACTTGTCTCTTCTCAAAACCCCAAAAAACCTGTTCCCCGCAAACTCAGATGCAAACACGGCTTCCATAATCCTTTATCCCCAGACCATTCAGAAGACAAATGCTGGCACAAACACAAGCATCTGGCTCCCAAATGGTGGAAAGAAGCTCAATCCAATTGGAGAGCCCAACTCAATTCCTATTCCAAAGGGAAAGAAGTGGCTCACTACCATGCCTTACTCACCTCCTGGATTGAAGAAATCAGCCCCATCAATCAAATCATCCTTGATTCAGGTGCTTCTTGTCACATGTTCAATTCTTCGGACTTCTTTGTTAATCTTGACTATCTCACTGGCGACGAGTTCATCAACACTGGAAAAGAAGGTGCTAAACTCCCCATCAAAGGGAAAGGAACTGTCAAACTCTTCTGGAACAAATCGGTGGTTACCCTAACCAATTTTTTCTTTGTTCCGGATCTCGTCATCAACCTCATTAGCCCCGGCGAACTCATCTCCACCAAGGGCTGCTCCCTAGTGTCAAAAGGCTCCCAATTCCAACTCTTCTCCAAGGCCAATCCTGTCTTCTCCGGCTTTATCCAGGGAAATCTCTTTTTCCTCAATCTTCCTTTGCTGGTAGGAAACCGCCGCAAGCTTTTCTATCTCAATCAAAAGGAGCTCCCCTCTGACGGCCTAAAATATCTCCACAAATCACTGGGTCATGCCAGTCCCTATCGCCTTAAGAACCTCTTCCCTCATCTTTCACCTCAAGCCATCTCAGATTTTCCGTGTGAAGACTGCGTCTTCTCCAAAATCACTAGATCCTCCTTCAACGGCACTTCCTCATCAACATATTGTCCTTTCAAACAACTTCATATAGATCTAATTGGACCTATCACGCCACCCTTGAGAAACAACATGAGCTACATTATGTCAATTGTGGACAACTACTCAGGCTACCTATCAGCCATTTCTCTCCAATACAAATCCAACGCCGGCCCCCAGCTAAAAATCATTCTTAATCATGAGCATCAGAAACGAAATCGCTATCCAGCCACCATCTGCACCGACGGCGGCGGAAAATTCTGTTCAACTGATCTCGAAGACTTCTTCACTTCTAATTCCATTCAACATCTCATCACTGAACCCTATCACCACAAACACAACGGAAAAATTGAGCAAGCCAACAGAACTCTTACCGAATCCATTCGTTCTATTCTTTGAAGTTCCAAGCTTCCGCTCAACCTGTGGGCTGAAATTTCCAAAACTGCTTGCCTCACTCTCAATCAAATTCCCAAAAATCCGCACTCTCCTTCTCCTTACCAAGTTTTTACTAACAAATCGCTGCCTTCCAGCTATTTTCATCCCATCGGGTCCAAAGTAGCCTACATTAACAATAAAATAGCTCGAGGTGAAAAGTTCAAAGATTGCGGCCTCATCGGTACTTTAGTGGGTTATAACCCAAGCTTCCTGTCCTATTGAATCCTCACTCCTGACCACTCCATCATTTCTACCAAACACGTCAAGATCATCAAAAATTCTGTCTCATCTTTAATCACCACTACTCCCCCCAACGACATTCCTGACAAACCTCTTCTTATAAAACTTGACAATGACTTTCCTCCCCTTCCTCCTCCTTTAAACTCGACCCCTCTCACTACTAACTCACTCCCCAACTCTCAAACTCCCATTGTCTCTCCTCCTACTCCTGCTTCTGCTGCTTCTCGGCTCAAAGAACTCTCCTCCAACTCCTCTTCTGAATCTTCCGACAATCTTGCCCATCAGCTCAACCCCACTTACAAACTGCAAGACCGATCCCTGATTCAACGCCCCAATCAATAAGGGTATCATCATTATTTCGTCCCTAGAACGTACAAGCAAGCCAAAAAGTGCTCTGACTCTCTCAAATGGGACGATTCAATGGATTGCGAACTCAACGGCATTGAGGATCTTGCTGTGTGGGACAACTACAAAGGTCCTGAACCTATCAACCCCCTCAACACCACATGGGTGTATCAAATCAAAGAAAATTGCCACGGAGATCTGCTTGTCTACAAAAGCCGTCTCTTTGTCCAAGGTTTTGACCAAATCTACGGTCTCAATTACCAGGACACCTTCTCTCCCACTGGCAAGGCGGCATCCCTCCAAATGGCTCTTCTCTTCGGATTATACTACTCTCTGTCTATAATACAATTCGACGTCAAGAGCGCATTCTTACACGCTCCTCTAACAGACAAGGTCATCATCAAACAACCCAAGGGATCCAAAAGAACTTCTAAATACCTCATTCTCAAGAAATCACTCTACGGACTCAAACAGGCCCCAGCAAATTGGTTCCACACCTTGACTTCCTGGATACACAAACAAGGCTTCTACAAATCAATCTCCAACCCCTGTCTCTACATCCACTCCAATAGTAAATCTCTTCTCTTTTTTCACATAGACAATCTAATCCTGGTTGGAACAGGAAACAAATTTCAACAGGCCTTCCTCAATCAATTTCCAAATTCCAGCCATCATGAGCCCAACACCATCCTTGGCATGAAATACAAGCGAATCGGGGACAAAATCTTACTTTCTCAACCTAAACACATCAAACATGGCTTAGAAGAACTGAAAATGACCGACTGCAAACCGTCCTCCGTTCCCCTGACCGTAAACAAAAATCTTTTTCCTTCCTCTGACAAAGACCACAAAGAATTCAAAGCTCTTAATATCAACTATAGATCCACCGTGTTTTTGATGAATTACATTGCATGTCTCACTCGACCTGACTTAAGCCTTGCGGTCTCCAGCCTGGCGAGATTCTGCAAAAAACCTGGAATTTGACACTGGAGGGAAGTCAAGCGCTGTTGGAAATACCTCAAGGCGACCAAAAACATAAAGCTAACCCTGCAAATTCATTCCTTCAAAACCCAAATCGAGTGTTACAGCGATGCCACCTGGAGTGACAACCCAGAAACTCAACTATCTCAATCTGGACACCTGTCCCTTCTCTTTGGCTCACTAATCTCTTGGAGCAGTTACCGACAACAAAACGTCACCCACTCGACCATGGAAGCCAAACTAAATCCTTTGGTCAATTCTTTTCTGGAAGCCATATGGATGAAGAACCTAGTCGCGAAGCTCTGGAAGAAGGATCTTGAACCAAGTCTCCACTGCATTGACAACAAAGGTCTCAACAACAAACTCAAAAAGTTTGGTTGCAACTCGAAAACTTGTCACATCAACATCAAAACAAAAGCCCTACGTGAAGAGCTAAAGCTTGGCAACCTGGTCATCAAACTTGTTTCATCTTCAGAAATGAAAGCCAATGGGCTTACCAAACCCTTACCTGACCACTCCTTGGCTAATCTCATCAATCTTGTCGATCCTGCATATAAGGCATTATCTCCAGTCTTACCAGTCACGGGGGGTGTTGAATAATCAATTCTCAGCATTATCTTTTTCTACTGTTTTATAATTTCATTCTTTTTATTTTTTTTTCCTTTTTCTACCATTTTCTTATTCTGTTGTCTTCTTTTGTTCTCTTCATTTGTCTTATTGCTTTCGACATGGATTCCCATGCCAATGCGCGGGTTCTCATGTCAGTTTTGCGGGTTCTCATCTTCATGTCACAATTCAATCTCATGCCACCGCCGGCTCTCTCACAATCACTCGACTGCAATCTCTCAGCAACACCACAACCACTCTCAAAATACAAGACTCGACTTCCTTTCTTCCCGTTGACGGAAGATCTTTTCCTCAGCTCTTTTCCTCAGCAACTTCTTGTCAACTCTACTCGATCCACCAACTCATACTCTAGTCTCTTTTCTTTCTCATCTCAATCCTTTCTTTTTATTCTTTTATCTTCCTTCCATTCCCTATCACATGCGACTTCCTCAAGACCATCAACTTCCTCAGCACTCTTACTTTGAATCCATCACACTTACTTCGAATCCATCCTAACATCTTCAAATGCCTGGTAAGACTGATCAAGAACCTTCCCAACTCTTTCAACAGACCAAAATCCATTCCTAACTCAATATTCACCCTGGCAGACTTCCTCTCACAAGCTTAACCCAAATTCTCCTCAACCTCTCTTTGACCTCAACTGCTTATCCTCGACTGTTGCCAAAAGCCCTTCAAGCTTGATGTTTGTTTCTCAGCCTCAAATTCAATTGTGCCTCCTTCTTTTGTTATCTCACATTGAAAACCTAACTCATTGTCAATCTTGTTCCAGCCCTCTTAGGTTTATTCTTTCTTTTAACTCTTTATCATTAATTCAAATAGTTAATAAATACAAACATGCCTGGCAATATATGAAGAAAATGTGTGACTGGGATCTTTGTCTCCTGAAAAATCTCTTCAACTAAAATCTTGAAATTGGGAGGAATTTGGATGGCAGCAATGACCCAATTTCACAAATAAGTCACACTGGCTATCTGATACTTCTTTATGGCTGTGCAATTTCCTAGCACAGCAAGCTTTAATCAATGGTCTTGCTTTCCTCAACCAAAGGGAACTCAACTCTCTTGTTCTGGTAACACAAGAAGAGATCTGGATAATGAAACTCCTAAAAGAACTCAATCCGTCTCTCTCACACACATACTGCTATCACATTGACAATAAGGCCCTGAAAAACCTCATCAACTTTGAATCCCAGCGCAACCCACTCAAGCATGTGGATATTCAATTTGAATGGCTCCAAGAAAAGAAATACTCAAAATTTTTAGTTACTGACCTTGTGAATTTGGAAGCCATTCTTGCAGATGCCCTGACAAATCCAGCCATGAAGCCCTCCTTGCAAATACTCACATCATCTATCCTACAATCTCTCAATTGAACACAGCGGCATGTTTAGATGAAATCTCATATTACACCCGCTCCACCCTTCACCTCTGCCAGAATCTCTATCATGTTGCCTGCCTGTAACAATTCCTTCAAATCTCATCTTGACTCCACTTCTTTCCAGCCTTCACATCATTCCCAATTCCTCAATCCTCACTCATCTCACATCTCCTTGGTTCTCATCTTCTCTCTTTTCTTCAAACTCCTCACTATTTGATCTCAATCTCATCTTCTCCCTCATCCACTCTGCTTCTTCAACTTCATCTCCTCATCTGCTCCCTCATCCTCTCTGCTTCTTCAAATTTCTCTCAATCATCAACATCTCCCAACCTAGTACTAAACTCTCTCAATCAACAACATCAACATCCCTCTACCTAAAATTACAACCAGCATTGCCAACTTCAGCACCTTTGCATCACATTTGATTTCTTCTCTCATTCTTTTTCATTTGTGAGATTGCCTTCTTTTCAGAACTCTCAAGTTACAACTTGCTCACTATGAGTTAACTATCTGAGCCTGTCTACCATGTTCCATCATTCCCGTGCTAGTCCACGATTTAAAGATGGGTGATGTTAAATTCACGGCTCCAACCATGTGGTAGTTTTTTAGAGCCCTACACGGCTTAAATGAGCTGTGGGGGCCCAAAGACAACTGCAAAGGGCTGTTTCAAACCTGCGCAACCCCTGGGGGGTCGTGTAGGAGCCATGTACCCCCAAACGCAGCTCATTTTAGCAATTTAACCCCGTACACGGCTCAAATTAGCCGTGTTTGTGGGTGCACAGTCCCCCCAAAGTTGTGCCAGACTTTTGGGCACCCTCTGGACCACACTTGGGTTCTGTCAACCTAAATTTGTGATTAACAAATACTTTGTGGGATTGTTTTTCCACACCTAGCAATCCCAAAGAGAAATATAAGTGAAACCAAAGTGAGATTAAAGTGAAAACTGAAATCATAAATCATATAAAATTCTGCAAACAATTCATTCTCAACTCAAAAGTGTGCAAACTTTGTTTGATCAATTGAAATTTGGATTGAATACTGAAGTATACCATTCTATTTTTTTGCATGGGAACAGTCGCAAGCTCTCCTTCTTCTGAAATGGCTGCTTGGAAGGTCTACATTGATAGTGCCGTCAACAAAGCTTTTGAAAAAGAAAAAAAGGATTTGGGTTATGAAAAATTGGAAGCCGCAATTGCATCCTCATCAAGGGTGACAATTGAGGAACAAAATGATTCACAAATGGACATGACCTCTGGTGGTGAGTAAAATTTTATGTTACTTGTCTTTGCCGTATTTAATTTGATTGAAACTGATGGAGTGCATGCCATCAATATAACTATGTAACAATGGTAGATTGACTTGACCCACCTCCCTTGAGAGATTTTCCTACTAGAGAAGAGGCACAAAACTATTTTCAAACATGGGCAATGAAGCATGGTTACGCTTTAACAGTTTTAAACTCAGAGCGTGACCAAGATGTGGATTTAGCCTGTGATAGAAATGATTCCTATTCAGGAAATCTTCCTGCCAAAAGTTCTAGACAAACTCACACAAGAAAGGTTGAGTGCAATTTTTTAATCCATGCAATTTGCACAAAGTCAGACCCCTTGTGGCGCCTCTTCTAAAAAGAAACCCAAAATAACCATCAACCATCTGAACATCCCTCTGTGAATCTTCAACTGAGGAGAATCTTGGGGGTGGCCTTATACAATCTAGTAGAAGGCATGAATGATGGGATCAATACATTAAAACTGAATAGAAAATTGAGCAAGATCAATGGGCAGGATTATGTTGATGACCAAACAATCTATAACACTAAGTGGAAGGTCACACTTGCAGGACTAAAGGGAAAAAGTTTTATGGAGGTACTATATGAACAGCTTGCAGAAAAAAGTTGGATTCACAAGTCAAAGCTCAGTGGAGAGGGTCACTTGGAGGCCCTGCACTTAGCACATTCAGAGGCAGTAAAGCTTTCAGAACAATTACATCATATTTCTATATGGGATTGTACTTATAAGATAAACAAGTACAAAACCCCACTATTGCATGTTGTAGGAATGACAAAAAATTGCAAAACTTTCACAGAAGCTCATATTTTTATAACAAAAGAATGTTTTGAGTTCTACAGTTTTCCTGTAAATTCATCAAAGGACTTGACTTATGATCCTGAGAGACTTCCAAAAGTCTTTGTGACGGACCGTGAAAAAAGTCTGATTTGTCCTATTGAATTTATTTTCCCTGAGTCATCAAGACAATGTTGCACTTGGCATTTTTCTAAAAACATACAAGAAAACTGTAAAGGGCACTTTGTTAATGATGTTGAAAGATGGAAAAGCTTTATGACTCTGTGGGCAAAGTATGGGGCCTCAAAGACCAAGAAGGAGGTGTAGTTCAATGATGTGGAAATCAGAGTAGGTCCAAATCACTGCTTCTTATTCTTCCTAGTTTTTGGGTTCCAACCTTTTGACTTGTATAGTGTTTTTTGAAAGACTATGAGGATTTACTTGAGTATATGAACAATAACATTGTCCCTATCAAAGAAACGTTTGTAAAAGCGTGGACTTGTATGAACCCAGATTTTGGAAACAAAACAACATCTTGGTTTGAAGGGGCCCATGCAACTCTCAAATTACTCCTTGCAAACTCTTTTGGAAACCTGATGGATGTTTGTGAAAGGCTTGAAAGAACAGTTTTTAATCAAATTAAATCAGTTCATGCATCACCTTATAACTCTTTAATTAAGTTAGGGACAATTATTCCTCCTGAACTGTTACCATTGGGTTACAAATTGTCTTTGGAGGGAAATCATCTTGTTAGGAAACAATTTAAGAATTTCAAACCTGATCATGATGGCAAAGTGTGCACCAAGTCATATTCCAAGACTATGGGTTTTCCCTGTTCCCACCAAATAGGTGACTGTCTAGCATTCAGAGGATCCATGGTACACAAAGATGTTCATCCTCAGTGGATGTTGGACTGTGACCCTTGCAGTTCTAGTTCTGTAAGTTGGCTTAAGTTGGATTTTTAAAATCACTACGTGATTAATGCTTTTTGATTAATGAATCCTAATTCACTAATGGTCAATCCTTTTGAATTTTTCAAGTGCTATGTCAATGAAATGCTGAGCATTCCTCAGTTATGTGAAAAATTGAATGCAATGATCTTGGAATCTCCATATCATGAGCAAAGTGGACTATTGAAGTATATCATTCATAAGATTACAAAATATTGATCAAAGCCAAGACTTGAACCTAAAGTCTTACAATGAATTAGGGGCAGGCCAAAATTGACAGATAAGCAGTGGGAACCATCTCTGTTTGAGCTTGTTGAAAAACAACTCAAGGGAAAAAAAAGAACTAGAAGGGCTCCAAACAAGAAAAGACAAAAGATTGTAAGTCTTTTCTTTTTCTTTTGGGATATGTACATTTTTTTGGTTTGATGAACTTAGTTACTAACTAATGATGAATTGTTAGTCAAAGTTGGCAGAATCCCTGAATCTGAATTTAATATTTCAGAGGAAGAGACTGAACTGAATCAGGATCACTTAATTTGGAATCAGAATCCTCTTCAGAAGAAGATAACATTTAGCAAAGCTAAACCAGAAGCTCATCTTTGGTTCATTAATCAAATTTAAGAAATTAATACTATTTAGTTTTAATGATAGGAACCAAACTTGAAATACCTTAATCAAATACCCAAGAAATTCCATCAGTTCTTGGGTGAGGTTTGGGATCCAATTGGAGATGGGAATTGCAGATTGAGATTCATTGTTAAATCTCTTGCTTTTGAAGAACATGGTTGGTTTAAAGTTAGGAAGGAAATGATTGAAAAATTAGAGAAACACAAAGCATGCTACATTAAGTTGCTTGATGGTTCAAATGAGGTTGAAAAGATTAAACAAAGACTTTATGTTGAAGACATCAATGAGAAGATTCCCTCCTCAAAATGGCTGGCTAAATCAGACATGGGTCAAATCATACCAGACACATATTGCAAACCTATATGTTTCATTTCATTGGAGTCATGTGATACTTATACTCCAATGAAAAATGGTGTTACTAATCAATCAAATCCAATGTTCATTTCCTTTTTAAGCAATAACCACTGGTTTCTATTAGTACTTGAGGAAGAAATGATTCCAATCCTGCCCATTGTAGAAACACCACGTTCCTTGATTTCTAAAAAAGCCTCTGGTTGGGTTTATCATCTCAAAGATCAACTGCAAATGTATTCTAGATTGTCATAGACTTTGACTTCATTCCATCATTGGGTTACATATAAATTGCAATTCTAATGCAGCTAACAAGTTCTATAAATATAAAGGTTTATCACATTTTGAACATCATTATGTTGAGTGTTTTGAGTTAACATCATTATATTGAGTGTTTTAAATGAGAGGTTAATGGTAAGTCAGTTCAACTTTTTTTGGGCTGATTCCATCAAAAGCTTGAATTATGTTAAGCTTGTGATGGGATCAGTTTAACACAAATTGAGCTTCTTGAGAGCTTGTCAAGTTAGTTGTATTTTTTTTGTGTTTTTACTTTAGGCCGTGTCAAGTTACTTGTTTTTTTTTTGTGTTTTTACTTGAGGGCTAGTCCTGTTACTTGTTTTATCTGAGTCTTTTGACTTTAGGGCTAGTGTATTGTATAGTACCAGTTTTTTTATTTTTATTTAATTTTTTAATTTTTTTGTTTTTTTAACCAAAAAATGAACATTGTTTGATTTTTTGGTTGATTTTTGTTTTTTGGAAGGTTTATTTTGTTTGACGGTTGTTTTAGTACCCTTTCATTCATTTTCCTTTTTTTTTTTTGCTCACCGCAGTCCGGTGCCTTGTGGTATGCCACACGACTACACTTGATCTGTGTACAACTCCACACGGCTTGAATGTAGTTGTGTGGAAGTCCACACTGCAGTGGACTGGGCTGGATGGGCGGTACAACTCCATGAGCCGTGGGGGGTTGTACACAGCCAGAATTGGACTGCGTGGCGTGCCACACAGCCCCTTCTAAACTGTGTGCACGGCTCAATGAGTTGTGAATTTGACATTACCCATTTTAATTTTTGGCGTTTTTACTTTAGGGCCTGTCAACTTGAACTTTTATTTTTTGGCACTTATACTTTAAAGCTGCTCCATAGAATTTTTCATTGTTTATTTAATTTTTGGGGCTTTTCCTTTCTTCAGTTTTTTTTTCTTTTTTTCTTCTTTTTTTCTTCTTTTTTTTTTCTTTTTTTTTCTTTTTTTTTTTCTTTTTTTTTTCTTTTTTTTTTCTTTTTTTTCTTTTTTTCTTTTTTTCTTTTTCTTTTTTTTTCTTTTTTTCTTCTTTTTTTTTCTTTTTTCTTTTTTCTTTTTTTCTTTCTTTTTTCTTTCTTTTTTTTTCTTTTTTTTTTTCTTTTTTTTTCTTTTTTTTTCTTTTTTTTTTCTTTTTTTTTTCTTCTTTTTTTTTCTTTTTTTTTCTTTTTTTTTTTTTTCTTTTTTTTTCTTTTTTTTTCTTTTTTTTTCTTTTCTTTTTTTTCTGTTTCTTTTCTTTTTCTTTTTCTTTTCTTTTTTTTCTTTTCTTTTTTTCTTTTTTTCTTTTTATTTCTTATTGGTTTTTTTTTTTAACTAAAAAATCAGCATTTTTTGATTTTTTCAGTTGATTTCTGTTTTTTTTTGTATTTTCATTTAGTTTGTTTTAGTTTTTTTTTTTGGGCCACAACACTTGTAGTTGTGTGGCACAGAACACAACTAAATTTGGGTTGTGTACAGCCCCAAAAAAAATTGAATGTAGTCAGGTGTGATTCCACACAACACCAGGCCGTTGTGTGGGGGCCCCACAACTACATTTGACTCATTTGGAGGCTAAAGAACTTGATTGTAGTCATTGAGAATGCAACATAACTCATTTGAGTTGTGAATTTATTATCACCCAACATCGAATACTAGGAAGAAGGAAGGGCCTGAAATTATCAAGACTGGCCTAACTCAAAATTGGACCCAATTTAAGATTTCAAGATGTTTGAAGGTATCAAGGAAAAAGGAATCAATTAATCTTCAGCTAGAACTGTCTGAGTGAAGAAATTATAGTAGGTTTCAAAGGGAAATTTTATCTATCAGTTTTAAATAGATTCAAACAGGGTGTCAAGGCTTTTAATTCAAGAAAAGATTCAGAGTAAAATAGGAAAGAAAAAAATGGAAAATAATCTTTCTTTGGCCATGAAGTACCATAGTATATGGGAAAGGTAAAAGAAGATTGAAAGATAGAAGTAATCAGAAAAACAGAGGAAAACACCAAACCTTTCTTTATCCAGAAGAAACCTACAATGATCAAAAAAACAAGAAGATAGAGAGTATTTGTTATAATTTTACTTGCTGCATGGATACCATCAAGTAGTAATTAAGAGGAGAAGATTTGGAGATAAGCAATCAAGGTTGAAACAGGAATAACTGTATCACCAGGATTCTCTGGACCTTTTTTTATTCTATGTGTGATTATTAGCATTTCCTATTTATGCCTCTCAGATAAATAAAAACAAGAAGAAGAAGCAGAAGAAGAAGAATAATAGTATGTGGAGTCTGATGTCTATGGACAGGGATGCTGTGGACAGCATTAAGTCTTGGGGGCATGTGGTAGACCAAACCTGTGCTTTAGCCATCAGACTCACTTTTATAGTTTAATAACAGCTCAAAACCTTAAATAAGCCTCATAAATTGCTTCTACATCAAAAACAACCTCTATTCACTCAGCCAAACTACGGCCCTATCCCTCATGGATTAGAAGATAAAGACCAGGAAACCTTCAACTGTGGCAAACTCATACCCAACCAGGTGTCACAGCTCTGTGGAAGGCATAAATTAATTCTTTGGAAACCCTCAAGTACATACCAGTAACAGCCTACCCTCAAAACCAGGACCATAAATCAACCCTGTAAACTCAGCCAGAATACAGAAATACATACAAAGGATGCAGTGCAAGTAGTTCAGCTCCTCACCTCATCCAGCATGCAAGCAAATATACATACAGAAGGCTGTGCAGAATTATACAGGAACATTGTAAGGAGGAGGAAGTGAAACTAGTCCCAACCAAAATCAAACAAAATAAGCAAATATACATACAGAAAGCTGTGCAGAATTATACAGAAACAGTATAGTCAGGAGGAAATGGGACCAGTCTCAACCAGAACCAAAAAAACAAGCAAATACACACACAGAAGGCTGTTCAGAATTATGAAGGAAAAACATAGGCAGGAGAAAGTGGAACCAGTCTCAACCAGGACCAAACAAACTACCAGCACCAAACCAACCCCAGCACCACACAGCAATTTATGTAGTCAGAAGCATGTGATACCAAACAACCCACCAGCACAAAGTACCACAGGTCTACCCAGAAATATATGCAGGCACAAAGAGCCATGTAAGACCAAACAACCCCAGCACCAAACAGAAATTTATGTAGTCAGAAGCATGTGATACAAAACAACCCACCAGTAAAAAGTACCACAGGGCTACCCAGCATGGGATTAAGTATCCTCAGAGAAAATAATGTTAATCTGGGGAAACAAAAAAAATACAAATTAAAGATCAAATTGAGGATCACTTGAAGCTTGTTGATGATTTAGAGCAATCTGATTGCTAAATTGTTTTGAAGACTATTCCAATCATCCTGAGGATTTGATAGATTGATTTGGATCATGAGGACAACTTGAACTATGATTTGATCAACTCAATCATAGATTATGGATTAATTGATTGAGAAAATATCTGTTGGTAAAGCTTCCGCCCAAGTGCTTATATAGATGGAACAAACTTCTTCAAAAATTAACAATGATCATCATGAATTCATGCCTTGGACTTTTTGAATCTCTTGACTCAAGCTAAAAGAACCACAGGGATCTCCAATGTGACCCTGTTGATAGCTTTGGAGGTTACCTCTTTTGAGCATTGAGATAGTCCCCAAATCAGTTAAAAATAAAAAATAAAAAAATACACATCAGCCTTTAGTTTCTACCATTTTTATGAATCAACTGAGCCAGCGGGTGCCTGGGGTGGTCACCCCTTATAAAAAATATTGAACCCTTATAAAGGATATGAGCCATTCCCAACATTTATCAACCCTTATATTTATCAAGAAACCACCTGTAACATCAAATTATTATCAATTAGCAAAAAATTAAAAAATAAAAAAATATATAAAGGATAAGATTAGATAAAGGCTTCTTCCCTTACTCAGCTTCAATAGCCACAGTCAACTATCCATTCCACCATTTCTTTATTATCAAGCTTGAATACATTGATCCTAGGTCTGATAGAGACTACTATAGTAGGAAATCTATCTTAAAATCAGCAACCAATCTCTTTTCTTTTATTTTTGTGAGACTACTATAGTAGTTATATGGGCGGGCAATCCAAAACCACCCTTATTATTCCTATATCATATCAATAGTTTTAGTACTAAATTCCCCCTCAAGTGACTTCCAGAAATCTATTTGCTAAAAATTTACCCAATCCCAAAGGAGTCTCTACACCCTAAGCATTAGAAAACCTGTTGGGGCTAATTTTGTTCAATTTTTTTTCTCTCTTTGGATTCTGATTGAATGACTAAGCAGAAGAGGTGTTTCAAATGATGGATTGAATCCATTCTGAATTTCCAATCAATATAATTGGTCACGGACAGTCTGGATCTTTCCAGAATTTCAATGGAAACTTCAACCATGATATTACATTTTGAAGTGTGTTTTGGAGCTATTCTGGTCTCATAAACTGTTAACAGGGGGGAAGCTTCAAGAACACAACAGAGGTTAGGTTGTTGGGTGGGGTGGGGGACTGGAGTAGTACAAAGGGACCTGGTGAGTTAGAAAAGAAAAAAGCACAACGTTGCATATTGCATAATTGAGTTAAGTGGACAACTAGGGAAAATGACAGATAAATCAATAGACAAAAACAAGTATGAGGAAATTACCTTCAAGAACACAACAGAGGTTAGATCCTTGGGTAGGGGTGGGGGAAGGGAGCAGTACAAACAGTGTTGTAAACCAAACCTATCCTAAAGCCATCAGACTCATTTTTTATTCCTTATTGTTCTGTTTTAATCAAATGAACCTCACAAATTAATTCCAGAACTCTCATAAACTATACTCTGAACTCAAACTAACCTCAGGTCCCAAATCCATCACCAGAAAACCCCCTTCAACCATATCAAAAACCTCTCAAAAACAGTCCAATACCTGTCACAGGCTGGAATACGTCACAAGAATTAATAAATAAAAGCTTCATTTAATATGTGATAGCAAAAAATTATGCTTCAAGTAACCACACAACAAAAAAACATACCTGCAGAGCTTAAACCATACCATTACCAATGTTGCACTACCACCAATACTATGAATACAATTTACAATAACTTCCTTGATCATTGATTACAATTCAGGGACTCTGAACCGTCCTCTGAAGCACTCTGATACTTATTTTGCCACCATTCCAAACATACAAAACACATATACACACCAACAAAAGTAGGGTCTCATGCAGCCAAGTATGTCTCATTTCTCACCAACCAGCAATAAAGGCTCAGTACACATGACCTTTCTGGAACTTTTACAACCAGAGAGGGCCTCTAATAGTTCCCCTGAAGCACTCTGATACTCAGTTTTCCACCATATCAACCACAGAACACCTGCAAGCCACACTCTCAAGTAACCCAAGGGAGCATGCGGTGAAACCGCCTACTTCATATCTCTACAGATTATTCCATTGAAAAGGCATGCAGGTAGTTCCTACACAATATTATGCATGATAAGGGCTCAGAAGCCTCCTCAGAAAAAGCCAAAAATTAGTGTTCCCCCACCTCAACCATAAAAGTTAGACAATTTCAGTTACCAAAGAGGGCTTGGAGCTGCCAAGCATGTTTCATGCTTTTCCCAACCAGAAAAATTAATCAAACTGCAGGGAAATTCTGCATCATTTTTTATGAAATATAAGTACCCAGAAGCTTCCATAACTCACCAATCTTAGACTTTTCCTCATATTTTTGCCTTTCTATCAAAATTTATACTAAAAAATACAGCTATCTCTTGGCTTGTTTGACATGTTTCCTCACCAGAATTATTGCCTCATGTAACTTTACCCTTCTGTGCTTCAATAGTGCAGAGAGAGCATCAGAAACATTCCCAGGAGAGTCCTTAGCATCCCCTGAGGAATTATTTGTCTATTTGAGGGGGGCTATTTTGCCCTATCCTAGTTGTCTAGCAGGGCATCTGCCCCTATGATATATGACCCCTAAGATCAATGGCCTCTTCCTGATCAGTACCAGCTTTTCAGTGAACCAAAATAAAGTTAGAAGGAAATAAAGGATCACACACAAAATTATCATTGACCATTTGAACCAACCCCAGGTGTTCATGAAGAAGGGTTCTTGAGAAAAGACATGTTATTCAGCACCTATTATTAAGAGGAAAAAACTCCTTATTTTTGATTAGTAAATTTATAAAAAGGAAGATAACAAAAGAGAAAGCAACCAAGGTTTTTTTCCGCCCATCTCCCTGTGAGAAAACCCATCTTTTGGTCCTCCAACTGGTTAAAAAACTTTTACTCAACCCTTAAATCCTTCAATTGGAATTTGAAAAAATAGTCAGAAAAAGTCAAAAAATCTTGATTATTAATTGGTGGAAGCTTGCCAATAATCTAATCCAGCTTTGAAAATTCTTCCAATCCCTCAAAGTATCTATTAATAATTAATATAGGTCTGATTAGATACCTATTATTAGTCTCACAGAAAACCAGCCATTAATTAAAAAAAATATTGTGCAGACTTATTATAGTTTAGAAGGGCAGGCAATTCAAAACTATCCTAGATTACCTCTATCTATTTAAGATTATTAGTAAACTCAATTTACCTTCTGGTGGCTTCCAGAAAGCTATGTGCTCAATAGTCACATTATCCCTTGGATTCTCTATAACTGACCTTGTGATTCAGAAAAGAAACAAGCAAAAGGTGAGGAAAGGAAAGGTTGGGTGGAGTGAATATGGAGCAACTATATGGAAATGTAGTTTAGAGCATAGTACTTTGTGTAGTTTGTATTGTGTGGTTGCAAGGCAAAACAATCATTTGAAAAGGAAGGAATAATTAAAATGGAAATGTATTTACATGAAGTTTGGAAGTCATATGTAGAAGTGACAGACGGGCAGTCAAATGATATAGTTTGTAGATTATAATCTGAGGGTATGGAATAAGCAGACCATGCTGAAACGCTTAGGTAGAGTAAAATCATAAACTGAGAGTTTTGTGTCATTTCCAATACATGGTGATATTGCAACCTTTGAAAAAATGGCAGATTACAATCCAAAAATATGCTGGGCATCCTTTGGATGTGAGATTAGCAACCAGCCTATCTGTGTGAACCATTGGTTATGCTGATTGGAAATCAAGAAATCAAGCCACAATCATTGTTTTTTCAGCCCATTGGTCTTGTACCCAGGTTTGAAGTGCCATAATGGCTTCCTCTTTTCCAACTCCCTTCCAGCCTCCAAAATGATTGATTGACAGGGAATTCAATTGTGAATCCCACTCCACTAAGCAATGTTCCAAAATCAGTTCAAGAGTGTTGCCCAGCGTATTAAGCAAGGCTATTGGTCTGTATGCGCCTGCCTTTTTTTAATCTAGTTTTTGGCCTTCCTGATGATTGCAGTGCTTTCTTTCTTTCAGAAAGCTGGGATTATCCCTGGGTGTAAGATTTGGTTGTAAAGAAAGACAAAACAAGGACCTAGAGTTGGAGCAGTAAGTTTGAGTATTGCATTGCATATTTTGTTGGGGCTCAGTAACTTTCCATTACCCAGCCTTTTAATGGCGGTCTACCTCCTTTAGAGTGATTTCTTCAAACACAGCTGAACAACTTGTTTTCACCAGGCATATATTGGTTAGATTGATCTTGGGCCAAATGTTTGAGGTTTCCTCATATAAAATATTTGATTGCTCCTCATTCCCCATTGCAAAGGATCCATCTGGTCTCCTGAGGGTTAAACCTGACTGTCAGATGAAGGTTTTGTTTATTGCATGGGTTGGAAGGCCAACTTTGCACTAGGATTTTCTAGGTACTTTTGCCAGTGGTTAAATTTCATTTTTTAGAAAACTTGGCAGAAATATGAGTTCCATTCTTTGTAAAACAAGCACCCTTCCTACTTTTTGGAAAAAATCATCCCTTTCTTGGCCCAATTCCTAGTTTTTAAGAAGGGATTTAGAACTCCTGTAACAAACTTTCCTGGAACCAAACGTTTCTGGACTTATCTGTATTTGTCCCTGGAGCTCTCAATGGTTATCTTGAGTTTTCAGGTAAATTATTTCATTCTATGATGCCTAATAAACATGTGAACTTGCTAAAGGAACAGAACTAGGAACCAACAGGTTCCCAAGCTCTCCTCTGGGCTTGGGCTTGTTTTCTTTCTTTAAATTCCTCATGCTCATACAACTTACAGAGGCTTATAAAAGGAACCTTCATTTGCACATTCAAAGCCCTTTCTTCATGGGTTTATTTTTTTTTGATCCTTTCATTAACAATTATCATTTGTGAAATTTGAAATAAAATCCTTATAACAGAACCATCTGGAATATCCAAAATATAGTCCTAAAACTCAAATACTCAAATAAGTAGTAGTCAAGTCTCTCACAATTATACACCCATCCCATCTTATTATAGTATTAACACCATCAAAAATTTCTGGGAGGTCCAATTCTTCAACTGCCCTATCTTTCCCTGATATTTCCTGTAGGCCTCACAACACCCTTGAATCCATTGTTATAAACCTCTCTGAACAACTAGCCTCTCTCAACTTGGGACCTGATAGTTGAGAAGAAGTAAACAACCTATCCTCCTAGTTACACCAGCTCATATTTACCTTCAGAGAAATATCCAACATTAAGGACTTCTTAATACTTAAGAATTTACAATCCAACTTTTTAAATGTAAAAGCCTTGATGGAAGAAGAAATCAATAAGATACACCATTCTCTTAAAAAACAAAAAACTTCCATTAACCAAAAGAAGGCCTCAACCCAACTCCTCAACTCCCAAAATGATGGAACTTGAAAATAAGAACAACCAATCCACCAGCCAAGATGTCTCAGAAAATCCCTATGCCACCTTCTCTGGAAATCCTCAGAAACCAGATGCTTCCTATATTTGATCTGAAAAAAGTTACACAAGAGTGGCCACCTTTAATCAGAAGACTGCAGAATTAATTGGATTGTACAATACTTCCGTAATAAAGGAGGTAATCTGGGGGACCCTGGTGCTTCCCACAATTGGTTGATGGCCATATTGTGCAAGAATGCTAGAAATCAAGGTTTAAATTATGACTCAGCCTCCGCTGAGGATCCTTATATCTTAGACATTATTACTTATGGGAAATAAATAAGAATTGCTGGTACTCATCTTTCTAATGTCAATCTATTCTGTCTCTGTCACATCCCTCTCCTGTCTATTTCCTGCCTTTGGTCTATTGTTTTTCCTTTCACACGTCTTTTTGTCCTCTTCTTCTTCACACCATGTATTTTCATATCCTCTCATTTCCAATCCCTCCTTGACCCCCCAACCACTATTTAACCAAACCAAAACCCCTTCACCCTATCCCCTCCTTCCTCACCTTGTGCTCTTTTTCCTTAACTCACAAGGTCTGTCCGTGCTGCCCCTATCCCCTGCATCATCTCCAAAGGTCTAAGTTTCTTTTTTTGTCCAAAGGTAACTTCCCTTTTGTTTCAATGTTTTCCTCTTGTTGTTATTTCTCAAAGCTCTCCACCTTACTCCTTTTGCAATCATCACCTTGTGCTTGTTTTCCTTAACTCACTAGGTCCTTCCATGCTTCCCCTATCCCCCGCGTCATATCCAAAGGTCTAAGTTCCTTTACTGGTACAAATTTCTTCCCTGTTGACAGATTATGAGACCAGAATAGCTCTTTATCATTCCCAAAAGAAATATCCCAACATGGTCAAACTTTCTGTAGAACTCCTGGAAAAATCTAACTTCTCTGGAAAAAGTTACCTTGACTGGAAGCTAAGAATGAAATAAATTCTCCAATTGAAGCATCTCTTCATCCTAGTCATCAAATCCAAATCTGAAGAAGAAAGAAAACTCCTGAACACTCTTGATCCAAATAGAGTAGCATACGCCTAAGCCATCATCTCCCTCAACTGTGATCCCAAGATCATTTCCAAATTCATTCCTGAAGCCCAAGGAGACCCCTCAAAACTGTGGATCCTCCTCAAAAAATATTAAAAACCCAAGACCATCCAAAACCAAACCATCCACCTCAATTGCACTTCACCTCTAGCCTCTCTTCCATTTCACTCAAGGAAAACTAAACCTTAATCTCTGAGAACACCTGCCTCTTTCGCAGTCTCATCAACAACAAAACCTCAAAACCCTCATCCCTTCTCTACTCTGTTATTGCCATGTGGTCCATTTTCAACCTTCCCCCAGAATTCCACTTTTCCAGCAAGCTCCTCATCAAAAAATTTGAAATTGAAAAAAAGACTTCCTCCCTCAAAGAAACACTGGAAGAGATTAGGTCCTACATCCAACAAACTACTGAGACCTTGGAACTATCCAGAGCCCTTGATAGCAAACATGAAAATCCCAGAGCAGACTACCCACGCTTCTCCAATGGCCCACATCCCCTAACCAAACACCCCAAATCTGAATGCAGTCAACTCAGAAAGAAGAATGAAGCCAAAATTGTAAAATCAATGGTATCCCCATCCTCCACTTCCACCTTTGATATAATCCTTGACTCTGGGGAATCTGCCATCATGTTAAACTCCCCCCACTAATTCTCATCCATCTCACCCACCAATTAAAACATGTTTCTTGCCAATGGAAAATCCATAAAAGCCACTGGAAAAGGAATGGCCACTCTGGATCTCCCCCTTATGAAGCTCTCCCTCAAAAACTGTCTGCTAGTACCTTCCCTGCCACCAATCTAATCTGCATGTGCACCTTCCTGCAAAACAATCACTCCATCTTGTCAGGAGGGGGAAGAAAATTCCTATTGAAGGACAAACAATCCAAGATAGTCCTCAGGGGAACGTTCTCATCAGGAAATTTTGTAGTTCACCAAGGAAGCCATGTTGCCCACAAAGTAAACAATCTACCCCCCTAAAAACACATAAAACTTCACCAATCTGCTGGTCACCCATCAACCAAATACCTCTCCAAGATTTATGCAAAAATCATCTTCTCCAACCTCATCTGTCCCTCCCGCAATTTCAGCAAAAGCCACAAACCCCCCTTCCTGGGCAGTTTTCCCACCCCCACAAGAAAGCTCAAGTACCTACACATGGATCTTTGTGGCCATATCTCTCCTTCCTCTCTCTCTGGAAAGTAATACTTTCTCAGAGCAGTGAATGGCTACTTGCACTATGTATGGATCCATTTCCTCAACCTAAAATCCAACACTGAAATTATTCTTAAAACTTTATACATCAAAATTCAGGTTGAAGTCAAAGAAAAGATCACATACCTAGTAAGCAACAATGGGACCAAGTTTAAAAAAACAAGATTACCAAATTCTACTCTTCTTTTGGTATTCAGCACCTCACCACTGCCCCATATCATCCCAAGAACAATCCTCTTGCCAAAAAAGGTAACGGCACAACTGTAACCAAGGCCAATGTCTCCTTAAAGACTCAGGTCTACCACTGAGCTACTGGGCAGAAGCCTCTGCCACCTGTGTCTACCTGGAGAACCTCACTCCATGTAAAACCATCAATTTCTCCATCCCTCATGAGAAATGGTTTAACAAAACCCCCTCACTCAAACATTTGCAACCCTTTGGGTGCCAAGCCTTCTATCACATTAACAAGCCAACTGGAAAATTTGGGGATCAAGGAGCATCCGGGATCCTTCTGGGGTATTGGAATGGGCACAGGACCTACTGGGTTCTGGATACTAAGACAGGTAACATGGTCATTACTCATCACGTAAAATTTCATGATTCAATATTTCCTCTCCTCAATCCTGATACCCCTGTCAACTCCAATGACCTCCACATCGTGCTTGTCCTAAATTATCCACCCCCACACTCATGCCCCCCCTTACCTCATCTGCTTCCTCTGAATTTGATCCTGACCAACCACTCCCACTTTCCTCTAACATTCTACAACCCCTGGAAGTTCCCTCTTCCAACCACCCTCCCCCCATTGCCCCCCCTTCTCCCCTTGGAACTCACCCCCCATCTGCACCTGAGGCTCCAACCCCCCCCTGCCGTAAAACACTATACCTGGACTTCCAACCCCCCTCATAATGAATAAATTGGAAACATTGACCCCTGTAATATTGTCAGCTCCCAACAACAAAACCACACAGCTAATGCCATCTCCCATCTAACACCACATCCCAAGACCTACAAAGAGGAAACCAATGAACCCTACGCACCGCAATGGATCAAACAATCAACGCCAAACTGACCAAAATGAAAAAACACAAAGTCTGGTCACCATACCACCCCCAGCCTGAAAAGAGCATTCACTGGCTGAGCACTGTCTGGGTGTTCTTGCAAAAAACAGATGCCAATGGAAATCTGACTAAATTCAAAGCTAGACTGTGCTTCTGTGGTTTTCAACAGAGGGAGGGCCTTGACTACTTGGATTTGTTCTCTCCCGCTGGGCAGATCACTTCTTTACAAATTCTCCTCACAATGTGCACTAACCGTTCCTTTGCTGTCCATCAGATGGATTTCAAGTGTGCTTTACTCAATGGAAAACCCAAGGAACAACTATACATCTCATGTCCCAAAGGACTCCCTTTGCTCTCAACCAACACCCTCATGTTAAACAAATCACTCTATCTTCTAAAACAGAGCCCTTGATTCTGGCACACCGCGCTCACCAGGACACTCATAAGTATTGGAATCACCCCCTCAAACACCAACCCATTCTTGTATTACTCAGCTAACCAGGATCATTCCTTTGGGCTGTACTCCCATGTAGATGACCTCCTTTTTGGTGGGTCTTTGGCCAACAAATTCAAATCCAAGATCCTCCAGTACTTCAACATGGAGGATCTAGGTGTTGCAGAATATGCCTTGGGAATCCAAATAACCTAGCACAATGGTCATTTCTCCCTCCGTCATGACAAATACATTGAGGGAATCCTCCAGGAATTTGCCATTTGCAACCGCCGTAACACCCCCACTCCTCTCCCCAACACATACTGGTCACTCAAGATGGACGCCTCTGACACGCCCACCAATCCCCCCTTCAGCTACCAAAAAGCCATTGGACTTCTCCAGTACCTGGCTCTATGAACCCGCCTGGACCTGTCTTTTTCCTGCGCCTTCCTATTGCAGTTCCTTGAAAAGGCCACCTCCCACCACTACCAGGCAGTCACTCACACCCTCCAATACCTACATCACTCCAAGCATGTCAAACTCACCCTGGGCACGTCATCCCCCCTCCACCCGCCACACAAACTCATGGGATTCTGTGACGCCAACAATGGAGGCACCTGTGAGTGGCGGTCATTCTCTGGTTCCCTCATCTACTACAATGGAACCATGGGTTGGTGCAGTCACAAGCAGAAGGTTGTTTCCCTGTTGTCTGCGGAGGCCAAGTTCAATGCCCTCACTAAGTGCTACCAGGACCTCAGGTGGGTAGCAAACCTCATGGAGGAAGTGACAGGGGTCCGTCCAAAAATCTCTCTTCTGACTGACAATGAGAGATCCCAGGCCATAGCTTCCAACAAGATCCACCATCATGGCACCCAACATATGAATTTCTGCCTATACTTCATTTGCGACTTGGTCCTAAAAAAACAACTATCACTGGAGTACCTCTTGACCCACCAGTTACCTGCTGATGCCCTCACCAAGAACCTCACCCGCTAAAAGCTCAGTGAGCACCTACGGTTCATCATGGGACCCACCTGAGAGTTTGCAAATTGAGTTATGTACCTGGGTATATGGGAAATAACTAAGACTCAATGGTACTCATCTTTCTAGTTTAAATCTATTCTGTCCCTGTCACATCCTTTTCCTGTCAATTTCCTGCCTCTGGACTATTTTTTTTCTTTTCACATGTCTTGTTGTCCTCTTCTTCTTCACACCATGTATTTTCATATCCTCTCATTTCCAATCCATCCTTGACCCCCCCAACCACTATTTAACCAAACCAAAACCCCTTTACCCTATCCCCTCCTTCCTCACCTTGTGCTTCTTTTCCTTAACTTGCTAGGTCCGTCCATGATGCCCCTATCCCCCACGTCATATCCAAAAGTCTAAGTTCCTTTGTTTGTCCAAAGGTAACTTCCCTTTTTTTTCAATGTTTTCCTCTTGTCTTGATTTCTCAGAGCTCTCCACCTTACTCAATTTTCAATCATAACCTCATGCTTGTTTTCCTTAACTCACTAGGTCCATCTGTGCTGCCCCTATCCCCCAGGTCATATCCAAAGTTCTAAGTTCCTTTACTTGTCCAAATTTCTTCCCTGTTGATATTACTTCCTCTTGTTTGTTCTTAACTCATCTAGGATATGTTTTCTGCAACAAAGACAAGAATGAAGAATAAAAAAGGCAAATTTAGGGATGCCAGAAGGTTAATAAGACAATCAAAGAATTGAACGCACTCTTTAATTCTTTAGTTTATTATTGATCTGTCAGAGGAGTAAAGATGTGATATTTATTAATGGGCTCTCCACCCAGAGCAACTTAAAATAGCTGTTGTTTGGGGTAACTGGAATATGTTTCTTCTTTTGAAGGATAAACAATTTCTTGCGGTTTCTGCTGCCAAGGCCCAAGAAAAGATCTCCTCTATTAACCAGTCTTCTTCTTATTTACAAAAGCACCCTAAAACCAATCAATCCTGTTGTAACATTCCACCTCTACCCCCTCCACTTCAAATCAACTCCGGCCAACTCCTATGGATTCAGATGGAATGCCACCAGTCAAAACTTTGATTTTTTATAATACCGGAAGGTTTTTAGGGGCCATTGCATCTGCCATTGTTGCAGTGAATGATTCAATGATGGTCATGTCCCCTCTACCTAGGGAGAAACATCTTGATATGAAGGGTAGAATGGCTGTCAACCTCCTGGATGCCAAGACCCTTGCTATCTTTTAGATACCAGAGGTGATAGAATAAATAATAAATATATTATTTAATAAATGCAGCAAAAATCTGTAAAATATTTGGATTAAGCTTGTTGCAAGGTTAAGTGGTTTGGTTATGGTTTATTTTTTTGAATCAATATGAATAAATTGATTATTAAATATCTTTATAGAGGGGCCACAATTATATTGGGGATCTTTAACATCTCTCTTCAGGGATTTCAGTATGAAAACACGTAGTCCTGGTTACTTTGGGCCCTTTAGTTTAAAGGATATTTTACCCAAAGATAATATGTATATAAAATACACAGTGGAGTGGAAGGGCCTTGTAGCCAAGCTGCCACGACAGAGAAAGGATAATGAAACTGACTGGTATATTATTAAATCCTTTGGGTATCTTTTTGAGACGTGCACTGATGAGTTAAACCTGTGTACTGGGGTTATAAGGTTGTTCAGCAGTTTTAATTGATAAAAAAAGGGTGAGGACAGATATTATTGATCAGAATTAGCCATAAATCACTTACTTATCCCATATAAGTACTTGATTACCTTGGCACCGTGTCTGGATATAAATATAACTGGGTCTCTGCCCATCAATATCCTCAAAAGATCTCTTTATTTATAGCTTTTGGAGTCCCAACATTGTCCTTCTCAGGGGTACAGGGGCTCAAAGGGACGGAAACTAAGGCTAGCAGGGTAACCAGGGGTAGCCTGTCACGTTTTCTTGGTGCTATAGCATGGGTAGTATATAATTCCTCAGGGTATGGGAATTATTCTACTTCATAATAGATATTAGGACGTGTCAATAACACTAATCTGTCCCATTTATGTATTATTTAATTAATTATCCTTAGTAAATGTTCCCAGTAATTTAATAATTATATAAATAGACATTTCTACCAACATCTTGATGTCAGGTGAGTACTCATTATGTATTATATAAATGGAGTAAAAGTCATGATATTGATTTTACTCCTTATTTTCGAGTTCCAGTTAATTTACTAAGATAATTACTTAAAAATATAAGTCATGGGAACTCATGCAATATTTTTACATCATTAGTTTCCTTAGTATGTCACAAAGATATTGACGTCTAGAAATTCTCATAAAAGTATATTAAATTATTTTAAAATAGTTTTAGAAGAGTTCATTGTCTTATTTTCGACATTCTTGGTACTTTGAATTCTATTTAATAAAAAATACGTATAAGGGTTATTTAAGTACTTTTAAATAATTTTATGTACTTTTAGACTATCTGCTATCCATGGGAAAATTTATGACATATGTAGAATGTTCCTGTGTGGGTTGTAGCATGTTTATGTAGTACCTGAGCCTCTCAGGCTGCCTGTCACTCTGTCAACCTGTAGTCCCGCGGCTGCGTACTTGTCAGAGGCCCAGGGCTGCGCACACAACCTTGACGGAGTGACAGGGCTGTATCTCAGTGGCGCGTGGATGCATTGGCTGCCGCGGCTGCATGCGGGAATTGTGACAAAACACATTTCTGTCCGTAACTCCTAAAATATACACAACACCTCAATTCTGACTGAATTTTAGGTGTGAAACCTATACGTGACAATGTGTGTGAAATATTTAATTGACCAAAAGCTCAATAGTGGAGCCGTAGTATTTTAGTTTTTCTTTCCTTAATTATTTAAAAATATAAGGAGTTGTATTTCAAGGGTAGGGTCAGTGAGTGACCCTACCTAATTTTGGGTGGAGAATCCATTTCTGTAATAATATTTATGTTTTTCCTACTCCTTCTTTGTTTAATTGTATTATTATTTTTTTATGTTATTTTTGTTACTTTTGCAGCTTGCTCTGCAATAGAAGCAAGCTGACAATGGCTCTTTTTTAGAAACTCAAGAACCAGTTGCAAGTCTCTTTGTCCAAAATTGTCATGGATCCACCCAAGGTCTCCTCCAATGTGGAGGAGTCCCCTATGACTCTGGTGGACCTTTTTTTCCAACAAGATGTTGAAGAGGGACATCTTTCTCCAGAGACTTGGGGTACACATATCATCCATTTCCCAAATGATTTTCCTATTCTAAAGGGACATATTTTCTCTTCTCCTGGATGTTTTGTGGATGCTACCATCCTTTTTGACACTGGTGCATCCTCTTTAGTCATGGATTCTTATTTTGCTTCCAGGCTAGGGTTGAAATTATCCCCTGTTACTACCCCTATTCAGTGTAGGGGCTTTGATGGTTCACTCCCTTCCTATGGGAGTATCTGCTACTTCTAGAAGGGTTTTCTTACCCTCCCGGGCTTAAAAATTTTTAAAAGGATCTTCCCCCAAATTGTGTAGAATATCAATCTTAAATCAGGCTCTCAGCCTCCCTATTTTAACATGTACGCAATAATTCAAGATGAACAAAGGAAATGGCGGGCCTATGTTCATGAGAATCTGGCCAAGGGGTTTATTGTGGAATCATCCTCCTTGGCAGGGGCTCCCATTTTCTCTGTTAAAAATGAGGGAAAGGCTGATCATCCTTGCGTTTACTTTTGCTTGCTGGACAACATGAGGGTTTGCAACTCTTATCCTATTCCTTTTCTTTTGCACCTCCTAAAAAACCTCTTGGGATGTAAGTATCTATCTAAAGTTGACTTTAAATCCTGATTAAATCTCCTATGGGTAGCCCCTGGCCATGAATGGAAGACAGCCTTCCAAACCCCATGGGGCCCCTTTGAATATAAGGTGATTCCTTTTTGACTAGCTAATGCTCCGGCAATTTTTCAGAGATTTATCCAACATTGCTTGTGTAAATTATTGGATGTGTGTTGTTTTGTATACATTGAAGATATTTTCATTTTTTCAAGGAAAAGGGTGTTGTAAGCAATCTCTCCCAAGAGCCCGGTTGCAGTTGCAGCAACTCTACCGCGCACAGGTGGCCCAAGTTGAGACTACCTAGCTTGAGGAGCAGAAGCCTCTTGAATTCATTCCTTGCACAAAAACCAACCACCAGGATGGAGTCCAAGCTGGAACAACCGGGAGGACATTCAAACCATTACCGACTGTGGAATTTGCCAACCGTAGGATCTACTGCCCAATTTCCCAAACATCAGCCCGGACTTCAGGAGGAGCAAGAGTGAGGACAGGCAGAGGTAACTCATCCATTCACTCATTTTCCTCCCTCTAAGATCTTCCCAGCTGTCACTCTTGTTTTCCATTTCTCTGACTTCTGTTTCCTATAATCACACACCCATTTCCTGTAATACTCAACATACTCAATCAGAAGTTATATTGTAAGCGCTGTCCTACCAGATTGAGACCCATAAACGGTAAATGATAATTCCCTACTCTGTCCATTCTGTCTGTCTGCGCCTGCTTCTCTGTCTGTGTCTCACCTTCCTTGTTTTCTGCTGCAGCTTTTACTTTTACTACTGTTTACTTTGCCTTGCTGCAATAAAGAAAGACCTCCACGCATTAAAAAGGGAACAACACGTCTCAGATCTTCAAAAAGCTCTGGGTGAGCTCTGTGAATTGTCTTCATTGGCTTCCTTAGAGAACTGTGAATTCTTCCAATGAAGTGTAAAATTTCTTGGTTTCATGATCAATAGAGAGGGAATAATGATGGATCCTGTTATGCTCAAGACCATTAACAAATTGCCATTACCTTAGAACCTTTGGAATCTTTGGTGCTTCTTGTGTTTTACTCATTTCTATTGTTAGTTTATGAAATAACAAGTGATTGAAGTGAGCTGAAAGAATAATTGTGGGATGGCAGAGAACAAGAGAGCTGAAGAATCACCTATGAAATAACCAGTGATTGCCATGAGCTGACAGAAGAATGGTGGGATGGTGGCGAACAAGAGAGCTGAAGAATCACCTATTGAGGTGAGGGGATAAATGAGAGGCAACCAATGGATGAGTGAAGAAGGAGGATTTACAACATGAGGTGAATTCTATCTACAAGAGTGTGGGTCTAAACCTAAACCTAGTAGATGAGAAATGAGAAAAAACCCCTAACAAGATCATCCTCTCTGAAACCTATTTGCCTGTCATGACCGTCCCTGGATTTCCTGTTACTGTGATTTCCACAGCCCCCCCTGCTTGCTAGGAAATCCTCAAGTTGATGAATTTCAAGGCGTGTCTTGTCTTTATTGGGGTGAGAAGTTTAGTCACGAAATCCGCATGTTTATTGTCCGTTCAAATGTGAATGTTTTTGGCGCGCTCAAGGTGGTAGCTCAGCTAGTAATGGCGGACATTAATGTGTCAAACGCAGTGGCTGTACTGGGGGTTTTTTAAGAGGGCGAGGGCCCCTTTGTTGATGCAATAGAACTGAGCAGAGGGTTTCAGAAGCTTAAGCGGGGGGTGGATGTTGAAGAGCAGCTATTCAAGCCAGCGGATGTCTTTCCCTGTCTCCAAGCAGGTGCGGTGTAAGACTCCAAACGGCGAAGGGCGTTGGCAGTTCTGTGGAGGGGATAGGTGCTTTTTTAGGCTGCCCTCCTGAGTGTTACAAAAATATTTAAATGTAACCAAGATCAAAGTCCAGAACCTGGTAAACGGGGAAACAAATGTAAGAGGATAAAGATTATAGTAGTTGGTAGCTGGGAGACAACACTATCTGAGGCAAGATGATGTTGGGGAAAACTTGAATAGAAGGAGTCAAGAATTTTTCAGAGTTCAACAAGACAAGGCAATTGTGAGTGACAAGGACCACAAGCTAATAGCTCTGGTTTTCAGCAGGAGCTTAGGAAAGATCAACTCAATCCCAATCAATCTCCAGGTTCTCAATGAACCTTCCAAACTCTCCGCAATCAAGCGCTTGAAGGGTACAAGATAACTGTGGGTGGCTGCACAAGACAAAGCTAATTGTTTGAACAAGCTCTAGAAGCAAAAAAATAACTGATTCAAACAAGAATAACCCAACACTTCTAAAGGGACTCAAGAGTAGCGTGGCAGAATTCAACTTCAAAAGAGATGAAGGGAGTTTTAAAACTCCAGGTTTTAAGCTTAATAAAACCTCTTCAGTCAAACGTGACTGGGTCCAGAAAGATAATCAAAGGATGATCAGGACCAGTATGGTTGGATAAAAAAATCAGGAGTGGTGTAACACACTCAAGAATTCAATCAGTCAAATTCTTCTTCAACCACAAAGCTATTGGTTGGTGATAAGGATCAAGGATCAAGTGGTTTGAGTATGTAGGCTCAAGGATCAAGGGGAAATCATAGATATACCCAATTTTTTTTTGTCTCAGATAAAGGGGAATGAAGACCCCACGGATGATGTATTTCAGGAGGATACTCATGATCTTAGGATGTGGTGTTTGTTAGGATACCATGTGCTGATCTGATGTGATGATCTGATGTGCTGACTCTCCCCCAAAAGGCAGGGGAGAGCCCCTCCTTATATGGGCAGGAGGCCCTGTTAGACTATGTACAAGGGATACTACAAATGGAGCAGAAAAAGAAAGAAAGAATTTGATCACGCAGGCTGGTGGAAATTCAGCCTGCCTGACCGGGGTGGGATCCTTCTCATCCCTTCACCATCTTTTGCTTCTGTCCGTGGAGGGTCGCGCGCGACAATACCGGAATCACCCACCCTTTGCCCAGAGGCAGAAGGGGTGGGAAAGGATAATGAACCAGACTGCCCGCGGATGTCCGCGGGCAGTAGACAATGACTTTCCACCCCCGCCCAAAGATGGAAGGGGGGGTGCAAGAGTCCCAGGGGGAAGGTGAGGGAGCTGAGGTAGGCATCGAGACTGTCTTGATCTTGATCGGAGTGAGATTGGACGGGAGGATGATGGCAGGCAGGACTTGACGGCTTGAGGCAATTGAGTAAATCCTGACGGGCTTGAGATTGGCGACTGATAGAATGAGTGAGGTGGGAGATTGATGGATCCAAGGATTGGACAAGCGCTTGGAGGTGCGGTTGGGATGGGTTTGGTGAGGCATGGATGAGCAACGTGCGGCGATGAGGATGAGGATGAGCGACGCGCAATGATGAGGATGCGGATGAGCAAGGCGCAACAATGAGGATGCGGATGAGTGAAGCACAACAATGAGGATCCAGATGAGCGAAGCGCAACAATGAGGATGCGGATGAGCAACGCGCAACAATGAGGATGCAGATGAGCGACATGCAACAATGAGGATGAGGAGCGACGCGCGGGGAAAGTTTTTTTTTTTTTACAATTTTGAATTCTTTTCCCAAGGTGTCCCAAATGGTTCACCACATCTCTCCCCAACTTACAGACTGTCCCTAGTCTGCATCATAATTTTGAAAACATGAAAAAGAAAAAAAAGAAAATAATTGGTTGTTTCTTGATCCTCCAAGTAAAAAAATGTTGACACCCATCTTGATCCATCCAAAAGAACCTAAATGTGGAGAAGATAAAAGAAAAAGGCGTCCCAGGTGCTAATGTATGTGGCATAAAGTAGAGTTTTTACAACAAAAAGCAGCAGAAGACCCTGGTGGTGCACAATTGGGAGGACTTACTTTGAACCCAAATTACCCCCACAACAATAAAATATCTTAACTTGATCAGAAAAGAACCTTCTATCCAACTGAGTACCATCCAGTTCTTCCAAAACATAAGATCCACCTCTAACTTGACAAACCACTCTATAAGGACCATTCCAACAATTTGAAAAAAGTTTTCCCCACTGAGTCTCTAAAGATTGATTATAAGCCAATACCAGATCACCAGGATTTTAAGGATCCCTGATTCAATTTAGATGTTTAACTTCCCAATACTGAACTGATTTTGCTCTTGATTCCATCATCTTCTGATAAGCTTTGTTGCAAATATCTTCACTCCGCTCCAGTTGCTTTGATCTGGCAACTAATAGGTCAGTAGTTGAAGAAACTTGTTCCCAAGAGATTCCCAAGAAAGACTCCATTTCAAGATCAAGAGGAAGAACAGCCCTTTGACCAAAGATGATTTCATAAGGAGATTAGCCAGTGGTTTGCTTGGTGGTAATTTGATCAGAGAAGAGGACCAAGGGGAGAAACGTTTGCCAATTATTGCCACTTTCACCAGCCAGTTTAACCAGAGCAGCCTTCAAGGGAGTATGGCCTCTTTCCACCATGCCTTGTCCTTCAGGATAATAGGGAGTAGTAACTCTATTTTGCCCAGGGAGCATTTGGATCATTTCAGCCAGTTTTCCACCAAATTCCAAGCCACCATCAGTAGAATAAGATTGAGCCAAACTGTAACGCATCGTCCAATTCTCATGAAGGAAAGCTGCCACAGATTCAGAACTAAGGTTCTTAAGGAATTTGGCTTCAACCCATCCCAAAACATTATCTCTAGCCACAATGAGGTACTTAGCACCACCTGCCTTGATATGAACCACATCCATAGCAACCCTTCCAAAGACAGTGGAATCCCCAGTAGGATAGCAAATTTCAGCTGGACGCCTAAGATCACATTTTTGACAAACTTCAAAACTCTTGCACCATTGAGAGACAGATTTCTTCAGAGATGGCCACCAGAATTGTTTGGATAATTGTTGATAATTTTTGGTTTCCCCACAATGACCAAGGCCCTCATGGAGACTTTCAAGGATCAAATCTTGCTTAGCCAGGATAGTAACAACAACAAGCGCACAAGGAGTTCCTCTTTTCATAAGCCTAGAACCTTGGACAAAGAAACTAGAGGACTTTCTTTTAAGGGATCAAAATTCTTTGGCAGAGGGATCAGGGGGTCTTTGGAGAGTTGGAAGGTACAAAGGTTCTTCCTTATCAAAATCCATTCCAACATCCAATTCATTGTCTCCAATAGGTCTTCTAGATAAACCATCAGGCATAGTAAAAGATTTCCCAGGCCTATGAACAATATCAAAAGAGAAAAGCTGGATAAAAGCTACCCAGCGAGTCATTGGAGCATTTGGAAGACTGGGAGCATTGATCATTTCCACAATGGATCAAGCGTCAACTTGAAAGTCAAAATGTTGTCCCCAGAGTACTGTTTGGAGTTTCTTCAGCATTCTGGCCACACCACAGAGTTCCAGTTTGGGCTGAGAGTATCTAGATTCCACATCTGAAAATACCAAAGATTCATAAAGAACAGGGCGGTCCAAACCATTTTCATCTTCCTGAGTAAGGACAGCCCCAACAGATTGATAACTAGAGTCAACAGCCAATTTTATTTTGCCAGCTCCAGGCCCATAAGAGATCTTCTTCAAAACTATGTCATTGCCAACAATAGTTTTGAGCAACTGAAATGATTGTTTGCAATCTTGGGTCCAAATCCATTCAGCTTCCTTTCTGGTTAGACGACGCAAGGGTGCACAGATTTTGGATAGAGAGGGAATGAATATCCTGACATAAGTTACAACACCTAGGAAACCTCTAACTTCAGTTGGATTTATTGGAGTGGGCCAGGAGAAGATTTTTTTGACTTTAGAAGGTGCCATCCTTCTTCCTTCCTTCCAGACTGTATGACCAACAATTTCCAAGGCAGGGACACAGGCAGCAAGTTTTGATCCAGAGACAGTAAGGTCAGATTCCTTGATTCAAAACAAAATCCTTTCCAAGATATTAGCATACTCCCAGATAAATTGTTCAATTCCTGAGTGCCAAGGTAAGAGTTCATTATCATAGTCAGAAACTGGACCTTTAATTCCACCATCATCAATAAAGATACCAGCATGATCCGGGATTTTGTCTTGGGGGATCCACATCATCTGAGCCTGATAGACTGAAACCAAGTTGGTGGCACCTTGAGGCAATCAAGTCAGTTGAAATCAACCAAGAGGAGTATTGAAAGTAGTGAGAGGGAAAGAAATAGGATGCAAAGATTGTTCGTCATACCCCCCCATGATGTCTCCTAGACCATAACAGGCTCTCCCAGAGAAGGATTCAACAAATTCTTCAGTGGCAGGAGGAACACCAGAGTCTTTAATAATAACTTTATTGAAAGGTTGGAGATCATGAACTACTCTAAGTTTACCATTACTCTTTAGAACACAGAAAACCGGGCTAGAGTAACTGGAGGTTGACTGTTCATATAGACTGGTACGGACTTGTTTGCGGACCAACTTGATGAACTTGTCAACTTTTGCAGCAGGAATAGGGATCTTTTTCTTTTGCCAAGGATCATGTTCAACTATAGGGATGATATAAGGGATACCATAGGATTCTTTCAAGAGACCTCTCTCTTATTCACAGAATGCAATAGATTTTCCCCTTAGAGATAAGATATTTTTGATCAAATTTAACTCATCAGGTAAAAGCCATCCATCTGGACCAAAGTTGACCACCTTCAATTGTTCTTCAGTGACACAACCACAAGGTACGAAGGGGCCAGTAAGAGAGTGAGATAGAACACAATAAGGATCACAACATAGAGGAGGGCGCATGAGAGGAGGATTGAGATTGAGAGGCATGGGTTGGTTGACAGGATGGACCTTTTTTGAAACCGGCTTATACTTAGTGGCAAAAGAGAGAAGTTCTTGTTGCCTCCAAGCATTCACCAGCAAGACCTGAGTAAAAAAACTGAGACCAGATTCCAACATCCTCCAAGTTTGATGTTCCATAAAATTTTCAAAAGGTGCCTTTTCCATAAAAGAGGATCCAAAAGATAATTCTTTGCTCACACATGTGGCACAAGGTAGAGTTTCAAAAACTATGGTAGAAGAATGCCCTGATGGTGCACAATTGGGAGGAATTACTTTTACCCCCAAGTGCCTCCACTGGAGCCCATACTCCTCCATACCAAAACCATTAAGAAAAGAATTGAGATCAGGATCTAGTTTATACTCATTGCGTAGAATCAAACCAGAGCTAGAGGAAGATTGATCAGCAATAAGAGTACAAGGAAAAGAAGAAACAACAGAACCAGAGAGAAGAGAAATATTTTTGGAATTTTGTGTTTTAACATGTTTTTGATTTTGGACATTTTCAAGATCAGAAGAAAAAGAAGAAAGAGATGAAAAGGATGAAAAATGTGCCTCAGAGATAAAAGTTGGCCCGGTAGTTGAAGTCTGAGGCTTTAGAAGAACTACAACTATTAGTATTACCAACTATTCTTCTAAAAAATGAGAGGAGTTAGAAGAGTCCTTCTGCTTCCCCTTCAGAGCTGATTTAGGTGAAAAACCAGGGAAATCTCTTTGCCAATGACCAGAATCCAAAGAACAGAGAGGAAATTCAATCTTCCTACCATCAGCATCAGGAAGAAGAATTCTCTCCCCAACTTGATTGGAAAACATCAGGGTGGCTCCAAAGTCTATTAAGAAAGGACAACCCAAAATCATAGGACCTTCCAAACAAGTGATCCAAAAGTGACAGGTTCCAACAATATTTTGACCAATTCAAACTGGCACATCCTCAGCAATACCCACCAACTCACAAGATTGATTCCCAATTCCATAAACAGCAGAGTTGAAGCTGACCCTTGACTGAGATTGAGCTTGCAGGCCATTGCACCCAAAATTAAGTTTAGTTGGGACCCAGAATTGACAAGTAGAGAAACTGTTTTGGATGAGTCACCTAGAGAGCATGGTAAAAATCCAAGAGGACAAAAATAAATATTTGAATCAGAAGGAGGATCTGTTCCACCAGAGTCTTCTATCAAGGTTCCAGAGGAAACTTTCAATTTTTTGTGACCAATCTCCACACGTCGCCAAGAAACCCATTTCTTCATGCCTTCAGCCACAGATGGTGAGATGGAAAGGAGTTCAGCCACGGTTAGATCAGGGATTTTAAGATCAGAGATTTTCTTTAATAACCCCTCCACAGCATTGGGGTGGTCTTTGGAAATTCCCCTTTTGAATCAAACCTTGGGTTGAGTTGGAAGAGGAAGTTCAGGTGAGGGTGGCACTATAACTGGATCAGTTGGTGAAGGTGATTTGGATGGCAGAGGAGCAGGATCAGAGTATTCTGGGAACCTATCCATGAGGGGTTCCTTTTCTACTTCCATGTCTTCTACCTCAGAAGAAGGAGGCTCCAGTGAAGATCAACGTTTTACTGGTTTTTGAAGAATTGAAAATGGAACAGGAGGAGCTTTATGAGGTCTGGGTTCTTCATGTCGTTTCCTAGCTGGATCAGATTGATAAGTTCCAGAAAAGCTGAAAGAAGAGACAGAAGGAGGATACCAAGGTTGAAGAGTTCCACAAGCAGATCAAAAATCAAAATAGGCCAAGGATGCCTTCTTGGGAGCAGAAGGCTGGGAAGAGGTCACCACATGACAAATTGGGCAAGATGAATCAAAAGGTATAAGTGCACCATTAGGAAGAAAGAAGTTACTCCCTTTCTGTTCCACCAAAATTTCCTCCTTGTCCTTCTGGAGTTCAGGAAAGCAACCAGTTCCATGAACTTCTCTGTGGCAATAATAGCAAACTATGGTTGACCTAGGAACAGAGTTGGAGGGTTTAGGGACAGCCAGAGAGGAGAGTTTCTGATCCATTTTATTCTCAAAAGCTTGCAGGAGTTTGGTGATCTCATCAATAGTAGGTGTTTCCCGGTGGGTCTGAGGATTTGGTTTAGGTCTGCAATTGGCTTCCATCTTATTCATGATTTTTTTAGATGCTTGAAAAGAGGGGGCAAGGACTGGTTCAGTGATTCTAGGTTTTTCAAAGGTGAGAGCTGTTTGATCTTTCATCACTTTATCCACAGTATTCCTAAGGACCATGAAAGCAGGGAGCTTGAACCAATTATCTCTTGTAGTGATCATGGATCCAGATTTCACCAATTCATCTTTAATTCTTTCCTGCACTCCTGGAGAGAAAGACTGAAAAAATCCCACTCAAATTTTGTCCACCGTATCAATGTGATTGTTTTGGACAAGATAGGATTGGATAGGGTCCCAAGATTTTCTGAAAGCTTGATAATCAGAGGCTGAGGAGATACCACCATCGGAGGTCCATTGGGATACTAGGGCATCCAGATCTTGGAGAGTGAACCTAGCAATATCAATTTTTCCCCAGTAGGCAATCATTGCCTCCTTAAGAAGTACCCAGTCATGGGATTCAAATCCATCAAATTATTCAATCACTTACATGACTTCATCAGAGGAGATAAAAAATTGCAGTTGATAAGCTATGTCATATTTTATGACACTGTCCACTTCAGCAGCCATCTTGTAGGAATCCAGGAACCATTCAACATTTGTACCGTTAAAGAATAAGTTATTGTTCTGAGGTTTGATCTTGATCATCTTGGCCCAAACAGAGGTAGAAGGGGTACCAATAGATTCCATTTTGACAAAAGATTTCCTAAGGGATCCAAAGAACAGGTTTCCAAAGTGGCTCACAAGTGTGGCAAGGGTAGGGTTTACAAAAAAAACAACTAGGATCAAACCCCTTGATGGTAAACAATTGGGAGGACTTACTTCTGGAACAAGTTGGCTTCAAGGATCAGATCTAGATGATAACAGAAAAACAGAAAAAAGAGAAAAACAGGAAAAGAGAAAAAGATGGGATTTCAAAGTTGATTCCACAAATTTGGGACTGTAAATCCAAAAGTTGCTGGTTTGATCCCGGCCCGGGGGACCAAATGTAAGACTCCAAACAGCGCAGGGCATTGGCAGTTCTGTGGAGGGGATAGGTGCTTTTTTAGGATGCCCTCCTGAGTGTTACAAAAATATTTAAATGTAACCAAGATCAAAGTCCAGAACCTGGTAAAAGGGGAACCAAATGTAAGAGGATAAATATTATAGTAGTTGGTAGCTGGGAGACAACACTATCTGAGGCAAGATGATGTTGGGGAAAAATTGAATAGAAGGAGTCAATAATTGTTCAGAGTTCAACAAGACAAGGCAATTGTGAGTGACAACTCCCACAAGCTAATAGCTCTGGTTTTCAGCAGGAGCTTAGGAAAGATCAACTCAATCCCAAACAATCTCCAGGTTGTCAATGAACCTGCCCAACTCTCCGCAATCAAGCGCTTGAAGGGTACCAGATAACTTTGGGTGGCTGCACAAGACAAAGCTAATTGTTTGAACAAGCTCTAGAAGCAAAACAATAACTGATTCAAACAAGAATAAGCCAACACTTCTCAAGGGACTCAAGAGTAGCGTGGCAGAATTCAACTTCAAAAGAGATGAAGGGAGTTTTAACACTCCAGCTTTTAAGCTTAATAAAACCTTTTCAGTCAAACGTGACTGGGTCCAGAAAGATAATCAAAGGATGATCAGGACCAGTATGGTTGGATAAAAAAATCAGGAGTGGTGTAACACACTCAAGAATTCAATCAGTCAAATTCTTCTTCAACCAGCAAAGCTATTGGTTGGTGATAAGGATCAAGGATCAAGGGGTTTTAGTATGTAGGCTCAAGGATCAAGGGGAAATCATAGACATACCCAAAATTTTCTTTTGTCTCAGATAAAGGGGAATGAAGACCCCACGGATGATGTGTTTCAAGAGGATACTGATAATCTTAGGATGTGGTTTGTGTTAGGATATAATGTGCTGATCTGATTTGATGATCCAATGTGCTGACTCTCCCCCAAAATGCAGGGGAGAGCCCCTCCTTATATAGGCAGGAGACCCTGTTAGACTATGTACAAGAGATACTACAAATGGAGTGTAAAAAGAAATAAAGAATTTGATCACGCAGGCTGGTGGAAATTCAGCCTGCCTGACCGGGGTGGGATCCTTCTCATCCCTTCACCATCTTTCTCTTCTGTCTGTGTAGGGGTGCGCGCGACAATACCGGAATCACCCACCCCTTGCCTGGAGGCGGAAGGGGTGGGAAAGGAAAATGAACCAGACCGCCCGCGGATGTCCGCAGGCAGTAGACAATGCCTTTCCACCCCCGCCCAAAGATGGAGGGGGGGTGGGAGAGTCCCAGGGGGAAGGTGAGGGAGCTGAGGTAGGCATCAAGACTGTATTGATCTTTATTGGAGTGAGATTGGACGGGAGGATGATGGCAGGCAGGACTTGACGGCTTGAGGCGATTGAGTAAATCCTGACGGGCTTGATATTGGCGACTGATAGAATGAGTGAGGTGGGAGATTGATGGATCCGAGGATTGGACAAGCGCTTGGAGGTGCGGTCAGGATGGGTTTGGTGAGGCATGGATGAGCAACGCGCGGCAATGAGGATGAGGATGAGTGAAGCACAATGATGAGGATGCGGATGAGCGAGGCGCAACAATGAGGATGCCAATGAGTGATGCACAACAATGAGGATCCGGATGAGCAAAGCGCAAAGATGACGATGAGGAGAGACGCGCGGGGACAGTTTTTTTTTTTTTTACAATTTTGAATTCTTTTCCCAAGGTGTCCCAAATGGTTCACCACAGCGGTACTTGGCCTTGGTGGTGGAGAGAGCTGGCCCGTTGTCCACTTGTTTCTGGGCGCGCCAGCCAATTACACCGTAGTAGTGGATTACACTGCCGGAGAACAAGGCCAGCTCACAGGCACTTACATGGCTGTAGTCTGTGTAGGCTGTGATTTCACCCAGATTAGCAGGAGGCTTTCCCAGGAAAAGCCTGAGATCAGACGTGTGTTTGATGTAGCGGAACACATGCTGGACTTGATGCTCGTGGGTGAGAGAGGGAGAGATAACTACAGTCAAAGGCCAGGTTGGGCCATGTGCATTTGACAAGATAGTTGATTAAGCCTACGGCCCTCCAGTAGTTGAACAATGCCAAGATGGGGTGAAGGTCTTCCGGCGCAGTGAGGCAGTTGAGCAGGAGAGGAGCGGATGCTGTTTTGCAGTCTGTCATGTGGAACTTGTCTAGGATTTCACCAATGTACCGGCCTTGGCAGAGGGCAATTGTCTTTCTGGCCCGTTTGCAAGTGACTCTCATTCCCAGGACAAACCGGCAGGGCCCAAGATCCTCCATCTCAAAGTGTGACTTGATGGCAGTCTTGAGGAAAGCCACATCCGGTCTGACAATGACAAGATATTCCACATGTACAAAGACAAAGGCTGGGCGGTCCTGGCCCTGATTAATGAAGAGGCAGGAATTGGATGTTGATGGATGGAATTTGACTGAGAGGAAGAATTCTTTGAGCACCTTGTATCAGCATCAGGGGCTTTGTTTGAGGCCAAACAGGGATTTCTCAAGCTTGAGACCGCAGCCCGGTGGGACATTGATGTTTACTCCTTCAAGGACTTTGATGAATATTTCTTTGTCCAGTATGCCGTTGAGGAAGGCACACCAAACTTCAATCTGTTTGATTTTCTAGTCCCAAGAGGCAGCAAGGCCCAGGAGTAGGCGTAAGGTTGAGAGTCTGCTGGTGGGGGCAAAGGTGTGATTGTAGTTGATTCCTTCTACTTGCAAAAAACCCCTTACGCAAAGGCTGGGCCTTGTATTTTTGAAGCTCCCGTCTGCATTGTATTTTTGCTTGAATACCCAGATGGTGTCAAGTTTTCTCATTCCCACATTCAGTGGAGCAATAACCCAAACCTTGTGCCGCTTAATTTTGTCAATTTCCACCTCTAACACCACCAGCCATTCATCTTTGTTGTAGCCTCTTATTGCATCTACATAGGTTTTAGGATCCTTAGCCAATTATGGCTCCCCAACAATGACAAGAGCCCTGTGGCATCTTGATCCTTCAATGATTTTTGAGGGGTCAATGTTTCTTGAGATGTCCTTTGGAGCGGTGTCAAAGTGGGGCACGTAGGCATAGCCTTTGGTGGTGAGCATTGGTGGAGCTGTTGGTGATTCTGGCTGATGCTCTTCTTTGGCAGGTGGGGGACTCATTGAGCTGGGTTTTGGCAAGTGGGTCAGGGTCTCCAGCAGATGGTTGAGGAGGTGAGTGAGGCAACAGGATCTCTCTATCTTTGGTGGTCCACAACTCAAAACCACTGCCAACAGAGGTGGAAGAGACAAGGAATGGAAAAACAGTGGGAAGGAACTTGACATGGTGTGATGTCTTAATGGTATTGTGTGTTGGGACCCACAGTTTGTAGGAGTGTGTGTCCTGGCGCATATTCAATGAGGATGGCTTTGATTCCCATTGGGGAAAACTTGGAGGGACAATAGTTTTTTTTCTTTGTGGACTAAGGCATGGCAGCCAAAAGGATTGAGCTTGGAGAGGTCCAGTTTTTTGCTGTTCCAGATTTCAAATGGTGACTTCATATTGATGGAGCTGTTGGGGGAGCAATTATCAAGATAGATGGCAGTGTTCACAGCCTCACCCCACCAGTTCAGAGGTAGGCCCAAGGTCAGCAGCATTGCCCAGGCTTTCTTGATGGTGGTTCTGTTCCCTTGCTTGGCAAAGGGGTTCTGCTGGGGAGTGTAGGTTGAGGTGGTGTCTTGGATTATGCCTCTAGTTTTGAATAATTTGTTGAAGGCATGTTTAAAAAACTTGCGGCCATTGTTGGTGACTACAGATTTGAGAGTGCAGCTTGACTGACTTTCAGCTTGGTGCAGGAAGAGAAGGAAAGTTTGGAAAGTGTCTGACTTACTCGGCATGGGGTAGATTAAGCGGTATTTGGAGTGACCCTTGGTTTTCTTGAGGAAATATTTGTTTCCTCCCCTTGATGCCGGAGTAATGGGTCCCCAAAGATCCATATGGATGCCTTCCAGTTGCTTGGATGCTGTGGAGAACTGGCCACTGAACGGTTGTTGGTGCATTTTGGCAATGTCACAGTTGGCGCAGTTGAAGGAGGTCAGAGCCAGCTTGGGGTATGCCAACCTCAGATAGGACAGGCAGGGATGACCAAGCGCATTTTGGAGCACAAGAGGGTTGTGTTTCACCGCCAAAGCTTTAGATTTGTTCAAAGGAATGACCAGGACATCCTCAACAGTGGTCCCTGAGCACAGGATGTGGGTTGGCAAGTGACATTTGAATCCTAATCCATTTTTCAATGGGGAAAAGGAGTAGCCCATCTGAATGTGCCTGGTGAGGGGAAGCAGGGTGTTTGAGAGGGTTGGAACAAAGTATGCATGGGAAATTTCAATGGGACCTGACTCTGCTGGTATTATTGCAGGGACTTCCCTGAGAATGGGGATGGTGGACCTGTTGGCAGCATAAACCTTGGAATCAATGGGGGGAGGCTTTGGTGAAGTATAACCGGTTTCAAAGATAGTGGCCGGTGGCTCCACTGTCAAGGATCACTGTGTCATGGACTCCCAAGTTTATGCTTAGCATTTCCTTCTTTCCAATCCAAGCTGTTGCTCTCTCCAGGGCAGCTTTGTAGAAAGCAGCGGCTTTTTCAGGATGGGCAGCATGGCATTCTTCTTCAGAGTGAAGAGTGGCGGGGTTGTGAACTCTGTTTTCACATTGTAGGCATGGAGGGCGCGGGTTGGATGGTGTTTTTGATTTGGGTTGCAGTGTGACAGAGAGAGGGGTTGCAGAGGTGGACCTGGGATTCAAGACTTCATTTTGTCTGCAAAGTTCATTTTCAATGTCTGTGAGGAAGGTGGAGAGGGAGACCTCAGAGTTTTTGAGGTTGGCAAAGTGGATAGATCTAAACATTGAGAATGATGCTGGAAGACGTTTTAGGAGAAAGAAAACCCAACATTTTTCCAAAGTTTTCTTGTCAAGTTTTCTGGAGGTGAATTCTACCAGAAGTTGGAAAGTGGAGAAAAAAGAGTTTAATGCCTCCTTGAATCCTCCTTCCATGAATTGGATGTTGTGGAGTTTATCACATAGGCTGGCCGTGTTTTCAAGGGATTTTGTTGCATAGAAGTCTAATATTGAGTCACACAGTTTCTTGGGCTCATAGCTGGTCAGGTCTGAGCCAAAAAAGCAAGAAATTCTGTCTTTGTTTAGGTGCATCTTGATGAAGGTGGTTGTTAGCTTCTTGCAGGCGGAATATTCAGCTTTATTTTTCATTTTGTCTGTGTCAGATAGGATGTAATTGTCCAAGTTTTGATAAGCCAAGGCATTTTGGATTTTGAAACACCAGGTGGTGAAGTTGGTGTTGCTGAGAGGGTCAGTGACCAGTTTGATGGTGTTGATGTTATTGTTGGTGGCCATGTTGGAAAGGGTCAAGGGGTGGTTTGTGGGGACCTTGGCTTTCCTTTTTGAGGAGATGACGAGTTGTTCAATGTTGAACTTGTCAGAGTCTTCTTCCTGGGAGAAGTGTTGGGGGCTACTGGATGAAACAATTGAGTGTGGTTGGTCTGCCACGGTGCGGTTATTGATTCTTCAAGCTGGCTGAACTTGGCCAATCCTATCTTAACTGATGGCTCTTAAGCACACTGGGCTCATAACCTATGAAATAACCAGTGATTGCCATGAGCTGAGAGAAGAATGGTGGGATGGAAGAGAACAAGAGAGCTGAAGAATCACCTATTGAGGTGAGGGGACAAATGAGAGGCAACCAATGTATGAGTGAAGAAGGAGGATGTACAACATGAGGTGAAGTCTATCTACAAGAGTGTGGGTCTAAACCTAAACCTAGTAGATGAGAAATGAGACAAAACCCCTAACAAGATCCTCCTCTCTGAACCCTATTTGCCTGTCATGACCGTCCCTGGACGTCTTGTTACTGTGATTGCCACACGGTTCATTCATCACTTTTACGCTCTCTCAAAAACTTTGACGGACCTCACTAGGGAGGGGCTTTTTACTCAACTTGCAATTCAGTCTGCTCCTTCTAAAGCGGCTTTTGAGGGGATAAGAAAAGAATTTCTTAAAGCTCCGTTAGTTCTTCATTTTGACTTTTCCAAACCTAGGTCAGTCCATGTTGATAGCTTGGTTAGGCCTTGGCTGTTATTCTGAGCCAACCCAATTCCAAGGGGGCGCTTTGCCCAGTCAGCTATTTCTCAAGGAAGTTAACAGACAGAGAGCATGTCTGGCACATTTAAGATTTAGAAATCATGGCCATTGTTGCTGCCTTTGAGCAATGGCGTCCTTGGCTCATTGGCACTGAAGTTCCTGTTAATGTTTTTTCCAACCACTCAAACCTTTGGTACTTTAAATTGTCCAAGGTCCTTTCACCCAAACAGGCCAGGTGGGCCTCCTTTTTAGGAAACTTTAATCTGTTTATCCATCATGTTCCGGGCAAGCTCAATCCAGCCAAAGCTCCTAGCCATAGTCCCAATTAACTGGATGGGGATCCTGTTTTGCCCTCTGATTCTCTTTTGCAAAAGATGGCTCTGGGTGGGGTACAGCAGGAGGTTTTGAGGGAGGGTCCGGCCAAACCTGTTCTGCCTCCTTTGAATGTTTGTGATATTGATGACTCTTTTCCTTCGAGCCACAATTTGTATTTTCAGCACCCTTGAAAAGAATTTTTAGAATATTTTTCAACCTTTTATGGCAATATCAACAATGATGAAAAGGAGTCACTCAAGTTGAGGGAGGGGGTTTATTGGAATTTAGGAAAAGTTTATGTGCAGGCTTGTTGCTGTCCCAGGGTGAAATCTTTATATTCAAAGAAACTTCTTTATTGAAGTCATTTGTGTATGCAGATATAACACCCTTGTAGTAATAAGTAATCTAAAATATAGATACGGTTATACACTAGTTAGTTGAGAAGAGATGAAAATAAAAACATAAAGAGGCCAGTATCTGAAGAGCAGTTACCTGCAGGTTAGACTTGACCAAAGGATCCTTCTGCTATCAGACACGCAATAAGGAGTTTCTTTTGGACGTGTATAGTCACCCTTGGCTATACCAGGTCCAGGCTCCTCCTGAATATTGGTGAGGCAGAGGAAGGAGATGTTTTTCAAGTTGAGTACTGAGACCTAGGCAATGGGACTGTTGAAGCGGGCTGGATTGAGACTGTGGCGGAAAGACAAGAGATTGGATTTTAGGAAACTGAGACTGAGGAGAGCTCTGAAAGAGGAGATTTTGCTGAGAGTTGGGGAGAGGACTTGAAGCCGTTGATGAGGGCTTGAGACCGGATGAGCAACTACATGATAGTGGTGTGGCATTCATGGTTGTGGCGCGGGCATGCTGACACTCCTCCTTGACCCGGACGCAGCCATGTTCAGTTGCTGCCTTGCCTGAATTACCTTGACATAGCCAAGTGGTTTAGTCAGTATGTTGGCTATCATCTGATTGGATGGGCAGTGGCGGACGACCAGTCTGGATTTTGCTACAAGGTTGCAAATGTACTGATAGTGTATCTTGATGTGTTGCAAGTTTGGGTTGAGCTGAGCTTCCCTACTTATGAAATTAGTGCCTTGGTTGTCGTTCATCACTATGGGTTTGGGAATGCATATTCCTAGGCCAATGAGAAGTCCCAACATTCACTGGAGTTCCTTGGCACATGAACTCATTGATATGAACTCTGCCCCTGTGGTCAATTGCGCTACCACAGATTGTTTCTTTGCGGTCCAGCTTATGGGATTTCCGTAGAGGGTGATTGTGTAGCCTGACGTCAACTTCCTCTCCATGCTCTCAGTCCCGTAATCAGCATCAGCCCACCCCCGCAGGACATCCTTGTGATATGGATTTTGTTGAAAGAGGACCCCAAGCAATGTTGTTCCCTTGAGGTAGCGTAGCAGATGCTTCACCATATTCCAGTGAGCTTGCATTGGTCAATTGGCAACTCTGGACAATGTGCTGACCGTGTAAGCAATGTCAGGCCAGGTGTTTATGGAGAGATCAATGAGCATTCCCACTGCCTTTTGCATGGTCTTCACGTCAAACATAGGTGAGTCCAGAAGCATCTGATGATGCAGATTTAGTGGAGCTGGAGCCTTCACGGGGTTTGCCAAATCCATGGCAAATTCCATAAGGATTTTCTCACAGAAATCGCGCTGATGTAGCAGTATTGTTCCATCCGGCCCCCAGTCAAGGGTATAGCCCAGGTGTTGGGGTGGCTGCTCCTGGCTCTTGATGGAGTAGTGCCTGCGCAGATTATCAAGGAAACCAAGTAGCAAGAATTTATCAGGGCCCATGAGGAGTCCATCATCCACGTGGATGTGAAGAATCACTGACCAATCACGGTTGACAAAAAGCAACTCGTCGCCTACCAACTGTGACATACCCAAGCTCTCCAGAGTTTTCTTGAAGTTTGCCCTCCAGCACCTTGGCGCTTGCTTAGTGCCATACAAGGATTTATTGAGCTTCCAAACCCAATTCTCCTTGCCCCAGTCTTTGAATCCCGCAACCTGTGCTACATACACGTCCCCATCAATGTCACCATATAGGAAAGCGGTTTCCACATTGAACTGGAAAGCATGCCACCCATGTTGCATGACCATCAACATGATTGCTTTGAGCAATTCCGTCCGTCCTACCAATGAATAAGTATTGAGGTAGTGGCGTGGATATTCTTGGTGATTGCCAAAACAGACCCAGAGTGACTTCCGCCGTACCACATCTTCAAACTCGTTTTGTTTGCGAACTAGACGCCACATGCCGCCAATTACATTTTCATCCTTGGGCAGTGGTACTAGGGTTTGGGTGCGATGTTGTATGATGGAGTAGTTTTTGCTGGTCATGGATTTAAGCCAAAATGGTTTCTCCGTTGCGTCCGCAAATGCCTCCTTGTCAGTGACCACCTTGGAGAGCAGGGCCTCCTTGGCATCATTGTTGGGATTATTTGGAGCTGGCGGCGCACTGGAGTGCATTGAGCTTTGCCCTCTTGTGGGAAGAATGCAAGAGGGGTCAATTGTGCTTCCAACCTTGCTGGGAGCCTTGTCGTATTATGGCACATAGGCATATCCCTTTGGAGCTGTCGGCACATCTTGACTGATCAGAACATCAGCTGCCGGACAAATGTTTGATGGTTTGTCTTGGGCAGGCGCCTGTTCCCACGTAGAAGGGGGAGGGACCTTGGAAGGCCATTGAGCAGGGGGAGTGGCCCCTGCAGGTTTTGCGCACTGCCAATTGTCCGACCGCTTGGAAGAGTTTGCGGTGGGACTGTTGAGTGAGACCAGGGTGGTTTCTTTTGCTGCAACCATTGAGGAGGTGGGTAGAGTTGACGGGTCCTTTGTCAAGGCCATAGGATCCCCATAGTTGAAGGTTGCTGTGGTGCGCACAAAATCCCGGCTGACAACTACCAGCCTCTTGGTGGGGTCAAGGAATTGTCCAGCATCCAAGTTTGATTTGAACCCAAGGAAAAGAAAGGGTTGACCCCTGGGTTGGACCTTTGATAGAGTGGGTCAATGTACGTGTACATTTTGGCCAAATGGTATAAGTTTACTGATCTCACGGATTGGTTCTATGGTGCTATTAGCAGCAAGTAACATACTAACCGGGGATGACCACTGAAGGGACTTGGATGGAAGGAGGTTGATGATCATTGACGCATACCGTATAGCTTGGTCCCAGTAGTTTCTGGGTACGGAGGACTGCACTAACAGGCAACGGACTTTGGTGAGTATGGTCTGGTTAAAACTTTCCGCCAAGCCGTTGGTTTGGGGGGAGTCTGCCGGGCCCAATTCAAGGACAATACCTTTGGACTGGAGAAAAGAGGCAAGCTTGTTGGAGAGAAATTTTCCACCACGGTTGCAGTGTATGATAGCTGGGAACACGTCCAGTTGATTCTTGATCTCCTGTAAGTACGCCATAATACAATTTTCCAAGTCAGATTTGTGCTTCATTACCCATGTGCAATTGAATCAGGAGTAATCATTGATAATGACCAGGACATAGTGACAGCCGTGCTTGGAGGGTGGAGATATTTTCAGAACATCCATGTGGAGCCTATGGAATGGTTGATTGGCAAGGGTGGTGGATTCAAATGCGGCAGTTGTTTGAGCTTGCACGTCTTGCATACCTCACAGTTGGCTGACAAGAATCTTGGGTTATGTGTGGTGATTGAGTTGAGGGATAGGAATTGTTTTAGGTACTGATCGGATGGGTGTCCCAGGAGTACGTGCCAGTCCATAACATGACTCAATTCAGAGATAGAGTAGGAAACGGGAGGCCCTGGTTCCTTATGGAATGATACATATAGATTCCCCATTTGCATGAATTGGTGCACAATAGTGTTGCCCATTGTCACCAGAATGGTCCTGTGTTGATGAAAAATCTTCAACCTGTGATCCTCAAGCTGAGTTGTGGATATCAGATTCCTTGGCCCCTCTGGTGCGTAGTATAGTGGATAAATTGTGGTACCCCCAAGAGACAGCTTACCTACATGAGTAATGTCAATCTTACCCCCATAGGTGTTTAGCAATTTTTTCATTGGAGTAGGATCCTGTAGTAGCAACAGACTGGAGACCGTTGATTGTGATTCCCTGGAGTCGTACATCAGCTCATGCTTTTTCTGTCTTTCATTTGAAGCCAAAATCAGTGATACGGGCTCCACAAAGAACCCCAATACTTTGACATTGGAGGAGTTGTTCTCCAGGGCATTGGCTACTTCTTCACTTCCCAATTCTGCTTCCTCCACCATGTTGAGGGATACTTGAGTCTGGAGTCTTTTTATTTTGTTTGCAAGATCTGACAGCTTGCAATTGACATTGGAGCTATTCTGCAAGTTTGTCCTCTTGGTCAGGACAGCAGGTTTGGGCTGAGGGTGAGAGCGTTGAGGGTTGTGTGAGCCAGAAGTGATTGGGGGAAATCTGGGTCCGTGCAATTTGGATTTGTTGAAGTGTGAAGATGGTGGTGGTTGCCTAGAGGAGTGACTGGCGCTGTACACGTGATCATCTTGGTTGGAGTCCCTTTGACTTTCCTCTAAGAGTATGTGGTTGCTAACACCCTCTAACGTGAATGGTTTTTGGTCATATAGCGGTTGGACTACAGAGGTGAGGGATGAGTCCAGGCTGAGGCTTTTCAAGTACAGTACGGCGGCCATGCCGGTGGGACGTTCAGAAAGCGGTTTTCAGGTGGTTTTCCTTTGACGGTCTCAATGAGATCAACATACTGATTCTTGAACCGTGAGGTGTGTTCCCGTAGTGAAGATCCTGGTTTTTAGGTGAGTTGAACTAGTCTGAACAGCATGTCCCCTGCAACAATCATCAAGCTTTTGCCACAGGCCTTTGCGAGTGCTGAGTAGGCTTGAGTAAAGTTGCGTTTGGCCACTTTAATTTTGGAATGAAGGTCTTGTTCCACCGCTTTGTAGAGCAGACTCATGGCGTAAGAGTTCTTTTTCCAATATGTCTTTGATTCTTTGTTGTCTGCTATCCAGCTGCTGTCCAGGATTTCTTCATGTCCCTTCCCAATTAGTAAGTGTTTGAATTGGATCTTCCAGTCATGCCAATTATGACGGTTCAACTTCACAAGTTTTACTTTGGAGGAGTAAGCATTGTTTGAACTGTTGCTATCTGATGCCGGAATCTGGATGTCTACACCTTGATTGGGAAGCGCCATATTGGGAGAGTACCTGCTGGGCATTCTTTTACTTAAGGGTGTGCAATCTATATGACCAAGAAGTTACTCTTGCTACCATGAAATCTTTAGATTCAAAGAAACTTCTTTATTGCAGTCATTTGTGTATGCAGATATAACACCCTTATAGTAATAAGTAATCTAAAATATAGATATGGTTATACACTAGTTAGTTGAGAAGAGATGAAAATAGAAACATAAAGAGGCCAGTATCTGAAGAGCAGTTACCTGCAGGTTAGACTTGATTGACGGATCCTTCTGCTATCAGAAACCCAATAAGGAGGTTCTTTTGGACGTGTATAGTCACCCTTGGCTATACCAGGTCCAGGCTCCTCCTGAATATTGGTGAGGCAGAGGAAGGAGATGTTTTTCAAGTTGAGTACTGAGACCTAGGCAATGGGTCTGATGAAGCTGGCTGGATTGAGACTGTGGCGGAAAGACAAGAGATTGGATTTTCGGAAACTGAGACTGAGGAGAGCTCTGAAAGAGGAGATTTTGCTGGGAGTTGGGGAGAGGACTTGAAGCCTTTGATGAGGGCTGTGTTGGAGTCAAATCTGCTCTTATGCAGACTGCCACCCAAGGGTTCTAAGTCTTGGTACTGAAAGCCTGAACAGCATTGTCAAACAACACATCAGGTCTTTTCAGGTAAATCCAAGCAAACCCCTGTGGGTGGTCAGGTACAATGGCCCATCCGGAAATGGCGTACTTCCCTTAGTGGTTTAGCCACTCATGGATGATGAGGTCATGGGTTCAAATCCCATAGTGCGCAACTTTGTTTAGGATTCAACAGGCTGGAGCCCCGGACGAGCGATTACATGATAGTGGTGCGGCTTTTGTGGTTGCTGCGCGGGCACCATGACACAGGATCACCAGTTTTTTCACGATTCAACCACCGCAGGACATCCCGGCATTGCACAAACCTTGTCGTCCATCACTTGTTCCTTTCCTTGGCCGGGTATTAGACGAGAAGTCATTCATCATGTTTCATCCTGCGATTCTTGTCAGCGGGTGAAGGCCCATCGACAGTCTCCAGAAGGTCACTGAGTACCGTTGGATATCCCACAGCGGCCGTGGGACATCATTGGCATTGATTTCATCACCAAGCTACCGTTGTCTGGAGGTTACGATTCCGTCATGGTTGTGGTGGATCTTTTATCAAAAATGGCTCATTTCATCCCTTGTAAGGAGAGTCAGTCCGCTTCCCAGCTGGCTGTTTTGTTTTGTTTCATGTTTTCCGGCTCCATGGTCTTCCAAGTAAAATTGTCTCGGATTGCGGATTGGTTTTTGTAAGTGAATTCTGGAGTAGTTTGATGGGCTCTTTGGGCATACGGTCGGGGTATTCCACGGCTTACCACCCCCAGACTGATGGCCAGACCAAGCGTACCAATCAGGTACTGGAAGATTATCTCCGCCATTTCTGTTCTTATTATCAGGATAATTGGGATCAATGCCTTGATATGGCCGAATTCTCCCTGAACAATTTGGACTCTGCCTCCCTGGGCGTGTCTCCGTTTTTCTTCTCTTGGGGCTATCATCCCCGGGCAACCTTGATCACTGACAAGACCGATATTTGGGGGGTCGACAAACTTGTTTCCTCCGTACAAATCATTCAGGAAACGGCGGTCGAATGTCTGACTCAGGCTAAGGCTTGGCAGGCTCTATTTTACAACAGGAGGCACCGGGAGGGTGATGCCTATGAGGAGGGGGATCTGGTTTTGATCCAGCGTAGTTTATCCAATCTCGACGCATCAATTTGAGGCTGGATTACCGCGTCATCGGACCGTTCCGGGTAGTGGGTGTGGTAGGATCTAATGCGGTCAGGGTGGATATTGGGCACGAGTACCCACGCCTGCATCCTGTCTTTAACATCTCTTTAATTGTTTGTTATAAGAACCCTGGGGAGTTTGGACGCCCATTCCTCAACGATGGGATAAAGGAACGCTATCACCTGGACCACCAGGTGGTTGATTGGTCAAAACTTGGTACGGTGTTGGATGCACGACGACAGGGGGGTCATCGCGAATACTTACTCCAATGGTTGCAGTCTATGCCTGGGAAAGATACTTGGGTCCAGGAGGATCATATCCCGTCTTCGCCACACGGTTATTTGGAGTCATTCCGCGCTCATTTGGATCAACATTACGGCCCTGTTTGGAGTCGGCGAAAAAAGAGGAAGTAGATTGAAAATTTTTGCAACGAACTCGCCCGGCACCAAACGTTTATGGACTTATCTGTATTAGTCCCTGGAGCTTTCAATGGTTATCTTGAGGTTTTAGGGAAATTATTTCATTCTATGATGCCCAATAAACAGGTGAACTTGCTAAAGGAACAGAACTAGGAACCAACAGGTTCCCAAGCTCTCCTCTGGGCTGGGGATTGTTTTCTCGCGTTAAATTACTCACGCTCATACAAACTACAGAGGGTTGTAAAAGGTGTAAGAATGTGAAAATAACATGTGTCCTCTGGGAATTGGACCCAGGTCTCTCATGTGCATGGCAAGTGTACTACCAACTATACTAAGGACGCTTGCTTCCCAGTGATCAAGATATGCTTGTAGAGGTCAATGACAATGTCACTTTGTGAGGACATATGATGAATGAGTAACCAACTACAAGCATGCAGGGACTGAGGTCCTGAAGACTGCATGAAAGCATAGATCATATCTCAACACACCCCCGTGCTGAATGTGTTATTTTCACATTCTTACAAAAGGAACCGTTATTTGCACCCTCAAAGCCCTTTCTTCATGGGTTTATTTTTGTATTAATCCTTTCATTAATAATTATCATTTGTGAAATTTGAAATAAAATCCTTATAACGCAACTATCTGGAATATCCGAAATATAGTCCCGAAACTCGAATACTCAAATAAGTAGTTGTCGAGTCTCTCACAACTCCCGGGTCCCACCAGGTTTTCGACCGGGTCTCATTGTGTCGAGCAAGTCTCCCTAAATTGGATGTAGTGGATTGGAGAGCTGTAGTGAGGAGAGCCGCGTCATCCTTGATACTATCATATCTTCGAGTGTTTCTGGTTAGATTGTTCTTGCCACAACAGGATGAAGCTGGAATGTATTCATGTATGTACATGTTTGTGTGAGCCGCTCTCCATGGAGATGTGACTTTGAGCGGATTGTCAGGTGAGAATTGAGTGGCAAGTTGGTACGACAGATGGAGGCGTCATAGAGTCGACGTTCATGGGGGCAAAGCAACTCGTTGCCCGGAGTTGTAGACGATGTTAGTGATTGCGATCTTGCGCTAGACATGCCGCGTTGTAGGGATTCGGGCAAGGGTCTTGAAAATTCCTTGAAAACCGTGTCAACCGCAAGAGAGCTTGACAACGGGCTTTTTTTTTGTTGTAAATTCCTTCAGGCTTTAGCAGCTCCTAGAGGATTATCAGTCTTCGAGTGAGCAGCTAAAGGAATAGCTATTAAGTACCCCCCGTCATGAGACTGTGCCCAAGTCCTTCAAGTCAGACTCGTCATTAAGCTGCGTCCTGTTTGCACCCTCATACACTACTTTCATATCCGAGCGGTGCTCACATTCTTTGATTTGACTCTTGTGCATAACCCTTCAAAATAACTTACTTCTTTTTCTTTCCCGTCGTTGCTAGTATTTTTCTCTCACATTTTACCCCCGCCACCTCTTTCAAGCATGCAAATCTGCATAGGAATTCTGTTGTGCGCCAGCGCTCTGAATGCTTTCCACATTATCAATTCGTAAGTGTCAATCGCTAAATTGCCGGATCGTTTGGCAAGTCAAGACGTCAATCCGGTTTCTTTTCCCCAGAATCCCAACTCTTCCTCCCTGGCATACTCGCTTAACTCGAAGAAGATTGGGCATGGAACACAGCTCACACGTGGAGGAGTTGGCTGCTGTGAAGGATTGCCCCGGAGAAATTTGCGGTGCACTGGGTGAGTAATGCCTCCTCACATCTGTCAAACATTTCAGGGCGCCACACTCAAACCATTTGTTCAATGCCCAGCCGGGGAAGCTATCGCTACTTTGCTCGCTGGGGCAGATGTATGCGCCCAACAAAAGATGGCCGACAAAATTATTGACGCCGCAAAAGTTAGTTGACGGAGCTTATCTATCCCCGCACCCGCTGGCTTATCCCTGGTGTGAAATATTTAGGACAAGACGAATAAAATTAGCTCTCAAGCCGCCCGGGATCAAATGATCGTGATAGCCAAGAAATTTCGCCAAGTGAGTTGACTTATGTTCTTGCCACATGCTTTGAAACAAGCTCGCTGACCCTCAAGGAGTCCTCGATAGGCCGAACGAAACACCCATCCAATATACGATTCCAAACTTACTCCGCGCAGATCGTTATACTGTCAAGAGCATCCGAAGAACAAGGAGCTGGAAGGCCTGGTCCAGAAACAAGACCCTCGGGCCCCTGCGAACTTGTTCTTTGACCCTACGAACAAGACCAATAATACTGTACTCCTCGGAGCACAGCGCAACACATTTCCTTTGAACCGTGGGTTTTAGTCCTGGCAACTATAACTCCCAAGCGCACCAATTAAAACCTAACCGCGTGAATTGAATATTCATTTCTCATGATATCAGAAAACGGCGCCACTGCGGACAGCGGAGGTGATCCTCCCGATTCTCAGACGGAATCCCACACCGCCAGCACCCTCTCGACCGGTTCAAACGATAATAACAATACCACCGGCGGTCAAGTTACCGATGCAAACGGTAACTTGGCCGCTGGCAACTCTGCTAATCTTTTGAGTGAAAAGCAACCGGACAGTGGTAACAGCAGCATTCAAGATACGGGCTCTGGCTCTCATGAAGAATCGGACAACACAGAAGATTGCTCTGACGAGGAGGAGACTGACCTTGCCGATGATGACGACGGCAATGGCGGTGATGATGAAACCACTACTGCTTTGTCAACTACCGATAATGGCGGTCGCAATGGTGCCGTTAGTAGTAATGACGGAGGCATTACCGCTTTGTCGATAGGTGGCAACGGCGACAGCGGCGGTAATGGTGGGGGCGATAACGGCGCCGCTATCACTTCTTCAACTGCTGATCACGGCGGCGGCGGCAATAATGGGACTGTTGCTTTGTCAACTGGCGAAAACGGCGGCGGCGGTAAAGGTAGTGCTGGTGGTAATAGCGGCACCGCCGTTCCTTCGTCGACTAGGGACAACGGCGGCGGCAGCAAAGGTAGTACTGGTGGTAACAGCGGCACCGCCATTCCTTTATCCACTAGCGACAACGGCGGCGGCGGCGGCGGTGCCGGTGGTAACAGCGGCAGCGCTACCGCCTTGTCAACTGAAGACAACGGCAGAAGCGGCGGCACTGGTGGTGTTGGAGGTAATAACGGCAGCACTGACGCTTTGTCAATTGCCGATAACGGCAGTGGCAGTGGTCAAAGTGGTGGCGACGGTGGTAGTGGCGGTGGTGGCGGTGGTCAAGGCACCGCCACTCCTCTGTCCACAAACGATAACGCCGCCGCCGGCGGTGCTGGTGGCATTAACGGCAGCACCACGGCTTTGTCAACTGGAGACAACGCAAGCGGCGGCGGCGGTGCCGGTGGTAACAGCGGCAGCGCTACCGCCTTGTCAACTGAAGACAACGGCAGCAGCGGCGGCACTGGTGGTGTTGGAGGTAATAACGGCAGCACTGGCGCTTTGTTAATTGCCGACAACGGCAGTGGCGGCGGTCAAAGTGGTGGCGACGGTGGTAGTGGCGGTGGTGGCGGTGGTCAAGGCACCGCCACTCCTCTGTCCACAAACGATAACGCCGCCGCCGGCGGTGCTGGTGGCGTAAACGGCAGCACTACGGCTTTGTCAACCGGTGACAGGGGAAGCAGCGGTGGCACCGCCTCTACCAGCCCCACAACTAAAGGTAAAGCATGACACAGGAAATGATCATCGCTCCGCGCTTCCAAAAAACATGGTTCTGACACCCTACAATCTTCCTAGGCCAAAATTCGAATCTCCAAGATTTGGATGAATGTGGAGATGAAGGCGATACAACCGGTACAGGCGGGACAGGGGAAGTGGTGACAAACTCAGTGGGAACAGAAGCCCCGCAGCAAACCGTTCAGCTTGGATCTACCGCGACAGAAGCCACCACATCCTCCGCTGCGGCCTCTGGAGATTTCATAACGCCAGCCATAGATGTTTCCAAAATTCCGGAGGAGAAATGTCGAGGTTTGTTCCAGCTCCCACGTCCTTGAGGTTGGCCCCTAAAACTGGCTCTGCTTCTATTCCCTGAGCAGACATGCGAATCCAATTCGGAAAAGGGTTCAAGGGCCGCGAAGCAAAAGATTTGGCTTACCTGCCATTCAACACCAAAGTTCACGACCATTCTGCGGCGTTGAGTTAGCACCTCCCTTGACTTGGCCCTCGCACCGAAAAACTCACTAACTTGTTCCGATCAGATATGCAGATCATTACTACGTGTTAGTTAATAAATCGCCACTTTCAAGGTGCTGAAGCGAATCCGACTAACTTCTCTGCATTAGTTATGTGTGACGAACTCAGAAACAAATGCGGAATAAAAACCGAAGATGCCATGTTCACCACTTGTAAAAAGGTCGCGGATGACATTGGGGTAGCCAAGGCCAGTGGTGCGAAAGCTGACGAGTGGAACTCTCAAGTAAGCAAGTTGATTTCCATTTCAAACTTTCAAAACCCTGATTTTAGCCTTGCACTAGTTTGGCTATGTTACTACGTATGCCACAAATATGACCACTCACGAGGGCGATGGTGGCAAGGGAACTGGCCAACCGCTAGCCAAGGTGCCTAGACCAACAAATTCCAGTCCTGGGGGCAGCTCAACAGGAAGCCCTCCACCTTCAACTGCCCTTGGAGACTGCGCCGGTATGCTTAAAGACACAAATTCTGGTCCACAGCTTACTTCAATTGCTAATGGTTATTTATGATTCCTCCTTGTCTGTGAATTTTTGAAAAAAGATCTTCGAATCGAGTTCGGGACCAATTTTGAGGCTAGGGGAAAAGACTCTACCTATCAGCCGTTCGACAAAAAGAACTTCCCTCACGGCAGTAGTCTTGGTGTGTAGATTATTCTCAGGACTGGGTCCCAGACCTACCGAGCTGACTCTTCCTTCATCCATAGCCATGAAAATTATTTGCGACTGTAGGTTAAAGTTTCCCGTCTCAATTCTTTTTTTTCTGAAAACCGATCAACACTACACTGATAAAGGTTGAGGCCCAATCAGTCATGTGCTTGCAACTCACAAACGGATGCAAGATCCCTGAGCAAGATCCCACAGTGGTTGGTTGTAAGGCTTTTGCGGAAACCTTCTCCCAAGCTAAAAAAAATGGCACTGCGGCCGATGCTTGGAATGCGCAGGTATGGCTAATAGATTGTGCGCCGTGAAACAGCAATCAACTGACTCACGTCGCCGTTCCAGTGGGGTTATACGACGAACTATGCTAGCAACCCAGCTGACGGCGCCCATACCAACGGCATGGGTGACGGAAAATCCAAGGCAATTCAGAAATTCCCAGGTAGCTCCAGCGCCCAGCCGTCGTCAGGTGGCTCCTCAAACTCCGGCGGTGAGATCGCAACCGCACTTTCGACCGGGTCTTCAACGCAGAGCGACGTGGGTACATCAACCACCCTCTCGACTGATAATCAGAATCTGGGAAAGACCTCAAGTAGCCAAAATGCTACCACCAATGCGCAAGCGACCCTAGATAGCTCCGGCGCCCAGCCGTCGTCAGGTGGCTCGTCAAATTCCAGCGGTGAGGCCGCAACCACACTTTCCACAGGGTCTTCATCGCAAAGTAACGTGGGTACATCAACCACCCTCTCGACTGATAATCAGAATCTGGGAAAGACCTCAGGTAGCCAAAATTCCACCACCGATGCGCAAACGACCCTAGATAGCTCCGGCGCCCAGCCGTCGTCAGGTGGCTCGTCAAATTCCAGCGGTGAGGCCGCAACCACACTTTCCACAGGGTCTTCATCGCAAAGTAACGTGGGTACATCAACCACCCTCTCGACTGATAATCGGAATCTGGGCGAGACCTCAGGTAGCAAGAATGCCACCACCAATGCTCAAACCACTTTACAAAGTACCATTGCTTCCTCAGAAAACGGTACCACAAAAAAGAACAACCCAGACATGAATAGCGTGAACATGAATGGCATGAATACGAATAATATGAATATGAACAGCATGAGCACAAATGGCATGGCATCAAAAAAATAGTGGAGCAAACATCGTGCAATCTTGGAGTATAGAATAAAGCGCAGATGATACTTTTGTTCAATATATGAATGTGTACCAAGACATTCCAAAAGAAACTTTCCCTATGAACTTCAGAGCGAAATGCAAGTTTCACCAAAGGTAATGTTGAAATTTTCAATGAATGAATTCAAGGGTATTTTGTAATAATGTAATCAACTCTTGTTCAATTTTTTTTTCTTGATTGCGTCTGACACCTTGAAAGAAGAAAATTAGGTTTCTAAGAACAATAATGTGGAAACAAAAGATGCCTTTACAAAAATAAAAAAAGCGGGAAAAACTTTTCTGATGCTTTTTGAATACCATTGTTACAATAATGAAAATTTGTGACAATAACAATCTTTTTGTGAAAATACTACAAATTTTTTTAGAGAGGGATTGGAAGCCCATGTTTGAATTGAAAAAAAACTAGTAAGAGTGATTTATTAAAAATTTGATTCAAAGGAATTAAATTGTTATTTATGAAATTATCCCATGGATTATGAGGGAAATCTTATGAATGACGCATTAAACAAGGAAACTAAAAATAAGTCTATTTTTGATAAATGTAAGATCTATATCAAGTGCATAAAATATACTTAAGATACCTAAATTTAAAAACATGTGAGATCTCAACAAGATCCTTTACCCTGGGAATAGAACACACTTGGTATGAAGGATCTCACATAGTGCCTTCAATTTTTTTTTATTTTCTAGAGGTACATTCAAGGCTTGAGTTTTCTGGAATGCTGTGAATTCCCATCCCAGGGAGGATGAGAAGCCTTGAGTTTTTTTTTTGAAAATTTGGATGTATTCCAAAATTTAGAACTTAATGGCTTTTAATTTCTTTTTAAATTTTTTGAAATATACACCCCTTTTTGAGTTGGAAAACAAAGGAAAGGGGTTAAGGCATTCATTTCAAGGAAATTTCTAGTCCTTTCATTTTTTGGATTTTCTTTGTTTTTTTTTTTCATTTGAAAGAGATTATCTCAGCTGGAGAGGCAGAAAATGTGTTGAAGTCTCAGCCCTGTAGATACCAAGGGTCTTGCTTGCTTGTAGCTACTAGAGGTGATAGGCTAAAATCCATAGGGATAATCTTCAAGGATTTTTAAAATGGTGGTGCAAGGTGGTAGTTTGGTAGGCATGGTTCAACAAAAAATAAATAAGTATTAACTGAATGTATAACATATTGAGAGTAGAGCTTTGGAAGCAAATGGCCGTGCCAACAGCGCAGGTAGCGGCTACGCAGCACAGTGATGATAATTAAAGTTGTAACCTAATCTCATTTGTTGACCAGTTAAAATGGAGCCTGGAGGACAGAGATTGCCTCCTCAATCAACTTCACTACTCACTGTTGCACTCTTGTCATTCTCTCTGTCCTCCATGTGTGACTCCTCTGAGCTGCCTCCTCATTGCGTGACTGCTCAACTCACCAACTTTGGTGTTTTATTAGGTGTGACTACTCTGAGCTGCCTCCTCATTGCGTGACCGCTTGACTCACCAACTTTGGTGTTTTATTATAACATAGGGGGGGAAATATCAATCTGGGTGTTTTATTATCTATTTTACAAGTTATTTTACTCCTTTAAAACTTAAGTCCTGTGGCAGTGGAAATGTTACCACCAATAGGGAAGCATTATCCAAATAAGGTGCTATTGCTGGTCTGTGGTGGTGCCAGAACAAAGCAGAATTGGTTTTAATTAATTTCTAGTTGGAAATAGGCAAGTCAGGTTTGTAAGAAAGCAAACTGAGGGTAAACACACATTGGGGTTGGTAATGGAATACGTACCATTATGAAATTTTGGTTTGCCTGGGAAAAACTACTAATTCAATAGGGAGATTTAAGCCAGTAATCATTCATTTCATTAATAAAGTGTGGGCTCCTGATATAGAATTTATATTTTTATTTTTGATGCTAGATTTTGTCTGGTGTATATCCAGTTTGGATGGAGTGTGTATTTATACCTTTTCTGTTTCAGAACAGTTTTTTTAGGTATTACCATCCAAAAGAAGGGGAAGGGCATCTGCAGTAAGGCTTGCACTTCAGTCAGGCTCAGCCACAGGGTTTGTCTTTTTTCTTTCAAGAGTGAAAATGAAGAATGAAGAAGAGGAGTATAAGTGGAGTTGTTGAAGAATGGGCTTGTTAAATATTAGGGTGTATCAAGGTAAAGCAAACCCGCCATTTTTTAATCGTGGGCTTCAACCCAAATCTGCCATTAAAAATAAAAAAATAACTTATTTCACATCAGACCTGTCAAAGTTACCCAAAAATAAATGTGTTTTTTCAAATAATGTATTTAAAGGCTTTCACCACCTCAACCCATAATTCCACATCATCACCCCTGGTTTCAACCTCCAACCTCATTGGAAAAATTCTACCTCCAACCTCATCCAAAAATTTGATTCATCGCTCTTCATCTCTTCATTTCCATCCTCATAACTTCATCACTTTCATGGCTTCATCACTCTTATAAGTTTCTCACCTCATCACTTCATCACTCTCATTGCTTCATCACTCTCATCAATTTCTCACACATGCTTGCTTTCATCACACCCATCCTCTCATCACTTCATTGCTTCATCCATGCTTTCATCACATCCCAACTCTTATTGCTTCATTGCTTCATTGCTTCATTGCTTCATCACTTCATCCCCACTTTCAACAACCCCCTTCATCACTTCATTGCTTCATTCCTTCATTGTTAAATCCCTCTGACTCTTTTCAAATGGTCCCTCAGCAAACCTCCCCCCGCAAGTCCACTAAACAATCCAATGGACCAAATCAAACATCCCCCAGGAACTCAACACAAAAAATACTCCCCCATCAGCTTCCAGGGGCTCAAATCAGCTCAAGAGAGCTGATCACATCATCCTGGTAAACTTGCAGAAAATTCCCTCCGACACTTGCTTTGGATCTGACAACAAAACAAGAGTTGGCGGACCTCCATCCTCTAAGTTTAATGGTTATCTCCTGATGGCCAATGAACTGAACAATAAATCCAAATGTAGGCTGGATCTTTCATCCAAAAAGATGCGGGAGAAATTCAAGAACTATAAATACAAAAATTGCACCTTTAGCCAATGCTGACAAGCCACATTCTTGGCCTGTTTCTGTATGTTTTTCAAATCATATCCTCCCATCCACCTTATGCAATTGGGGTGAGGATCAATAAGGGATTCAATTCATCTTATAAAATTCTCTTGAATTGATACCCCATTGGAATCAATTGCTTCATTGAGTTCAAATCAATCGCGCAATCAATTCCAATCAATTGCTCAATCAATTCATGATTGATTGAGAGAGTGATCATAGATCAATTGAGAGATCAATTTGCAATGGATTGGAAATTAATTCCACATTGCTGTATGTTTTTCAAATCATCTCCTCCCATATTTCTCCCTCCCAACTGTATACTTTGATTGGGGTGAGGGGGGGCTGGTTGATCAGCCCATTGGTTGGTTTAAGGGGGGGAGGGCGGTCAATTGGCCCATTGGTTGGTCAAAGGGGGGGGGCTTGTCACAGTCAAAGGGGGTTTTAGTGAATTTGCCCCCTGATTTATCAAAGGGGGGGGAAGTTGATCAGCCTGTTGGTTGGTTGAAGGGGGGAGGAAGTTGATTGCCCCCCTGATTGATCAAAGGGGCAGTCAATCAGCCCTTTGATTGGTTGAAGGGGGGGGGAAGTCAATTGGCCTGTTGATTGGTTGAAGGGGGGGGCGGTTGATTAGCCTGTTGGTTGTTCAAAGGGGGGGCTGGTCAATTGGCCCCCTGATAAATCAAAGGGGGGGGGGATTTTTGATTGGCCTGTTGGTTGGTTGAAAGGGGGGGAAGTCAATTGGACCCCTGATTGATCAAAGGGGGGGGGCGGTCAATTGGCCTGTCAATTGGTTGAAGGGGGGGGCGGTTGATTGTCCTGTTGGTCAGTCAAAGGGGGGGCCAGTTGATTGGCCCCCTGATTGATCAAAGGGGTGGCAGACCAGTCAATTGGCCCGTCAATTGGTCAAAGGGGGGGGGCTGGTTGATTGGCCCATTGGTTGGTCAAAGGGGGGGGGGCAGTCAATTGGCCTCCTGATTGATCAAAGGGGGGGGACCAGTAAATTGGCCCGTTGGTTGGTCAAAGGGGGGGGGGGTTCCGGTCAATTGGCCCCCTGATTGATCAAAGGGGGGGGGGGCCGGCCAATTGGCCCGTTGATTGGTTGAAAAGGGGGGCGGGTTGCAGTTGAAGGAGGGGGGGGGCAGGGGTCCATTGGTCAAACGGGGGGCGGTTGTTGGTTGAAGGGGGGGGGGGGGGTTGTTGAGGATGGAGGTGTTAAGATTCAGGCAACACTAAGAGAGTAGACCAAAATTCTGAGTGCAACCTGTGTTGTGGTCCTCCAATAATGTCCGGTCTCTAATGGCCAGTATTGAATATTTCTTATTCATTTTTACCTATTTGTTCAACCACTTGTCAGCCTCTTTTGTACTTATTCTACTTAAGTCTGCTGAACTTCAAGTGAATGAATCCACATCTGTTCTTCCTCACCTTGAACCAGATTGCTCTCCTTGGCTCCCTAGATTGGCTTCTCTTGGCGTCATAAGACTTACCTCCCTCATCTCTAAGTTTCTCCACCGGAGCCCGAACTCAAAATCCCACACGGTTTAAAGCCGAAGCTCCCTTCCAACCTTTCCTTGTGGCAACATTATTGGATGCTGTCTCTCAAGTTTTCTTTGCTTGATGCATCGCTACCTCACCTCATTGCCTCAACAAAAAAATCCCTCGATCCAACGCTTGCTCAGTTTTCCATCATCTATTGGCTCAGTTGACTCATCCAGCATTGCCTCTACTCAACCCAATTGATCCCTCGCCAACTCAGCTTGGTCAACTCAGCAAGCGCCAATCCCGCAACTTACGGTTGTCCTGCTCTACTTGCTCAATTGCCGACAAATGGTCCATTGTTACCTTATCATCTTACCAACTCAAGCAACCCTGTGCCTTTTCTGTCTTCTACTATTGATCAATCACGACCTTGCCAATGCATTTCACAAATGGAGCATTGCGCGCTTGCGACTCCGCCTTTGTTACCTGCTTGCCGTCAATTTGGTCTCACATCTAGTTGTAACTTGATCGCGTTTGGCTCATCTTTAGAAATTTTGATTGCAATCGGGTCATCCTAATTAAATTTGATTGCTCAACGCTCGACTCATCGTGTTCCAATCTCGCGCCCATTCAGTCTATGGCTACCTTAAAGTTGACTACTCCCTTGAACGATTGCTCGGTTCTTTGATTCTCAGCTCAGTCAATTGATCTATAGCCATCTCAACTGTTCTTATTCACAGCCGCTTCCTCTACTTGCTCGGTCACTTCCTCAAGTCTTGAATGCGCGTCGACCCGCCCGCCTGAAGCTGATCAACTCCGTCAACTGCTGTGGCCCGTTTGCAAACATGCCAAAGCCATCGTTAAATCAATTAACAGGCCCTTTGTTGCCATCTATTTGCTTGGTCACCTCATCAAGTATTGAACTTGCGCTAGCTAGTTTGGTCCATCATCATCTTCTTCTCGCTTGGTGGATCCTTTGCCATCTCCTGAACAATCGGTAAACTCTTCAAATACCGATCTCGCGCCTGCTTGCCTTGTCGCTCTTCATCCTACCTTTCGCTTTCCTGGCCAATCATCATCCTAGCCTTGTTGCCTCTGCGCTGCGGTTGTCTTGGTTCATCTCATTACATCTACTCTTGGTTCGGTCGCTACCGTCTAAAGTCGGCTGGTTCTGCGCTACCTCAAGTTGCATGTCTGGCTAGTTGGTCATGCCTTTCGTCCTACATTTGTCCTGCTCCCTTGTGGGCATTTTTTTTTTGTTTAGTTGCTGTTCTTATCAGACCGGGGTTCAAAAGTTAAGATTGGAATTTTAGAGTCACTTGTTGATGTAATAGACTCAATTGTAGTTCAACTGTAGATCCAAAATCACAAGTTTTCCTTCCTCTCTAATAGAATACACCCTTATTGCAAAGTTCAAACATCTCTTCATTCTAAGTTGTAATGTTGGATTTAATAGACATGCAAGAGTCCTGAATTTCCCAGCTTATTATTTTGTTTAACCTCCCTCAAGCTTCAGTCAAGGGGGTGTGTTAGAATTTCGTTCTACTCTTAGTGTTGCCTGAATCTTGAGTGCAACCTGTGTTGTGGTCCTCCAAAAATGTCCGGTCTCTAATGGCCAGGATTGAATATTTCTTATTCATTTCTACCTATTTGTTCAACCACTTGTCAGCCTCTTTTGCACTTAGTCTAATTAAGTCTGCTGAACTTCAAGTGAATGAATCCACATCTGTTCTTCCTCACCTTGAACCGGAGTGCTCTCCTTGGCTCCCTAGATCCGCTTCTCTTGGTGTTATAAGACTTACCTCCCTCATCTCTAAGTTTCTCCACCAGAGCCCAAACTCAAAATCCCACAGGAGGGAGGGGTTGCTTTGGTGGTGGCCATGGATGGAGGGGGTGTGGCGGGTGGGGGGGGGGGGTCTGGTGGGCCAAAAAGGAGGGAGGAAGCAAGGGAAGAGTAGTTAGCACAAGTGCATCAAGGGGGGGGGGTTGATTGAGAGGGAGGGGGGTGGGCATACCAGGGTGGGCTGGAAACAAAGATGGGAGAGGAAAGGGGGGGGTGTTAGCAAGGAAACCAAAAAGGGAGTTGATATAAGGAGACTGACCTGGAGATGGAGACAGTGATGGTGGGTTGGTGGGTGTGGTGAGCTTGTTGTTGGTGGTGAGTGGTTGAGTCCAATGAGTGGGTGAGGAGGAGGAGGGTGAGTGGTGGAGTCCAATCACTGGGAGAGGAGGAGGAGGAGCATGGTGTAGGGGGTGACTGGGGTCCACATGTGGGTGACTGAAAATATCAATTTTCTGACTTGGTAAGAGATCTCCAAGGCTTGAGGATGAGAAGCAGTGGTTGAAGCGTTAGGATGATGGTGAGGGATGATGATGAGCAAGGATGAATTTTTTGAAGTTGGAGAGATTCCAAGTGAGAGATGTATTGATTTGCTGATGTGGAGGTGTGGATGGGTGTTTTGCATGAAATGGATTGTGGATGGATGATAATGGTTGGTTTGATTTTTGAAACCCACCATTTCCATGAAAAACACCATTTTAAAATACACCAGTTAGGGGGTATGTGTATTCTAGAAACCTGCCATTAAAATGGCCGGTTTGGCCAAAAGAATGACCGGTTTCTTGTAATGGTGGGTTTTCTAACTTTGATACACCCTATTATTAGATTAAAACCAGGGAGGGGCAAGTTGACATGGTTCCAGAGGAAAGATTATTTTTTTCTTCCAAACTTGATGGGGATCAAACATTAGGGTGTATCAGAGTTAAAATTTTCAAAAAATTAAATGGATGATTTCAGGCTTTTCCTTTTGATTCATTTTTTTTTTATTTTTCATTTAAAAAAATTTATCCAATTTTTATTTTGACAAAAAAATATTTGTTGAAAAATTAGTATTTTTCCTGAATTAAGCTATTTAAGTTTTCAAAATTTAAACTCTGGTACACCATATTGAGAAGTATTAAAATGATTTATTGGGATTAATTATTCCAAGAGAGGCGGAGAGGCCATTATATTTTGTTCAAATAGATGGCCAATGAGAGGCACTCCTTGTATCAAGGATTGTGATTGCAACAAATAGACTTGATTACTGTAGAGAATAAAAATATATCTTTCCACTGATAATGATAACTTCAACTGGGTGACTTAAAAGAGTGATCAAAGCAGATGAAGAAGAGATTCTCTCAGAAAGAGAGAGAGAGACATCTTTTAAAAGTCTTTGCTAATGCTGCACAGTTCTTTCTCCTATTTTCATTTTGGCTGATCATCCTCTTCTGGTCTGTGACTTTCCGCTTCTTTTCTTAGAAGACAATTTCCTGACTTTCCTCAATTCCTTGGTCTGTGTTTTGTGCTGCCTTTGCTTTCTCCTTTCAGTCTCACCTTGAAAAACCCCCGTGCTCCTGTCTGCAAGGACTGCACCATAGCATAGGATTTTGAGCTCATGTAGTGCGCAATGAATTGCTACCTTTGGGAAGGCTTTTGTAAACAATTTGACATTGTTCTCTGCAGTTGCTATGTGCTTAAGATTGGCTTCACCACTTGCTATTAGTTCTCTAACATGGTGCAGCTTCATGTCCATGTGCTTTGTTTGGAAGCCATTTTGGCTAATTTTGCTGTGTGCTAGGTTTATGGCACCTTTGTTGTCTTTGTGTATGACAATTGGCAACCAATCTGTAGCATACAAGACTTCTTGTACTGCTTTCTTGATCCAAGTGGCTTCTATGCATGTTTCAGAAAACGCCTTGCATTAAGCCTTGGTTGTTGATAAGGAAACCATTTTTTGTTTGGTTGAATTCCAAGAGATTGAATTTGGTCCCATCAGGATTAAAAAGCCTGCAATTGACTTCTGGATGATGGGGCAGTTGGCATAGTTGGTGTTGACAAATGCATTGATGTTTTTGTCTCCCGGGCTGGAATTTAGTTGTAGCATCTTGGTCCCCTTTAGATACTGAACAACACAAATAGCCACCTGGAAGTGTCTTTCTGCTTGTCTTTCCAGGAATTACAATAAGTGACTTACCACAAAATTGTTGTCTGGCCAAGTGAGCACCAATAGATGGTTTAATGATCCAACTATGGCGCAAAAGTTTATTCTGCTGACAGTATATTTAGCCTGTTGTTTATTTGTGGTTGGATACAATTGACTTCTGACAAGCATTGGAAAGCTGACTGGGTGAAGGTGTAGAAGGTTTTACTCTTCTAGATTTTGTTTGATATAATTCTGTTGGCAGATCCTGAGGCCATCAATTGTGTGTTCAATCTTCATACCTAGCAGGAAGTTTGCAACTCCAAGGTATTCAATGTCAAATACTTTTGCAATCTCATCCTTGAAAGCCAGGGGTTTCTTTCTGAAAATGGAAATATTTTACACATGGATGAAAAGCCAGGTGGGAAACTCCCCTGTCCTCCAAAAAACACAGGGATCAAATCCTGCAGCTGTGAAGCCTATGCTCTTGAGAAAATTGCTCAATCTCATGTACCAGACTAGCAATGCCTGCTTCAATCCATCAATGGCCTTGCATAGCTCAAACAAAATTTTTGAGGAAACTCACTACCCTTGCGGTGGAAGCAAGGTAACTTGCTTGTTCAAGTCACAGGTCAGGAAGGCACTCTGCACATCCAGTTGGTGTACTTCAAGCTTGGTGGCAATGGCATGCAAAATGAGAATAGGCAGGGAAGAAGGTTGAGCAGTTGGTGCATATTTATAGAGTAAATTGAGCCCATAGGTCTGTCAAAAGCCTTGTGCACAGATGTGTGCTTTGTAATCAATGAATTGATTGTCTGCTCCAAGTTTCTTTTTATACTCCCACAATCTTGGGATTGAATGATCTGTGTCCCAGTGTGGTCTCTCAAACCAAACACAATGCTTCTTCATATTCAAGACTTCCTTGCTTTCAGCTTCAATCCCATTGGTAGCTTTTTCTGTGTTCATTGCTTCTTTGTGTGTTTTGGGACTTACAGTGCTAGAATTGATGTATGCTACAAGTGGAAGGGGTCTCTTGTAGTTCCAAATAATGTCTGCGGACACATGTCCATTGATGAGATTTGGATGTTGTGTTCCTCAAACAACTATCCTCCTGATGGGAGGCCTTCTGTCTTCCTTCAATGAGGGTAACTCCTAAATCCCCTTGTTTCTATTGTTGTTGCTGATCTGACCTGTGTTTTGGATGCTGTCCTCTTCCTTTTAGGGTAAGGTGTAGGTCTTTTCAAAGATGGGATAGGAAAGAAAGAAAGGATGACTTAGTCTGGCTGACGCTGCCCTCAGTGGTGGAAAGAGTGTATTTTCAAAGGCTGCATGCTATTTCACAATTATTTTCTTTATTTTCTTGCTTGTCTATCTGATAGCTGTTAATTTCATTCAAATATCCTACAAATACCCCTTCCCACAAAAATTTTTCAAAATTTGACTGAGGAAGTTTCTTTGGCTTCACTGCCCAAGCCATGCATCCAAAGGGCTTGAATATATGTATGCTTGGCTTGTTTTTGAACAGAATTAACATGGGTGTTGTTCTGCTCTTGAACATAGAATGTAGATTTTTAGTGACTGTGGTTTCTGTAAGCAATGCCTCCCCCAACCATTCAGGTCTAATGTTGGATTGTACTAGGATGCATCTTGTCATTTCTAGAACAGTCCTGTTGGATCTCTCTGGAAAGCCATTGTTCTGTGGAGTGTACGTAGGCAATACATCATGAGTGATGTCTTCAACCCGCAGAAAACTTGCTAGTTCTTGGTTACAAAATTTTCCTCCTCCATCTGTCACCAGATTTTTGATTTGGTGGCCTGTTTGTTTCTCAAAGTGGGTTTTGAACTGGATGAAGGAGTTAGCAGCTGCATCTTTGCTACGTAACAGGGAGAAAATGATGTAGCTGGAGTACTGATAAACTAGCATAAGGAAATATCTCATTCCTCCATTTTTCAAGGGCAAAATTGGTCCACAAAGATCCCCATGAAAATCTCCAAGGGATTTTTTTTGCTAGTCAAAATTGATGATTGAATGGTTTTTGGACCATCTTACCTTCCATACAGGTTGAACATGGCAGCTTTTCTGACTTCAGGATGTTTGGGATCAAGATGCATATCCTTGAGAAGCTGGTGTGGGCAAGACTCTGATGCCACATCTGTAGGCTTACTTGTGTGATTACTGTCAAGCCATGCACTTGGGTTTTTTGTTGGTGATGAGAGGCTAGGGAAAGTATGCCTGGATCAAGACTACATATAATTCTGGCTTTTCTGTCTATTTGGACTGTGGCAGTCTTGCCATGCACTTCCACAATGGATTTTTTTGTATCAAGTTTCAGAAAAAGATCAAATTCCTGCTTAGATTAGGAACAAAGAGGCAATTGATCAGTTTGAGAGTACTTCCATCCTCAAGGTTTATAATTTCGTCTCCCTCATGTGTCTCTCTGAGTATTGCCCCAGTCTTCTCAGTTAGGATGTTTATGTTGATGGATGTGAATCTGGTGAACCAGCACCAATTATTTAATAGATAGTGGCTGGCTCCAGAGTCAATTAAAATGGAGCGGTCACCCCCATGGGATTTGAGAAGGCAAAGCCCAAACAATGGAGGCTGATAGAAGGCTTTGTTGGAGGAAGCAGTAATTGCCATCCATCCTGCTTGCTTGGTGGGTCTGAGTTCTGGATGCAAGGTCCATCAATGATCTTCTGTTTGATTGGTTTTGCAATTTTGTTTTCCTTTTCTACAGCGTATTTGGTCTTCCCTTTTTTACTTTCTTCCTTTTGTGGTCAGGATTGCTGTGGCTTTTTTGATAGGTGGGACATGGGTTTTTGAGGCCAGATCATGGTTGGCTATGTTGTTTAGCCAGGAAATGAGCTTTTCTGGGTTTTTTAGAAGCAGCTCATAACAGAGGAGGAGCTCCATGAGTCATTGTTGTCTGTCAGTGATCCTGGATATAATGAGCCATGCAAGGATTTTCAGAGGAATAGTCAGCCCAATTATGCAAGCATTGACAAAAGCTCCCTTGATTGTAGAAACAAGATTTGGGATATCCTTGTCATATTTGACACCTTCAAACTGTTTCCATACTTGATAGACTGAGTAAATTTGGGCATTTGCCTAGGTCTGCTTGATCTTGAAAGTGTTATGGCTGCTTCTTCTGAATTGTATTAATCTTCATCAGACAGGTTTCCAGAGGGTGAATTTATTGCGATTTCAAGGAGCTTTCTGAATTTGAGCAAACCCCTCATCCGTTATAATCAGGGGGCATAGTTGTTTTCATCTAGAGTAATAGGTTTTTACCATCATTGTTGGAATGCATTGGGTTGTTGGTCCAATGGTGAGTAGACTGTGACTGATGGGGTTCCATGTTACTGATGTGAAGGAAATATATAGGGAGTGTTTTCCTTTCAACTGTTAATCTGTTGAAATAAATGGCTAATGAGAGGCACTCCTAGTCTCAAGGATAGTGATTGCAAAAAATAGACTTGATGACTGTAGAGAACAAAAATATATCTTTCCACTGATAATGAGAATTAATTCTGGGTGACTTAAAAGAGTGACTAAAGCAGATGAAGAAGAGAGCCTGTTGGCAAGAGAGAGAGAGAGATCTCTTTTAACAGCCTTTTCTAATTCTGCATGGTTCTTTCTCCTATTTTTATTTTGGCTGATCATCCTCTTCTGGTCTGTGACTGTCTGCCTGTTGTCTTAGGTGGCCATAGCCTTCCTTTCCTTGATTAATTGTTATGTGTTCTGTGCCTCCTTTTCTTTCTTCCTTTCAGTCTCATCTGTTAAAATACGCAAGCACTTAAGCGTGTGCTACGTATGATTGTAATCCAAATGTGATGTACATGAGGGCCTCTGCGGCCCATTGGACACACACATGAACCATACGTTGTGGTGACAAAATCTGGACACCCTGGACCAGATGCAGAAAGTTCAATTTTTTTTTTTACAATTCTTTTATTTAGGTGTCATTCCAAAAAAAAAAAAAAAAAAAAAAATCGGAATTTTTTTCAGTATCACCCCCCCAATTTCCTCATGCTGCCAAACATTCCTCTTTCCCAGTAGTCTAGGACAGGCCTTGGTTGGTCTCATCACCTAGGCATCACGTTTGATTCCTTCTCTCTTTGTTCCCCCTCTTCCTTTTGGCCAAACGCGCGGGCCGGGACCTGCTCGGCCCAAGATATCCAAACATCCCCCATCACCATCTCCATCTCCATCACCATTGCCATCTCCATCTCCATCACCTTCAAAACTTCATTTGATCCTTCGCCTTGGTCACTTCCTGTACAATCCCATTTGCATCCCCCATTATCCTATTATCCTCTGTCATGGCCTATATGGTTTTGCCATTTGGGGTCCCAGTTCATTCCCCAGGTTTGAGATACACTATTGGGGTAAACTCTTAGAGATCCTCAGGAATTGATTTGGAGCCAAGTGATCATTGGAAAAGTACCTCCAACTGGAAAGATCAAGGAACAAGCAAAACGTCTTGACAAGCTACTCCAACTTGAATCCAATCCAAACCATTGTCATTCAGTCTTCAACTTGGTTTCTCATTCTATGGGTGGCTTGGATGCTAGGCATCTCATAACTCACATCAATCCCAAGATTTAAACTCCCATCAGTCTCACAACCATCTGTACTCCTCACCAAATCATAATCTCACTTCATGATCTCAATCAAATTCCTACCTGGAACAAACCCCTCAAGCGGTTCACCTTTCATGGATTGGTGTTGCGCCAACATTAGGGTGGGATTGAGATCATTGGCCAATGGTCAGAGAAAAATCCCATTCTCTTTAAAGGAGCCATTGTTAAGAACAACAACTGAACAATTTGGATATCTACCCAATAACCTATTGAAGCTTCTACTCTTAAACCTCCTTGATTCACCCGCGTATTCAAACCTCAGTATGGATTACTTGGACAATTGATTCAATCCTTTGACCCCTGACCAAGAGAATGTGAAATACTTTAGCATAGCTGCTCAGATCCCAAGGAATGAGCTAAGTATCATCCACCCACTCTGGTTACCTGCACTACTGATTGATAAATTGGGTGGTCTGGTTCATTTCCTTTCCCACCCCCTTCTGCATTTGGGTGAGGGGTGGGTGATCCCAATGTTATTGCGCAGGCCCATCCGTGTACGGATGCAAGAGATGGTGAAGGGATCAGAATGATCCCACCCCAGTCAGGGAGGCCGGATTTCCACCGGCCTGAGTGATCAAATTTTTCTGATCACCTGAAAAAAAAAACAAAATCCACTCTAGTTGTAGAATCAGTTGTACATAGTCTAACAGGGCCTCCTGAACATATAAGGAGGGCTCTCCCCCTGCCTTTTGGGAGGGGTAGCATATGGAATCATCACATCATATCCTACCAGAGAGGATCACCATCACTATCATCTTAAAATACATTATCTGTGGGGTCTCATTCCCCTTCATCTGAGACTAAAATTTGGGTATATCTATGATTTCCCCTTGATCCTTGAGCCTCCATACTCAAAACCCTGATTGTTGATCCTTATCACCAACCAATAGCTTTGCTGGTTGAAGAAGAATTCAACTGCTTGAATTCTTGAGTGTGTTACACCACTCCTGATCCCTTTATCTGACCATACTTATCCTGATCATCCTTTGATTATCTTTCCGGAACCAGTCACGTTTGACTGAAAATGTTTTATTAAGCTTAAAACCTGGAGTGTTAAACCTCCCTTCATTTCTTTTGAAGTTGAATTCCACCACGCTATTCTTGAGTCCCTTGAGAAGTGTTGGGTTATCCTTGTTTGAATCAGCTATTGTTTTGCTTCTAGAGCTTCTTCAAAAAATTAGCTTTGTCTTGTGCAGCCACCCACAGTTATCTGGTACCCTTCAAGCGCTTGATAGCAGAGAGTTGGGCAGGTTCATTGAGAACCTGGAGGTTTTTTGGGATTGAGTCAATCTTTCCTAAGCTTCTGCTGACAACCAGAGCTATTAGCTTGTGGGTGTTTTTACTTACAAATTGCCTTGTCTGTTGAACTCTGAACAAACCTTGACTTCTTCTATTCAAGTTTTCCCTGGCATCATTTTGCCTCAGATAGTGTTGTTTCCCCAGCTACCAACTACTATCATATTTATCCTCTTACTTTTGGTCCCCCGTGTACCAGGTTCTGGACTTTGATCTTGGTTACATTTAAATATTTTTTCAACACTCAGGAGGGAAGCCTAAACAGCACCTTTCCCCTCCACAGAACTGCCACGGCCTAGCACCGTTTGGAGTCTTACATTTGGTCCACCGGGCCGGGATCAAACCAGCAACCTTGGGATTTACAGTCCCAACAATCATTAACTTTGAAATACAATCTCTTTCTTTTTTTCTGTCATCATCTAGATCCATGGAGGCAACTTGTTCTAGAAGTAAGTCCTCCAAATTGTGCACCATCTGGGCAAGATACTTGTAGTTTCTTGAGAAAACCTACTCTTTCCACATTTGTTAGCCATTTTGGAAATCTGCTCCTTGGATCTTTTAGGAAACTTTATCAAAATGGAATCTACCAGCGACTCTTCTACTTGTCCTAAGATGGTTAAGATCAAGCCCCAGAACAAGAACTTAGGATTCAATGGGACAAACGTGGAACGCTTCTTGGACTTGTACAAGATGGCTGCTTTGGTGGACGGGGCTAGCACATTCAATATGGCCTACCAGTTACAATTTTTTATCTCCTCTGATGAATTTATGGAAATCATCAAGTTTTTTGAAGGTTTTGAATGGCATAACTGGGCCCTGCTGCGGGGAGCAATGTTGGCCTATTGGGGAAAAATAGATGTATCACGATTAGCTTTGCAGGATCTAGATAAACTTGTCTCCCAATGGATCTCCAATGGTGGTGTGGCTTCAGCTGCTGATTATCAGTCCTTTAGGAAATCTTGGGATCCAATCCAATCCTACCTTGTCCAAAACAATCACATTGACACAGTGGACAAAATTTGAGTCCAATTTTTCCAATCTTTTTCTCTTGGAGTGTAGAAAAGTATCAAGGACAAACTGGTCAAGTCTGAATCCATGATCACTATCAGGGATAATCAATTCAAGCTCCCTGGTTTCCTTATCCTTAGGGGAGTGGTGGATAAAGTCATGAAAGGTCTAACAGACAGCCCTCACTTTTGAGAAATCTAAAAACACTGAACCAGTCAATGCTCCCTCTTTCAAAGAGTAAAACGAGATTATGAATAAAATGGAATCTGATTGCAGGCCCAAGAACCCTCAGCCTAACTGAGAAACCACTACAATGGACAAGATCACTAAACTGCTCAAAGCCTTTGAGAATAAAATGGATCAAAATATTTCCTCCCTTGTTGTTCCTAAAACTTCTATTGCTGTTCCTAAAAATACTCTAGTCTGCTATTATTGCCACAGGGAAGGCCATGGAACCAGTCAATGTCTCAAACTCCAGAAGGACAAAGACAAGAAATTGGTAGAGCAGAAAGGGAATAACTTTTTCCTTCCTAATGCTGCCCTAATCCGCTTTGATTCATCTTGCCCTATTTGTCATGTGGTGGCCTCTTACCAGCCACCCCCTTCTATGAAGGCATCCTTGGCTTCTGTGGATTTCCAATGTTCTTGTGGTACTCTTCAACCCTGGTATCCTCCAGCTATTTCCTCCTCCTCTCTGGTTGGTACTTACCAATCCAATCAAGCTAGGAAGCAACATGAGGAGCCCAAACCTCATAAAGCTCCTTCCTTGCTTACCTTGATCCTCCAAAAACCACCCAAAAGATGATCCTCACCTGAGCCCTCTTCTGATGTAGAAGACATGGAGGTGGAAAAAGAGCAACTCATGGAAAGGTCTCAAGATCACCCTGATCCTCATCCCTCATCTATTAAACCTCCTCAATCCCCTGATACTGTTCCTGCTTCACCCGATCTTCCTCCCTCCACCCAACCCAAAGTTTGGTTTGAGAGGGGAATTTCTAAAGATCACCCCAATGCCGTGGAAGGGGTATTAAAGAAAATTTCTGATCTTGAAATTCCTGATCTATCTGTTGCTGAAATCCTTTCAATATCTTCATCTGTTGCTGAAGGAATAAAGAAATGGGTTTCTTGTCAACGTGTGGAAATTGGTCCTGAGGAACTCAAGGTCTCCTCTGGAACTTTGATAGAGGATTCTGGTGGAACAGATCCCTCTTCTGAGTCTAGTCTTTACTCATGTCCTCTTGGTTTTCTTCCCTGCCATCTTGGTGAATCAGCTAAAATGGTCTTTCTCCTTGTTGACTCTGGCTCTCAGCTCAACTTGATCTCAGATGCTATGGCCTGCAAACTTAAACTCAGCCCTAGGGTCAGCTTCACCTCTTCAGTGTATGGAATAAGAAACCAGTCTTGCAAATTTGTTGGAATCGTTGAAGACGTTCCAGTCCAGATTGGCCAAAACATTGTTAGACCTTGTCATTTCTGGATCACACGCTTGGATGGACCTATGATCTTGGGTCAACCTTTCTTAATCAATTTTGGAGCAACTCTTATGTTTTCCAATCAAGTTGGGGAGAGAATCCTCCTCCCTGATTCTGATGGTAGAAAGATTGAGGTTCCTCTTTGTTCCTTGGATTCTGGTTGCCGGGAAAGAGATTTCCCCAGTCATTTTCCTAAGTCATCTCTAAGAGGAAAACAGAAGGATAATTCCAGTTCCTCTTATTTTTTATGGGAGTAGTTGATCCTACTAATAGTTGTAGTTCTTTTCAGCCTCAAACTTCAACTCAAGGGTCAACTCTCATCCCAGAGGCTTATTTCTCTTTCTTTTCAACGTTTTCCTCTGATCTCAAAAATATCAAAAATCAAAAACAAATCAAACTGGAAAAATACAAAAATGTTTCTTCTTCATCTGTTGTTTCTTCTTTTCCTTTTATTTAGGTGTCATTCCAAAAAAAAAAAAAAATCGGCAATTTTTTTCAGTATCACTCCCCCAATTTCCTCATGCTGCCAAACAATCCTCTGTCCCAGTAGTCTAGGACAGGCCTTGCTTGGTCTCATCACCTAGGCATCACGTTTGATTCCTTCTCTCTTTGTTCCCCCCCTTCCTTTTGGCCAAACGCGCGGGACAAGACCCGCTCGGCTCAAGATATCCAACCATCCCCCATCACCATCACCATCACCATTGCCATCTCCATCTCCATCACCTTCAAAACTTCATTTGATCCTTCGCCTTGGTCACTTCCTGTACAATCCCATTTGCATCCCCCATTATCCTATTATCCTCTGTCATGGCCTATATGGTTTTGCCATTTGGGGTCCCAGTTCATTCCCCAGGTTTGAGATACACTATTGGGGTAAACTCTTAGAGATCCTCCGGAATTGATTTGGAGCCAAGGTGATCATTGGAAAAGTACCTCCGACTGGAAAGATCAAGGAACAAGCAAAACGTCTTGACAAGCTACTCCAACTTGAATCCAATCCAAACCATTCTCATTCAGTCTTCAACTTGGTTGCTCATTCTATGGGTGGCTTGGATGCTAGGCATCTCATCACTCACATCAATCCCAAGATTTAAACTCCCATCAGTCTCACAACCATCTGTACTCCTCACCAAATCATAATCTCACTTCATGATCTCAATCAAATTCCTACCTGGAACAAACCCCTCAAGCGGTTCACCTTTCATGGATTGGTGTTGCGCCAACATTAGGGTGGGATTGAGATCATTGGCCAATAGTCAGAGAACAATCCCATTCTCTTTAAAGGAGCCATTGTTAAGAATAACAACTGAAAAATTTGGATATCTACCCAATAACCTATTGAAGCTTCTACTCTTAAACCTCCTTGATTCACCCGCGTATTCAAACCTCAGTACGGATTACTTGGACAATTGATTCAATCCTTTGACCCCTGACCAAGAGAATGTGAAATACTTTAGCATAGCCGCTCAGATCCCAAGGAATGAGCTAAGTATCATCCACCCACCCTGGTTACTGGCACTACTGATTGATAAATTGGGCGGTCTGGTTCATTTCCTTTCCAACCCCCTTCTGCCTTTGGGTGAGGGGTGGGTGATCCCAATGTTGTTGCGCGCGCCTGTCTGCGGAAGGACGCAAGAGATGGTGAAGGGAGAATGATCCCACCCCAGTCAGGGAGGCCGGATTTCCACCGGCCTGAGTGATCAAATTTTTCTGATCAACTTAAAAAAAAAAATTCCTCTCTATTTGTAGAATCAGTTGTACATAGTCTAACAGGGCCTCCTGCCCATATAAGGAGGGGTCTACCCCTGCCTTTTGGGAGGGGTAGCATATGGCATCATCACATCATACCCTACCGGAGAGGATCACCATCACTATCATCTTGAAATACATTATCTGTGGGGTCTCATTCCCCTTCATCTGAGACTAAAATTTGGGTATATCTATGATTGCCCCTTGATCCTTGAGCCTCCATACTCAAAACCCTGATCCTTGATCCTTATCACCAACCAATAGCTTTGCTGGTTGAAGAAGAATTTGACTGATTGAATTCTTGAGTGTGTTACACCACTCCTGATCCCTTTATCCAACCATACTGGTCCTGATCATCCTTTGATTATCTTTCTGGAACCAGTCACGTTTGACTGAAGAGGTTTTATTAAGCTTAAAACCTGGAGTGTTAAACCTCCCTTCATTTTTTTTGAAGTTGAATTCCGCCAAGCTATTCTTGAGTCCCTTGAGAAGTGTTGGGTTATCCTTGTTTGAATCAGTTATTGTTTTGCTTCTAGAGCTTCTTCAAACAATTAGCTTTGTCTTGTGCAGCAACCCACAGTTATCTGGTACCCTTCAAGCGCTTGATTGCGGAGAGTTGGGCAGGTTCATTGAGAACCTGGAAGTTGTTTGGGATTGAGTTGATCTTTCCTAAGCTTCTGCTGATAACCAGAGCTATCAGCTTGTGGGGGTTGTTACTGACAAATCGCCTTGTCTGTTGAACTCTGAACAAACCTTGACTTATTCTATTCAAGTTTTCCCTGGCATCATCTTGCCTCAGATAGTTTTGTTTCCCCAGCTACCAACTACTATCATCTTTATCCTCTTACTTTTGGTCCCCCGTGTACCAGGTTCTGGACTTTGATCTTGGTTACATTTATATATTTTTGTAACACTCAGGAGGGCATCCTCAACAGCACCTTTCCCCTCCACAGAACTGCCACGGCCTAGCACTGTTTGGAGTCTTAAAACGTGCCTGTGTGGATGTCACCAATTTGGGGAAACTGGCCTCAAAACGCATGAAACAGGCCTTAACGGGCCCGGTGGGGTATATGGGCAAATACAGCCAGATGGGCTTGCATGGGGATAATTGGGCTCAGGATTTATTTTGGAGATACTTGGCCAGACAGGCTTGCCCGCCAAAGTATGTTAAATTCACCTTTTGGGCTTGGGGGCGGCCCATTGGGGCCCCCGCCCTGTTGCAGCCCATTTGGGGCTGCTGCTTGTGTCACGGCCCACTCGGGGCTGCTGTGTTTTCTTATGGCCCGTCTATGGGGCCCAACAGCCTGCGCGGGGCTGTTTTAGGGGGCAGGGGGACTAAAAATGGAGCCCCCCCACCCTGGTCGCGGCTGCCGCAGGGCTGGTGGCCACAGCTCCTTCCCCTCCCCTTGCTCGCCATTGCAAGGAGGAGGGAGAGGGCTGGCTGGTTCCATCCCGGCAACTGGTCATGGTGGGGGGGACTTGATCACCCCCCCACCAAAAGAGGTGGCTAGGCCAGTTGCATCAAGGCAACCGGTTGTGGGGGGCAATTGATCACCCCCCCACCATCAAAGGGGCGCTGTCCCACCCTGTTTACCACGGGGGAGGAGCAACAGGCTGGAGGGGACCTGACCACCCCCCAGCCCACCTAGAATGACAACGCCCTGGGGGAATTGACCTCCAGGGCCCCTGGTAGGGCGATTTGACCTCCCCCTTCAGGGATTTAAGAGAAAGAGGGGGGGGAATGTCCGCCAGTTACACCCCCCCCCATGTGTTTCTGAGACCAGACCCAGGTGTGTCCTGGGTACCTTCTGGCCATTTGCATGGCCAGGGGCTGGTTGCATGACGCAAACAGCCAGCATGAGAGGTAACAGGCCAGTTTTAATAGAAAAATGGCCAGGGGTTTGAGGAGATAAGGGGCTGGTTCAGCCCCATTGAGGTGGAAACACCAGAAATAACCAAAATAGGCTGGTTGTAAGGGTACAGGGACTGATGCCATGCGGGCTGATGTAGCCCAAACAAAGTAACAAGGCATGTAGAGCCTGTAGAGCCTTTTTGGAGCGGAAAATTTGCCTTTTGCTTGTTGTATCATGGGCTCACAAGAGGCCAACCTTTTTTACCCAAGGAGCTCTTCTACCTGCTGTTTTCTATCATCGATTTTATCATCCAATTGAATTCATCACCAATATCATCCAACGTATTTCCCCATGGTGACAGCCCATCAGCAATTATTGACACAAGGTGTCCAGAATTTCTTTTGCTTTAAATACTGCTCATTTGCCTAAGCTAATTGCTGGCCATAATTATAATACATTATCAGTACCAACATCATCATTACTTCCAAGCCATCTAGACCCTTGTACCTCACTCTGGAAAACCTCAAAGACCTCAAGTTTTCCAAGACAATGTCCTACATACCTGATGTTAGCTCCACAAAGATAGTTTTGAACAGTGGGAATTATAATTCTAGGGCTGTCCTCATGGATAGTGAGCTGGACAACATCTGTTGTGGGGAGATATTGGATGCAGATGAAACTTTGATCAGTTCAGAAGTGGAGAAAAAGTCTTATCATCTCATCCTTAGGCATCCTGATGAGAATCATGTGACATGGGTTGCCAATACTCTTAGGGAAGATGAGAGAAGGAGGGGAAGAATCCTTTGGAAGTTGCTTAAGTTCAAATATGCTGGTGATTCCTTTCACCAGAAGGGTATAGCCTTCAATAAACTATTCAAGTTACAATACTCAAATTGTAAGCAATTTGTTGCAGAGGCTAGGTCTAGCATAGCCAAGTTTAAATCATCAGGACTCAACATGGATCCTGATGTTTGTCACTCTTAATCCTCCAGAAGCTACCAAACAAGTTTGATTCTTTAGTCAGAATTATTTCCCAATTGGATCCTCTTCCTGGGGAGGAGGATGTGCTGAAGATAGTTGAAAAGGATGATCTTCATTTCAAGATGAGGGGGGCTCTGGAACAGCCCTTGTTGGAAAGACTGGAAAATCTTGAAAGAAGGCAAAAAAGGATTTTTCCAAGGTCTTATGCTATAATTTTTAGAATAAGGGGCATTATTCTAAGGATTGCAAGGAGGCCAAGAAGAGGAAGAAGTCCAAAGAGAATGACAAGGAGGTCAATCTCACTACTGAAAATGTTGCAATGGTTGTGTTTGATGGTCCAATGGAAATTTTTGTTGAGGAAGAAGGTCCCAACAAGAAGGCGCAAACTGATGAGGATCAAGAAATGGACTTGATTGATTATGAAGAGGATTGAAGGAGGATGTTATTGTTTTGATTGATTCTGGTTTTACAGATCACATGTTCTTTTAAAAAAATTTATTTTCAAATCTTAGTGATTATGATGGAATTGTAAATATTGGTCAGAAAGGCAGAACAATTCAGATTAAGGGAATTGGAAAAGTTATTCTTGAAAATCACTTGGGTTTCAAAATTTCTTTTGAGAAAGTGTTGTATGTACCAGAGTGGCCTTATAACCTTGTGTCTCTTGGAGTTTTGTGGAAAAAAGGTTTCCAGATTTGTTATCTTAAAGAAGATAGGTTTGTTGTGGATATGGATGGGAGAACTGTTCTTAGTGGACAAGTTTGGAACAAGATTTTGTGTGCAAGCTTGTTCAAAATCTCATCTCTGAGCACTGTTGCTCACAATAGAAGTGGCCATAAGGTAAAGGACAGCAACCGTGAGAGTTGTACCTTGGGGGCTAAGACTAGAAATGTGTTCTCAAAGAGTAGAGATTGCACTGATGTTCCTAGAGAGGAATTTTCCATTGATTTAGAAGGGCCATTAACACCAGAGTCCCTTGGTGGGGCAGGATACTTCATCAATTCAGTTGATATTGAAACTAATTATGTTTGGGTTAAACCAATTCAATCTAAGGATCAGACCACAGAGGAGGTTTCTGTAATCTTCAAAGTCTGGAAACAGAATGGTCTAATGAAGGAGATCAAGAGGGCTATTACCAATGGAGGTGGTTAATTTGTGAGTAAAGAGTTTGAGAGGTTATTGAAAGATTACGGTATCATTCATATAGTCACTAATGTAAGTACTCCACAGAATAATGGAATAGTTGAAAGAATGAATAGCAATTTACTGGAAAAGGTTAGAACTATTATGTCTCAATCTGGTCTACCAAAGTTCTTATGGGCTGAGTTGATGTGTACAGTCTTTCTGTTGCACAACATTGTAAGTGTTAATGGGAAGAGTCCTCATTATCAGTTTTGGAAGTTGTAGCCCAAAACATCACACCTAAGAACAATTGGTTGCTTGGTGTATTATAGTGTCCACCATAATGAGATGGTTGGAAAATTAGACCCTAGAGCCAGAACAGGGGCACTTGTAGGCTATGATTTAATAAGTAAATTGTATAGGATCTATTGTCCAGGGAGAAGAAAGGTTATCCGTAGTAGGGATGTAAAATTTGATGAAAGTACCTTCCCACTTAAAAGCAGTGAAGATTTTGTTGTGAATAAGCCACAGAAAGAAATAGAATTAGCACCTATTTCACCAGCAGATGCCAAGGAACATTGGGTTCCAGAAGATGAAGAAATGGCAGACGTTCCACCAGAGGGTTTAGTACCTGCATCAGGGGAGTTTGAACCTGATGAGCCACCACCTCCAGTTAGAAGGAGTGGAAGGGTTAGAGTTCCAGTTGGTAGGTACGGGGAATGGAATTCCCATTATGCTGCCGCAGGATATGAGGAAGATACATTTCAGGAACAGTGTATGCTCAATGAAGTCCTAGAGTTGAGTTCAGAAATGGGTAACAGGGTTAACCCAAATAGCTTTGGCCAAGCTATGAATTCGGATGAGAGAGCCAACTGGAAGAGTTCTATTTTTGAGGAATTTGATTCTCTGGAGAATAATAGTGTCTTTGAAGTAGTCAAGCGGGATTATGTTCCAAAAGGAAAGACCATTGTGGGGTCTAGATTGGTGTTAAACAAGAATTTTGACACAAATGAAGTTTTGAAGAGGTCCAAAGCTAGATGCGTTGCAAAGAGCTTCAAGCAGAGAGAGCGTATTGATTACCAAGAGACTTTCTCACCAACAGGAAGGCTGTCCCACTTCAGGTACATCATTGCTCTGGCAGTGGAGTTGGGTGAAGAAATCAGACAAGATGATTTTGTAACAGCATACTTGAATGCAAAACTTGGGGAAGAGGAGACTGTTTATATGTCAATTCCTGATTTTTTTTGTGAATGGTTAGTAGAAACTAAACCAGAAACCATGAAGAAAATCTGTGTTAGAAGTTTTCTTTCAGCAGATAAAGAAGGTTATGTCCTCAAGCTGGGTAGATCCTTGTATGGATTGAAGCAAGCAGCTATGTTGTGGTATAATACCATGAGTGAGAAACTGATACAGATTGGTTTCAAGACATCTGAGGCCAACCCTTGTCGTTTTGTAAGAAAGGATGCAATTTTGTTTGTATGGGTCAATGACATTATCATCATTGGAAATGGTCAAGAGAGAGTCATGGAGACACTCAAAAAGGAATTCAAGATAAAAGATCTTGGTCTGACACAAAAGGTGCTAGGAATGAAAGTCAGTAAGAGCAAGAATGGTATTAAGTTAGACCAGAGCCACTAAGTAGCAGCTCTTCTTAAGCAATATGGCTTAGAAGATGCAAAGGAGTTTGTTACTCCCATGCAGTCAAACAGTTGTTTAGAGAAGTCTACAGATGAGGAGTATCTGGAGTTTGTTCAATCTGGGAACAACTACAGGTCAGCTATTGGATTGCTTAATTATTGGGGGCAGTGCACAAGGCCCAATATTGCCTTTGCAATTGGTGTCTTTTTGCAACACTTAGAGAAGCCAAGCATGAGGCATTGGTCAGCGTTTAAGAGAGTTATGAGGTATCTTAAAGGAACACACAGTCTGGGACTGTTGTTTACAAAGTCAGCAAAGTTTGATTTGGTTGGTTATTACAATGCAAGTTGGGCAGATGGTAAGACTAGGGAATCAACAAGTGGTTTCATATTCTTCTTAGGTAAGAATCTGGTGTCATGGATGTCCAAGAAGGTATCAGCAATAATTCTTTCATCAACAGAGGCTGAGCATAGAGCTTACTTAGCAGCTTCACAGGAAGCAAAATGGTTGAGGAAAGTCTTAGAGGATACACATAAGCCAAAAGGGTTTGCATTGTTGTATTCTGATAACCAGAGTGCCATTGAGTTGGCGCAAAAACAAGTGTTCCATTCAAGAACAAAACATATTGATGTTAACTATAACTATCTCTGCAATGAGGTTAACTGCAAGGAGATTGTGTTGAGGTACATTCCTACTTGAGCAATGATTGAAGATATCTTGACTAAGGCTTTAGATAGGAAAAAAAATCAAGGCTTTGTGACTAACATGCAAATGTCACCCCTTTTGGATTAAGGGGGTGTGTTAAAATATGTAAGCACTTACGCGTGTGCTATGTATGATTGTAATCCAAATGGGATGTACATGAGGGCCTCTGCCGCCCATTGGACACACACATGGACCATACGTGCCTGTGTGGATTTCATGGATTGGGGGAAACTGGCCTCAAAACACATGAAACAGGCCTATTGGTACACGGGCCTTAACGGGCCTGGTGGGGTATATGGGCAAATACAGCCGGATGGGCTTGCATTGGGATAATTGGGCCCAAAGTTTATTTTGGACATACTTGGCCAGATGGGCTGGCCCGCCAAAGGATGTTAAATTCACCTTTTGGCTTGGGGGCGGCCCATTGGGGCCGCCGCCCGTGTTGCAGCCCATTTGGGGCTTCCGCCCATGTCACGGCCCACTTGGGGCTGCTGTTTTTGCTTACAGCCCGTCTATGGGGCCCAACAGCCTGCGTGGGGCTGTTGTAGGGGGCAGGGGGACTCAAAATGGAGCACCCCCACCCTGGTTGCGGTTGTTGAGCCCATTGCCGCTGCGGGGGGGCTGGTGGCCCCGGCTCCTCCCCCTCCCCTTGCTTGCCATTGCAAGGAGGAGGGGGAGGGCTGCATGGATGGAACCAGCCAGCGACTGGTCATGGTGGGGGGGACTTGATCACCCCCCCACCAAAAGAGGTGGCTAGGCCGGTTGCATCAAGGCGACTGGCGGTGGGGGGAATTGACCACCCCCCACCATCAAAGGGGCGCTCTCCCCCCCCCTTTACCAAGGGGGAGGAGAAAAGGGCTGGAGGGGACCTGACCACCCCCCCGCCCACCTAGCATGACAACTCCCTGGGGGAATCAACCTCCAGGGCCCCTGGTAGGGGGATTTGACTGCCCCCTCCAGGGATTTGAGAGAAAGAGGGGGGGGCGGCATGTCCACCAGTTACACCTTCCCCCCCCCCATGTGTGTCTGAGACCGGACCCAGGTGTTTTCTGGGTCCCTCCTGGCCATTTGTATGGCAAGGGGCTGGTTGCATGAGGCAACCAGCCAGCATGAGAGGTAACAGGCTGGTTGTAATAGACAACCAGCCAGGGGTTTGAGCAGCTAAGGGGCTGGTTCAGCCCCATTGAGGTGGAAAAAACAGAAATAACTGGAATAGGCTGGTTGTAAGGGTACAGGGACTGATGCCATGCGGGCTGATGTAGCCCAAACCAAGTAACAAGGCCTTTCGAGCCTGTAGAGCTCTTTTGGAGCGGAAAATTTGCCTTTTGGCTTGTTGTATCATGGGCTCACAAGAGGCCAATCTTTTGTACTTAAGGAGCTCTTCTCCCTGCTGTTTTCCATTATCCATTTTATCATCCAATTAAATTAATCACCAATATCATCCAAAATATTGCCCCATTGTGAGAGCCCATCAGCAATTATTGACACAAGGTGTCCAGCATTTCTTTTGCTTTACATACTGCTCAGTTGCCTAAGCTAAATACTGGCCATAATTATAATATCATCTTGACATATGTGAGGATTTGTGAGAAGGCCTTGAGGGATGCTTGATTGAGGTAGGAGGGAGAGTTCCTTGGGAGTTTTTATACATATCTAATTGGCTTGAGACTATAGTTGACATGCATGAGACTATAGTTGACATGCGTGAGACTTTAGTTGACATGCATGAGACTATATTTGACATCCAGAAGTAGTGGTTTTTCTCATTGAGAACAATTTCTACTGATATTGAAGTTTTGCAAAATTTGGTTGAATAGAATGACACAGTAGAAGGTGCACAGGACCATAGAGGTGAGGATATCCAATACAGGGAGAGATTCAGCCTTGGAGAAGTTGGATACTTCAGGATATGCATGAGGACTAACCAGTGGTGAATACAGGAGTAGATAAAGTTTGGTATTTTGCTTGGTCTGAGGTTGATTAGACAATTAATGGACTTATTTTAAGGCATCAACCGGTATTATGAAAGCACCCTCTTGGAAAATTCAGTATAAGCTCCTGATTCCCATAAGATATAGTCTGGAATTGAGGATTGCATTATTATTTGGGACTTCTCTTTAGAGATTTAGGGAATGATTAATGATAAATTTTATTTTTTTACGGTGAGGATGTTGAAAGAGACTTTGCAGAAGATGACATATTATCAAGAGGAATTGAATTCAAGAATCAAATTGGCTCTTTTTGGATTTTCAACAAATAAAATTTTGAAGCCATCAAGGTATGAGCATAATGAGATTTGATGGGGACTAAACTTTCTTTGATTTGTAGGTAAGAGGTTTTGAAATGTTTTTTCAAATCCAGAGGATGCAATTCAAAGAGATTTGGGATGAAGTTTGAAAAATTTGAAGAATATTCAAAAAATAAAATAAGTTTTCAAGTTCAAAGTTTGAATACTGGTCAAATTTTTCTATTTTGAAGTTTCAAAATTTTAATTTTTAAGTTTGAATTTCAAAGTTTTTAGTTGCACAGAGGCCTTGAAACAAGTTTAATTTCCATCAAAGAGGTTTAGAAAAACCTTCCCGAGGATTTGGAAAAAAAATGAGTATTCCTCTCACCTTTTTGAAGAACATGAAAATTAATTGGAAGTTAATGAAGAGAAAGATAAAGAAAAAGAGAAGGAATAGAGGGATGAAGAGTTTGTGAAGGTAATTGCGGCTGTTAATGAAGTTAAATAAAAGGTAAAAGAAGTGAATCAAGAAGAGGAGTGCAATCTGCAGGGCACTGAATGTTTGGGGAAGTTTTTTGTAAATTAATTTCCAGAAGAATGGATAGCTGGGGATTATTATAATCCAAACTTGAAGCAATTCTATTGTGGATTATTTGCAGTTTATGTTTTCTTGAAATTTGGTCCAAGTGCTGAAATTGTGGAAGCTCCAGAATAAAAATTGAAGAGTATCAAGGCCTGTTTAATTCATGTTTCAAGAGGAAAAGGAGATTAAACATTGAGGTTTGGGGGTGGAACTTTTTTAGGTTAATAAAAAGGAGGAAGAAACAGTTTATGGAAGATTTGAAGGAACTTTATAGTTTGAAAGTGATAAATTATGAGATGGGTGCTTCTGCCAATTATGGGGATTAATATTGAAATAGGAAAATAATATTGGCTATTATGTGTTTTACCAACACCAGGGGAAAAATTGAGCCACATTCTAGCCTTTGTTTCCTTGTAAATATGGTCTCATCTCCATCAATACCTTTGTTGTAATATATCACTCTAGGATTTATAAATAAAATACAAACAACATTTAATTCAAACAGCAATAAAGCTCACTCTCAATCTCCAAGTCTGATAAAATTCATTAAAATCTTGTGTGTGACTTCTAAATAAGAAATATCTAATTTAACCAAATGCCATGTGTTATGTGTTTCATTTTTTCTAATTAAATTTTGATAGAATTTCCTCAAACTTGAGCTATTTATATTCCAAATTGTAAAATCATCTTTGATTGAATTGAAACCAATTCATTTCTTGTGAAAATTAAAATCAAAAAATTCCTACAACAAAGTGTGAAATATATTTCCATTTTGAAAATGACCATCAAAAAATAAATTAGAAAGAATTGCTTATGAATATAATGGAACCAAGATGAAATCATTTTGTAAATTTTCAAGACAAAAAAGAAAAAACCCAATCTGTATTTTGATCACAACATTTAAATTTATTTTAAACAAATTTGACCCTTCCATTTATGATAAATATTTAATTTTGTGTGAAGGCTCAAAATAAATAAATAAAATTCCATATGAAATTATAATTATGTGAGGGAAACAATACTTTGAAATTCAAATGAATAGAAATCTGAATTCTAAAAAGTTAATTTTAAGAAACCAAATTTTTTTTGGAAAATTCAAATTCAATTACTGATCCCTGAAATAATTTTTTTGAACCATCACATAAAAGTTAGCATCAGTTTCAATCACAATATACTTTTTCAAGTTTCGCTGAAGTGTCATTAATCCATTCACTGTCTTTAACCCCACAAACTGTGTCGCAGGTAAGCTCAAGCTCTGATTATGTAATCCTTATTCCCCCGGAGAGACCCCCCAAGCCCTCAGGACTTGACTCTCAAAGGGGGAGGCCTTAAAAGTGGAACTCAGGGCTCCTTTCTTTTTCTTCTATTTTTATGGTTTCTTTTTCCTCTTTGTTTTGTTGTTTCCTCATTGTCATCTCCATTTACTCCTTCTCATTGACACCTTTAACTTCAAGCCTCTCAAGCTACAACTATCAAACCTTCAATTATCAACTTGTGACTGGTAAGAGTCAATCTTTCATCATCATTGTAACCCCGGCCTGACTCATGCTTCAGCTTCTTGACCTCAAGTTTCTCAACCTCAACTCCCTCAGCTATACCATGTCCACCCTACAAAGATAATTGATACCTGCTGTCTCAAAAAGCTCCTGAACCTGTTACGTTGGTCATTTATCATCCTTTTTCAATGATGTTGTTCTTTCATTGTTCAGTTGTGCTTCTTTTTTTCAACCATATTTCTGACTCTTTTCCCTTGGTTTGTTGATTGTCATTTATCTCAAATCATCAGATTCTTTCACTGCTGAAAGCCTAAAGTTCTTCAACGCAACCAACAGGTGGACTCACAATGGAACCAAACTCCTCTAGCAAATTATCAGGCCATGGATCCCAACAAGCAATGCTCAAAACCGCCCTGGAAACCATCCCTCTACTCTCAGAGGACAACTACGGCATCTGGCGCAACAAGATGAATGGCCTTCTCAGGCTCAGAGGCGTGCTGTTGGTCCTAGAATCTGGCACCAACCAGTTATCCCAACTGGAAAAGGACATAATCCAGCTCCTTCTCATATCCAAGGTTGACTCAGTGACACACAACAGCATCATCACGGCCACCAACATCAACTCTTCCAAAGCCATCTGGCAGGAAATCAAGGAACATTATTCCAGGTTGGAAGACTCAAACCGTGCCAGGATCTTCAACAACTTTCTCCACGTTTCCTTCAAAGAAGACAAAATCACCCACTTTGTCACAAAGATCAGAACCTCAATCAAGAAAATGATCAACATTGGCATCAATCTCCCTCAAGACATCTTGGCCTATCTCATCCTTGTAAAATTTCCCGTTGTGCCTCACAATCTCAAATGCCACCTAATGCACTCAGACATGACTGTAGGAGTTGAATTTGTCTGCAATCACCTCATTCAATACAACAAAATAGTAAGGGCTGAATCTGCCAACAAAACCCTCTCAATTGCTGAGAATTCCCTTGTTTTGAGCAAAGACAAATTCAAATCCCAGTCTTCCAACCGCTGCGTAGAAGGCTATCACAACCCTAAAAAGCAAAAGAACAACTCAGAAAAAGAATGTTTCCATATTCACCCCAATAAATCCCTGGAATGGTGGAGGGAAAACTAACCCAAGTGGAGAGAAAAGCAGATTCAAAACCCAAATCAGCTCACTACCATGCATTTGTCACAAACTGGATTGAATCCAAAACAGTTTCAAGCCAGAACATACTGATGGACAGTGGGGCATCAGCAAAATTCTTCAACGACAAAAGGTTCTTCACCAATCTTTCCAAATCTGACAACGGAGAACACATCTCAACCGGAAAAGACGGTGCTCACCTTCCCATCAAAGGCACTGGAATGGTCGAACTCACCTGGAAGAACCAGAAAATTTTTCTGAGAAACTGCCTCTTTGTTCCCAATATTGTGGTCAATCCGATAAGCCCTGGCAACTTGATTGCCAAGGACTGCTCCCTGAAATCATCCAAAGGCCTGTTACAACTACTCTGCAACAACCACTGTCTCATGGAAGGTCAAATCTTCAAGAACCTGTTTGTTGTCAATAATCCCAAGAATATTGGACAGAACAACTTTTACCTTTCCACTACCACAAACCTCAACAAATCTGCCAGGAATCTCCACCTTGCTCTGGGACATGCCTCCACTGGGAGACTTAAAGAAATACTAGACCTCAAGCTCAAAAAAGAAGACTTCTTCTGCAAGGACTGTGCACTTGGTAAGATAACAAAGACCCCTTTCAAAACTCAGGCCACTCTGGCTACAAAACCCTTTGAACAAATAAATCTCAACCTCATTGGACCAATCAAACCCAAATCACATAGGCGCAAGAAGTACATCCCAACAATTGTAGAAAACTTCTGGGGCTACCTAAGTTGAATTCCTCTCTTCAGCAAGGAAAACACCCCATACACACTAATTGAAATCATTGAACAACAGAAATCCAAACTGGGTTACTACCCCTGCAAAGTCTGCTCCAATGGAGGATCCGAATTCACCAACAGCCAATTTGCCTCTTTCCTCAAAGGAATATTTTGCAAAAAAATCATCTCCAAACCCTACCATCCCAAGCACAATGTCAGGGCCTTTAGATCCAACAGGACTATAGTAGAAAGTGTGCGTACGTCTCTCAGTTCCTCCAACCTAACCAAGAGGTACTGGTTGGAGATACTCAAAGCCAGTTTCCTCTCTCTAAATCAGATTCCCCGGAAGGGAAGTAACCAATTGCCTTGGGAAATCATGCATGGTAGTTCCCTTCCCCTGTTGTATTTAAAGCCATTGGGGATCTCAGTCATCTACCTCAACCAACTCAGGTCCAGAGGAAGCAAATTCCATACAAAGGGTCTAGAAGAAAAGCTGATTGGATACAATCCGGAATTCTGCTCCTACAGAATCCTCTTTCCCAATGGCTCCATCATCTCAAGCAAGCACCTCCAATTTGATGAATCCTCAATAGATCAACTTGGAAAAACACAAGAGTATTAAGATTTCTCAATCAATGGCTTTGAAGTTAGGGATCCTAGCAACAATTGACCAACATTGGAAGCAGAATCCTCTGTCCCGGAGCCTCCTCTTGACAGGAACTTCACCAAATACAGAGAAAAGCTGGACCCCCTGTCAGACTCATCCAACTCAAATCCCCCAGAGGATGGGGAATCTGACATCTTGGATCATCCATCCTGGGAAATTCACACACCACAAACTGGCCCGGTGCCCAAAACTCAACCTCAACCCACTCCTCAACAAACCCTGCGCAATTGCGCTGTGGAGACTCCTTTGGGATTGGGTAAAGTTTAGCAAATAGCTTGCTGGCAGTCACTTGAGGGGGAATTTAGTACTAAAACTATTGAAAAGATAGAGGAATACTAAGGGTGGTTTTGAAGTGCCTGCCCCGCTGAGTACTATAGCAGTCTCACAACAATGAAAGAAAAGAGATTTGGTGGCTGATTTTCAGATAGATTTGCTACTATAGTAGTCTCTATCAGACCTAGGATCGATGTATTCAAGCTTGATAAGGAAGAAATGGTGGAACAGATGGGTGACCTGGTGGATAGAAGCTGAATAAGGGAAGAATCCTTCCTCTAGTATTATCCTTTATATATCCTTTATTTTGTTTTATTGGTTACTGATGAATACTCCCTTGATGTTACAGGTGATGCTTGATAAAGTTGAAATGGTTGAGCCTATACTTGACAACTGATGATGATGGTTGATGATGATTGATGATGAAGATTATGGATAGGTGATGATGATGATGGGTGATGATGATGACTGATGGTGATGATGGTAGGTGATGATGATGATGGATGATGATGATGACTGATTATGATGATGGTAGGTTATGATTATGATTGATGATGGTCAAGGTAGGTGATGATGATGATGGATGATGATGATGACTGATGATGATGATGGTAGGTGATGATGATGACTCATGATGATGACTGATGATGATGGTAGGTGATGATGTTGACTGATGATGGTTACTGATGATGATGATGGTAGGTGATGATGATGGATGGTGATGATGGATGGTGATGATGGATGATTTTCAGGTTATGGGTACATGGTGGTGATGTTCAAAGGTATGGGGTATTGAGTGAATAATGGTGGTGGTGGATGGTCAAAAGTATGGGTTATTGGGCTGGGTCATTGTCAAAAATATGTGTTGATGATGGTGGATGGCCAAGGGTAATGGTGGTGGTTGATGGTTGATGGTGATGATTGATGTTGATCTAAGTTGGTATGGGATATGGGATTGGTGATGGTTACAGTATGGGTTATGGGATAATGTTTGAGGATGGTAAAAGTATGGGTTAAGGGTGCCTAGGAGGCATGGTGATCCCTGGAGGGGAGGATGGGGGGAACTGATTGATGGGACCTGGATGGGGGAGAGGGCCCTCTATTTATAGAAAATCCTGCCCTCAGGGCTGCCCCTGAGGGTCTCCCTGATACATTGAATACAGTTCATGAGGCATTTTTGCTGGTCAGAGGAGGAGTATGTGCAGTATCTACATGCATGTACATCCTTGCATGCATTGCTGTGCTGCATTGATACAGATGCCCCCTGCATAAATTACTTCTGTCTAGTGGTGGTTGGTCATTTTTTTGGTCCTTTATGCAGTGTCTTGCATATATTTCTTCTGTATACAGCTGTTTGTTTGGTGCTGCATGCAGTGCCTTGCATATATTGCTTCTGTATTATGTCCTGTATGATGCTGTACAGCCTCTGCATCCAGTGTCTTGCATATATTGCTGTGTATACAGGTGATTTGTTTGGTTCTTCATGCAGTGCCTTGCATATATTAATTATGTATACTGCTGAAGGTTTTTTTGGTGCTGTATGGTTGTACTGTATGGGGTATGTACTTGAAGGCATCCAGGGTATGTCCATGAACCTTCACTGGTCTGTGACACCTGGTAGGGGTGTGGGTAGGCTAGGGTTGATTTAAGCTGTATCTTCTAACCCATGAGAGATAGAGGGGTACTTTGGCTGAGTGACTAGGGGTTATGTTTGGTTTATAATCCATTTTTGAGTTCTGTTTGATGATTTGAGCTTTCCATATACTAGAAAAGTGAGTCTGATGGCTATAGTTTAGGTTTTGGAGCACCACAGCGCAAACCTCAAGCCTCAACAATGCTATGGATTTCACCACTACTTCAAACCCAAAAAGTACCTCAAGGCCTGTGAAGAAGCAAAGAAATGGACAGAAGCAATCAAGAAAGAGCTGAAACAATGCAAGGATCTTGCAGTATGGGAAGAATAAAATTGGCCCAAACCTATCAATCCACTTGAGACCACTTGGTTCTTCAAAATCAAAGACAATTGTCACAAAAATGTCCTCATATTCAAGGCCAGAGTTTGCGTGAAGGGCTACAATAAGATCCATGGACTTGACTTTGAAGAGACCTTTGCCCCCACAGGCAAGATTTCTTCTCTCAAGTTCATCCTCCAGCTTGCCCTGAAGGACAATCTTGAGGTCAAGCAATTCAATTTTAAAGCTGCCTTTCTCCAGGCCCCAATTGAGAAGGAGGTAATCATAAAAAGGCCTAATGGATATAATTGTCAGTGCAAATATCTCAGACTCATGAAGAGCATCTGCGAGTTGAAACAAGCCCCTAAGAACTGGTACAACGCTCTCACAAGCTGGAACAAATCAGCGGGATTTGAGGAATCCAACAGCAAACCATGCCTGTACTAATTGAAGGAAAAGAAGTCCTTCATATTCTTCCATGTTGAAAATCTCATCCTTGTGGGAAATGGCAACAACTTCAAAATAAAATTCAACAAGAAATTCAAGAATTCCCAGTGCCATGTGCCCAACACCATCCTGGGAATGAAATTCAAAAAAACCAAAAACTCCATCCAGCTAAGCCAACCAAAGTACATGGCCCACCAATTGGAAGAGCTGGGACTGAAAGACACCAGAGACGTCCAAACTCTTCCAGCCCCTCATCTTCAACTCACCAAAGCATTGGACAAGGATTTAGAAGACTTCAAATGCCTCAACATCAACTTCCGCTCTGGGGTGGGTCTCCTGAACTACATTGCATCTTGGGCCTGTCCAGACCTCAGTTTCTTGGTCTCAAGCCTTGCCATATTGCAGAAAAAACCTGGCCTGACTCACTGGAAAGAGCTCACAGGGACTTGGAAATACCTGAAGGCTAACAGGGATGTGATACTGACCCTGAAACACAACTCCTCTGCCAAACCCCTAGTATTCTATAGTGACTCCTCCTGGGGTGAGGATCCCACCTCCAGGAAGCCCCAATCCAGATAACTGGGCTTCTCATTTGGTTCAATCATCTCTTAGGAACATTTCAAACAACCCAAAATCACTTACTCCTTGACAGAAGCCAAACTCAATCCCCTCTTGGACTCCTTCCTGGAGGGAAGGTGGCTCAAGCATCTCCTAGGCGAGGTTTTCAACATCTCAATCCCTTTCACCACTCACTTCATCAACAACAAGGGAATTGAGGACAAATTGAAGCAATTTGGTTCCAATGCCAAGACCAGGCACATGAAGCTCAAAACCAAAGGCCTGGGGGAGGAACTGGCACTCGGAAACCTGAAAATCAAACTCACAACCACCAACCGCATGCTGGCCAATCCATCAAACAAAGTGGTAGGCAAAGCCACCATCTCCGCCTTCCTGCGGATCCTTGACCCTCAGTTTGAAGTAAGCAATTCTTCATGATCAAAACTCTCTCCAGTCATGGGGAGTATTGAAGTTTCACTGAATTGTCATTCATCCATTCACTTTCTTCAACCCCGCAACCTGTCTTTAGGGTAAGCTCAAGCTCAGATTATGTCATCCTTGTGCCCCCGGAGAGACCCCCCATGCCCTCAGGAATTGACTCTCAAAGGGGGGGCCTTTGAAGTGGAACTCAGGGCTCCTTTCTTTTTCCTCTGTTTCCTCTTTCTTTTGTTTTTTCCTGAATCATTGTCTCTGTTTCCTCCTCCTCATTGTCTCTTGTTGTTTCTGTTTCCTCCTTCTCATTGAATCTGTCAACTTCAAGCCTCTCAAACTACAAATATTGACCCTTCAATTATCAATTTTTGACTGGTGAGAGTTACTCTTTCATCATCATCATAACCCCCACCTGACTCACGCTTCAGCTTCTCAACCTCAAGTTTCTCAACCTCAACTCCCTCAGCTATACCATGTCCACCCTACAAAGATAATTTATGCCTGCTGTCTCAAAAAGCTCCTGAACCTGTTCCTTTGGCCACTTCCCATTGTTTTTCAATGCTGTTGTTCTTTCATTGTTCAGTTGTGCTTCTTTTTTTCAACCGTCTTTCTGAATCTGCTCCCTCAGTTTGTTTGTTTTAATTTATCTCAAATCATCAGATTCTTTCAATACTCTAGTATTGAATATAAGTATCAATTAGATGAAATCAAATCAATTGAAATGAAGAGGACCACTGACAGAGTTTAAAAATTCTAAATAAAAATTAAAATAAGAAGAAACTCCAAAATATATATATCTCAAATCATAATCTATATGGTTCATGCATGGAATTTTTTTTAATTAATAGCTACTTCAAACTGATTTGAAATATATCAGGTGCAGAAAATTTTTATTTTTCAAATCACAACTAAAAAAAAACTTTATTTCAAGTTTATTCCCTTCACTATTGAAATAAGTTCTGTTTATAGCCTCAATTCTGTTGTTTAAAAAAGAAAATATCATCAAAAGGTTTCCTTTTTTTATGTGTCTATTTACTTTAATTTTGGCCAAAATTATTCCAAATTCTTAAAAAAAGGTGAAGAATTGAAAATCTATTTGGGAATTTTTGCCAGAATTCATTCAAAATACCTCCTTTCTATAATTAATTATCCTAGATTTTTTTCCTTTTTTTAGCCAGAATGAATGCATATCAATGTGCTAATTGGAAGCTCCTGCAGAATCTATCCTATTGAATTACCAAAATTTTGGTTGATAAAAGTTATTATAAACAAGTTTTCAGATAATATTTCCTGTTTTATGTCAATGGGAATGGAAAATTGTTTGTTTTTGAAAGAAATAACGTTGAAAAATATTTTCCCTTAATTTGATTTTTATCATATTCTAATCAATATTGTTTGGTGGAATGCTTGAAATATTGTTTGGTAGAATTCTTGCAATATTGTTTGGTAGAATGCTTGCAATATTTTTTAATTCAAAAAAATGGTAATATCAGAAAAATCTCAGGATAATTTAGAAAAAATGAGTTCATGCTGGACTGATTTTCATATATTTGAAGCAGGTTTTCATAATTCCACAATAATGGATTTGGAATTGGCTCTACAATTGATGGATTAGGGAGAAATTGGAAAATATAATTGAAGGAAAATTACATTTTGATAAAATTATTGCACGTCCAGGATAATACTCATAACAAAAAACATAACGCCAAATTATACTTACACTAAGGATATTTTTGATCTTGAAAGGTTTTCCAGGCTATAAATTTGGACTAGTATTAATGAGGAGTCAGCTCCAAAAAATAAAATCAAGAAAAAAAGGATCACGCAAGTGTTGAAAAATATAAATTAAAAAGTAACTAATAACTAGGTTGGGCTAGTATCAAAATAAATCAGGAAATCATTATTGGTGGCATGGCTCTTGGGGGCTTTTTTGACTATCAATGTGTCACTGAAGGTAAAAACCAAATTTGATGAGTTAATAAACAAAAGGAGGAAATTTGATTTCTGTTCAAAAATTTCACAAAAAAATATCTCAAAAATGCATGTGCAAAGAGCATTTTATTGAAAGCACTATTTGAATATTGACTCAAAAATTACATAAGCATAAAACTCCTGGCAAAACACAAATAAATTAACCTTCCCAAACATAAAAGATTTCTTCTGTAGCTAATTGAAAACTGAGGTACAGTTTCCCTTCAATGAGGTGGGCACATTTTGAGGCTAGAATAGAGATTTTGTTCATGAGATAAGGGGAGCATGTGTAAAATATCTCAAAAATTCATGTGCAAAGAGCATTTTATTAAAAAACTTTATGAATATTAACTCAAAGGATGAAATAAGCATAAAATTCATGGAAAAACACAAATAAATTACCCTTCCCAACCATAAATGATTTCTTCTTTAATTAATTGGAAACTGAGTTAAAGTTTTCCTTCAATGAGGTGGTTACATTTTGAGCCAAAAATAGAGATTTTGTTCATGAGATAAGGGAAGCATGTGTGAGATTTGCAATTTGTTTGAGCTTCCCCTTGGCTATGGAAATATTCAGCAATTTTGATTTCCCAGGTAATTTAGCTGAGCTTTTCCCACAAAAATACAAAAATTTGGGTGAAAAATTTATAGAATGAAATGAAAAAACTGATATACTACACTTGTGTCCCACCATCTTTTCTGGTAGATGAAATTGAAATTGGAATCCTTATTCAATTTTTTTTATTTGACTGGAATCAGCTCATAGTTTTTTCATTCATAAAGCAAAAAATTGAGCAACTCAAGACTTTAAACAGCAAGCACAAGGGACCTTTCATGAAAATTCTTTTTAAAAAACATTATTGAAAATAAATTTTCCTTAATTATTTGGAAGTATGGTCTATAAAGCCCACTTGGGCACCAACCCAGGTTTTTCAAAAATTTGCTTAAGCGCCCATGGTTCCTAGAAAAGCCCTTTTGGCACCTGGAAAAACCTTCTTGGCACTGGGCCAATGTCAAATTTGCATGGGGAAAAATTGTTCTGGCACCTTGCCAAGTTTTTTTTGGCACTAATTAAAGTCAGTTGCATCAAATTTCCCAAGGCTTTTTCTCTATGAGATTCAAGCTCTACAAGTCACAAAAAAATTTAGTTTGAGATAGGAGCTGGGAGGGGGGTTTAAGATTGGTTGGATGATGCATGAAACCACATGATACCAGCTTGATGGATATTTTTTTTGGGAAAAGACCAACAATGAAAGACTGGAATGAGTAATTTCACCAGGAGGGGGTAGAGAAACACCAACAAGCAGATGACAATTGATGATGTCAAAATATGATTATCAGTAACTTAAAAAAATAAGAAAATGTTGGATCAATCTTTGATAAATTGGGAAAAAAATAATTTAATGCACCTGGTTCCTCATCTACTTACTGAAAGAGGAAAAAAGAAAACTCAAAACAAAACCCAAAGGACATTGATCAGATTAGCTTCTGGACCTCAGGTTTGATGGTTTAATTTCATTTTTGTTCTTGGTGGGTAAATAAATCATTTTTTATAATTTTTTTGCCTTCAAAATGGATTTTTTTGGTTTGAGAACCTGCTTGGGTTGTTAGTTGCAGTGATTCAATTCTTTGCATCATCTTTCAAGTCCTCTTTCTTCCCCCCAATTTTCTTGAAGTTACAGTATTTCCAGATCAACATTTGTAGTTTCCTCAAAAAGGATTTGTTACTTTAAATTGGTCAGAGGTCCCTTAGCCATCTAACCCCCACAAAAAAAATTAAATAATAATAATAATAATAATAATAATAATAATAATAATAATAATGATAATAATAATAATAATAATTTGAATATGGCTACATACCAGAAGGAGAAAAATAAAAAAGTTACATTTTCAAGTGATCAAAGTGCAGATGCAAATGGAACCAATGGATCAAAGAGTGGGAGGAGAGCAGCTGTTTGGTCAAGTGAAACCAGTTTTGATTGGCCTCAAGGGGATTTTGGTTGGGAGCCAGGTTTTTACCCCGGAAAGCACAACCCAATCAAGTCCTCTGGGTGCCTATTAAAGCCCTGCTGGGCATGTGCCCAGTCAAACTTGGACAGGGGCCCAGATGCACTTTACACACCATATTAAAATTTGAAATAAATTTGAAATCTACAGACTTGTGTGGTGTGGATAAATTGAATTCAAACAAATACCACAACTAATGACTTTGAATAAAAATCCAACAGTAGAATTATACCCTTGAGACATCAAAATTGAAACAATTGGGAAAGAAACCTTTTTCCCAATTTAAATAATTTGATGACAAGGATTTTGAACTCTATTTTCAGATAATTATTAAAAAGAAGGTAGCTCAATTAGTCCTTTGTTTTTCAAACTACAAGCCAACAGAAATTTCAGTTTTCTCAATTTAATCCACACTAAAATTTTTAAAATCCTGGAAAGTTTTCACAATTCTGATTTAACATGCTCCCAGCTGCTTGTGATATCCAAATTTAATTAATTTTCAAATCCAAGAAATATTGAAAAATTAAATTAATTCTGAAGATTTCTTTCTTTTAAAAAATTAGGTATCCAGTTAAATTGTCACTTGTGATCCCACATACCATATATTAATTGGAAGATATTGTGAAACTAAGTTTTATGTTGCAAAACTTTTACTTTGAAGCCATGATGCCTGGGTGTGACATTCAATTAAATTGTATATTGATCTGAAATTTTCACCCCTACTGGTATTTGGAAAGCTTAATTTGGTTGAAGTGAATTTTGATAGCCAAATTTTAATGAGTTTTTGGTGTCTGATGTTGATTCTTTTTTGAAAAGGGAAAGCCCACAAAGTTTTTTTTATCTCAATAATCATTTTAATTTATACAGATCATGTATAAATTTCAGCAAACCAAAATTCAACTCCAGGAATGAATATTGACACCAAAAATTGTTTTTTGGATTTTCAGTATAGCCAGAACGTAATGATCAGATTTTTTTTTTTGCAAAGAAATGTGATCAACAGATTCATTTTCAAGTTGAACCTTATGATAATTGCTGCTTACCATTTCCAAAGTCTTTTTTATGTGTTTTTATTCAGGTTGATAATTTTTGTAGGTGGGAAGATTTGTATTTTTCATGGATATTCTCTCCAACCATCACTAAAACAAAGACAAAAAATAAACATTAATTGTCTTAGAAGAAACAGGACTTTGTTGAGAAAATACACAAAATACTTTGAATGAATGATTATTATTTATATGGAAAATAAATTTCATAGATTGAAATTTTTCAAACTGTATTAAATTATTCCATTCTCATCCTGAAACTAGTATTATACTTTTTTTCATTATGCAAAAATGGAATCTTTTCAAATTCTCCATGAAAAATACACATAAAGATTTGTTTTTTTATGGGTAATGTTAAATTAAAAACTCATTTGAGTTTTTCCATGACTCAAATGGGACGTGTGGAACACTACAAGGTTAAAAATTAGTATTTTAGCCTCTACACAACTTGAATGTAGTTGTGTAGACCCCAAAAAACAGTTTGCTTTTGTGTGGCACCACACACAACTACATTTGAGTCATGTGGGGTTGTACACAACTCAAATGTAATTGTGTTCCACCCCACACAACTACAAACTTTTTGGGCCAAATAAAAAAAACTAAAACAAACTAAATAAAAAGAAAAAAAAAAAACAAAAATCAACCAAAAAATCAAATATGTTGATTTGTTGGTTAAAAAAACAACAAAATAAAAAATGAAATGAAAATAAGTAAAAATAAATGAAAAAAAATGAAAAAAAATAAAATGAACAAAACCAAAACCCAAAAAATTAGATAAACAATGAAAGAGTCTATGGAGCAGCCCTAAAGTATAAATTCCAAAAATCCAAGTTCAACTTGACTAAGTCTAAAGTAAACAAAGAAAAAAAATAAACTTGACTAGCCCTAAATTAAAATCACCAACATAAAAAAAATCAACTTGTGTTAAGCTGATTCCATCACAAGAAGTAAAAAAAACTTCTTATGATGGGATCAGCCAAACACAAGTTGAACTGACTTACCAATAAAATCTCATTAAAAACACTCAAAATCATGATTTTAACTCAAAGCACTCAACATGATTATGTTCAAAAAGTGATGAACCTTTATATTAATAGAATTACAAGATCAGAATGGGAACCCAAACCCAAATGATGAAATTAAAATGTTGGCTAAAAATTAGAATAAAACTCAAGTTGATCTTTGAGGTGATCAACACAAAAAGAGGCTTTTTTAGAAATAATTGAACATGGTTTGGAAACTATGGGCAGAACTGGAATCAAATCTTCCTGAAGTACAAGCTGGACGCAATGGTTATTATTAACGAATGAAATTAATAATGGTTCTGATGCTTCTTTTACACCCATTCTAATAGTATTATAAGTAAAACATAACTCCGATGAATTGAAACATATTGGTCTTCCAAAAGTATCAGCCATCATTTAACCCTTATCCAAATTTGAAAGAAATTTTGAAGAGGGAGTATTTTCATTGATATCATTAACACCAAGTCTATGTCCTATCTTTTCAACATCTTTACTGCCATCAAGAATCTTAGAATAGGATGTCTTATTTTTACTCAATGTTTCAATCATTTCTTTCTGTACTTGAACCCATCCATGTTGATCATATCCAAGTGATTTGGAAATGACTCTAAATCTGCAATTCCCATCACCAATTGGATCCGGAACCTCCCCCAAGAGCTTATGTAAGTTTTCAGGTATTTGATTGGGGTAATTCACTTTTGGTTCCTACAATCAAAAATTAATTAGTCAAAATTCCCCTCTCATTAAAGGAAAAAACACTCACAAAAGATGAGCTTCTGGTTGACCTTTCCTCCACGTCTTCTTCCTCTGAAGAGGGTTCCAATCAAAAATGAAGGAAAGGTAATTCAATTCCAGTCTCTTCCTCTAAACGCTTAAATTCAGATTCTGATCCTGTAGACTTTGACTAAGAATTAACATCATATAATCATCAGTTCATTAAATCAAAAAAAAAAAACATTTCACAAAAGAAAAGACTGAAAATCTTTTGTCTTTTCTTATTTTTTTCCCTTCTAATTCCCTTTTTCCACTTAAGTTTGTTTTCAACATGTTCCAATCAAGAAAGATCTCTCTGGGTATATTTTAATTTTGACCAAAATCTACTTGATTTCAAGACTTTGGGTTCAAGTCTTGGCTTTGATTGATAATTTTCACTATTCTGCATCAGGTAACTCAAAAGCTTGCTTTGATCTTGTTCAGGATATCCCAAGATAATTGCATTCAGCTTCTAATGTAACTGAGAATTGTTGAGAATTTAATCAATATTGAACTTCCAAAATTCAAAAGGATCAAACATTAGTAACGTAGGAATCATCCATCAAAAAGATTTAATCAACAAGCATCAATCCTATTAAACCAAATATTAGAACTAGAACTGCAAGGGTCATCATCCAACCTCCATTGAGGATGAAAATCCTCAGAAACAACATATCCTCTTGATGCTAGTAGGTCACCTATCTGGTGGAAACATGGAAAACCCATAGTCTTGGAGTAGGACTTGGTGCAGACTTCCCCATCATGGTTCTGCTTTAGAATATCTAATCATGGTTCTGCTTTAAAATATCTAATTGTTCCACAAAAACTTTAATTGCCTCTAAACACAACTTTTATCCCAACAGTAACAGTTCAGTGGGAATAAGTACTCCTATCTTTCTGAGGGAGTTTTAAAGTGACATCTGAACATATTTAATTTGATTTGAAACTGTTCTGTCTAGGTTTTTCCAAACATCCAACATGATTCCTGAAGAATTTGCAAGGAATTTTTTGAGGGTAGCATGGGCCCCTTCCACCTGAGATGTGGTTTTATTTCCAAAGTCAGGGTATTTGCAAGTCCAAGCCATTAAAATTTTTTCTTTGATACAGAAGATGTAATTTTCCATGTACTCAAGCACATCCTCATGGTCTTGCAAAAAACAATTTATACAAGTCATAACATAAGCACCCAAAACTTGGAAGATTAACAGAAGAAGCAGTGATTTGGCATTAACTCTGAGTTCCGCATCATTGAATGCTGTCCCCTCCTTGTTTTTTGAGGTGTCATACTTTGCCCACAGAGACATAAATATTTCCCATCCTACAAAATCATTATTAAAGCAAAAATAACAGTTTTCTTGTATATTTTTAGACAAGTTCCAAAAAAAAGTATTTTTAACTTTTCAGGGCTTTTTCACGGTCCATCAAAAAGACTTTGGGAAGTCTCTGAGGATCATAAGCCAGCGCTTTAAGTGAATTTACAGACCAACTGTAGAAATCAAATTTTTCTCTTGTTATAAAAACAAGAGCTTTCATGAATGTTTTTTGGTTGGCTGTCATTCCCAGACATGATAAAGGGGGATGTTGTACTTATTTGTTTTATAAGTACAATCCAACATAGTAATATGATGGAATTGTTTTCAAATCTTTAATGAACCAGGGTGGGCCAGGAATAGGGCCTCCAAGTGACTCTCTCCACTGAATTTTTCTTCATGAACCCAACCTGAAGTACCAAGTTTCTCAAAGAGGACCTCAATAACACTTTTCCCATTTAGTTCTGCAAGTGCTACCTTGCACTTAGCGTTATAGATTTTTTGGTCATCAACATATTTCCTGCCATCAATCTTTCTCAATTTTATTTCAAGTTGAATAGTATTGAGCCCATCATTCATTCCTTGTCTGAAATTCACTAAGGACACACCAGAGATTCTCCCAAGTTGAGGATTCACTGAGGAGTGTTGGGATGGTTCATGGATATGTTGATAATTTCTGTAGGAGATTTGCCACAAGGTTTCTGCCTTTGTGTGACTTTCACAGATTAAAAAATTAAACTTAAAGATTCTTGTGTGGGTTTTCCTTGACCATTTGGTGAGCAATGGCCCAGAGTAGAAACTATGTTTATCACAGGCTAAATCCAAATATTTATCAAGCTTTGAGTTGAAAAATGTCAAAGAATGGCCATGCTTCATTGCCCATGTTTGAAAATATTTTTATGAATCTTTGCTAGTAGGAAGGGTTCTCACAGGATGTGGTTTAAGTGGATCTGGAACCAATTCAATGGTTATATCATAGTTACATAGTTACAAATTTACCAGCTGCCAATCAGTTTCCATCAAATCGGATCAGGAAAAGACCAAAGTAAAATGAGATTTTAATCACCACCAGAGGTAAAATTTATTTTTGAAACATTTTGTTACTCAATTGTAACCCTAGATGAGGATACAACAGGGGTTTCAAATGTTTCATTACCCAGATCCTTTTTTTCTGCCAATTTGTTAATGGCACTATCAATGCCTTCCTTCAACACAGCCATGTCATAAACAGGAGGGCTTGCCACTGTTCCCATAATTAAAACAAAATTCAATGGTACTTCAGTATTCAATCCAACTTTAAATTAAAAAAAATAAAAATTTTGCTCACTTTTGAGTTGAGAAAGATCAAGTTAACCCATGGGAAGTAAATTTTTATTTTTCCCTTATCCGATAGGCGGGTTGAGAGTGCACTATGTGGGAAAGGTACAATTTCAAATGTTTTGATTGACAAAGGCAATGATTTTGTTCACAGTTTCACTTTATGACCACTAGGTTTCACCCTATGATTGGTAGGTATGGTCCAATAGTCCCACATAGTATGCGTTGATCCAAAATTTGAGTTGATGGAAACCAAATGTGATGCAGGGGGTCCCAAAAATTCTGGAGCAACCCCCAGGAGGTCATATACCCCCATAAAAAGGTCTAAGTGGTTGTGTACGGAGGTACACAACCAAAAAATGCTATTCATGGGAGATATGCAACCCCCTGGGGGTTGCCTGTGTTTGGAAAAACCCTTTGGAGTTGTGTATGGGCCCCCATGGGTCAATGGGTTGTGTAGGACCCTCCTCAACTCCCACACAACTTGGGGTTGTGAATTTTTCATGATCCTTTTTTCATTAATTAGAAACTGTTCTTTTCTTCTATATTAATGCATCATCACTCAATAAAACGGAGTACATTGGAATCAATACAATATGACCTAAATTTTAAAAAATCCCAAAAAAACTTTATAATAGGGCGTATCAGAGTTAGAAAACCAGCCATTAGAAACCAGCCCTTTTTTTGACCAAACCAACCATTAAAAATTCAGGGTTTCTGAAATACACATTACCCCTCACTGGTGTATTTACAAATGGCAGATTTCATGAAAATGGAGGATTTCAAACATCAAACCTGCCATTAAACTTGCCATTTATGCATCATCATCCATCCACCATCCATTAAATTCAAAACATCCATTCACACCTCCACCTCAGTAAATCCATACCAATCCCATCTCCATTACATCACACACATCTCATCTTTGTTGCTTCACATCTCCATTGCTTCACATATCTATTGATTCAAATATCTATTGCTTCACATCTCCATCTTCACAAAAATCATTTAAATACTCTGTGGTCCAAAACTTGTTTGTGATAACAACAAGAAGTTTTTATCCCTCCACGCTTGCCTTCTGGGTTCATGTCATGATTCATATGTTTTCAATGAGATGTGGGTTGCCCAACAACCAGAGAACTACTTTGAGTAAGATCAATACCTTCTGACCAATTCAGCATATGCTAGTGGGAAATATGTGGTTCCAGAATACTGGAATGTTTTGTCCAACAATAAAGGCAAAACCAATTTCAACTATCATCTTGCCCAATCAGAAGTTTGGATTGAGCATGCAATAGGAGTCCTGAAAGGAATATGGGCCAGATCAATGGAAATGCAAAACCAGCTTCAAAACCCAAAAGACATGAATTTCCTCATCAACTGGATGATCACTTGTGCAATCCTTCACAATATATTGGCCAACATCAAAGATCACTGGGACAAAATATTTGAAGATGATGTTCTGGATCTTCCTAAAGCCATCCCTGTCTCATCTTTTTCATCATCTTCTTCTAGGATAGAACAGATTCTTCCTCTCACCCTTGCTTTCTTTGATTGTGATTTTTAATTTTGAATGAGGTAAAAAATCCCTTCACCATATTTTTTTGTTTTGGTTGTTCACCTAAGATTCCTAGGCTGAGTTGATTTTTTTTCTCTTTTGGTGGGGTGGACTTAGACAAAACAGACTCAAAAATTCCAAACCACCCACCTCACCCCACCAAACCACCGGTTGTTCCACTCCTTCCTCCTCCTCACCCACAACCTCTACCCCACACCACCTCAACCTCACCCACCACCTCCACCTCACTCACCACCTCCCCTCCTCCTTTGGTTTGAAACCCTGGTAAGCTCCCACTCCTCCTCCTCATCCTCCTCATCATCCATCCCCATCAATGGATACTGATCCTTTGATTGATCCACATTAGGCTCCCCCCCACTGCCTTACTTCTTCTTTCCTCAGGGAAGTTTGCCCCCTCCTCATACTCCTCTTCCCTCCATTATTGCTGACCTCCTCTCCCTCTCACTTTCTCCCTCATGTTGTAAAAAATTTGTCTTTGAGCTCCCACTTGAGACTGAAGCCTGTCATTCTGGCATCCCGGTAAAGGCGCTTCATTCCTGGCTCAACTTCAGTAGACCTGAACGGTCCTCTCTTCCTCTCAGCCAACTGATTTCAATCCCAATGAACAGGGCCCCAATATTGATCATCATTTATCACATCTCATTCTTATGCTTTTTCTTTTAATTTTATTTTTTTCATTTCTCACACTTACACTTCAAAGCACTCTCCAGCTACTCAATCAAGTCTGGGAGCCTCTCAAGCTGGCAAAGACTGATTCAAAGAATCTTGAGCACTCCACATCCATGCACTGATTAAGACTAATCCTCAGATCCACCACCGCAACTCAGAAGACTTCAAGGCGACTTCCTTTCATCTCAAGACTGTACTGCCTAAGTATGATTGCATTACTTCTTCCATCTCTTTCATTCATTTCTCTTTGTTCTAATCAACTGTTAGCAGCTTTCTGTGAATTCCATCCAGGCCATGAAGATGTTTAGAAGGTGCTGATTCAACAACCCTTCAGAATTGCTCCTGTTGGTCTGACTATTTTCTTTTATCTTTATCTTCATGCCATTAATTGTTGTTATTCATTTCATTTCCACATTCTTGCTCTCAACCTGTTGAAATCAATCCAGAGGTCCTGGTTTCCAACAATCTTCTTCTCAGGGTTAAAATCCAAAGGGGCTCATCAAGATGAAAAATTATCATTCAATACCAGGACCTGGGGGCGCCAGCACAATGCAAACTATCACGCTGAAGACACTTGTAGAATCAACTCTACCCCTAAATGAGGATAAATACTAATCATGGAAGGTCAAAATAGAAAGTTTTTTTTATCTACAAGGCATCCTCCATATAATGGAAAGCAAGAGCAACAACATTCAGCTAGATCCCAAAATCAACAAGGACATGGCCCCCTTTCCGTTAGCCAAGGTAGAACAAGAAACACATACCAACATCATTAATGCCAGAAATTAAAGAAATCTGGATTGCACAAAGAGTTACTTTGCCTCATCCCAATCAGAAAATTGAGCAAGAATTTTCAACTCATTTCTTTATCTTGCCTTCAGTGAAGACAACATCACTAAATTTGTAAAAAATGTGTGGCTCAGTCTCAAAAAGCTCTCAGAAGTAGGAATTGAACTGCCGTCAGACATACTCACTTACCTCATACTCTTCAAATTCCCATCCACTCTCAAAAGCATTGCATCTCAAATAATGCACGGCAAGATAGAAATAACTGTTGAAAGATTCTTGGATCACCTGGTACAACACAAGAATGAGATAGACGCAAAAGTCAAAAAAGGTGCCTCAACATCCAAAGCCAACATGAATATTTACTCAAGCTATCTGTAGTATAAGAATGGCGTCCATAATCCAGATTTTCAGAATCATCCTTGCAAAAAGTGATGGATCAAATTTCCAGAGCTTCAACCAAAAGGATTCAAATCCCGCAAACCAGAAAATAAAAAAAGGAGGAAATCTCAAATTTCTTCTTGTACTACTTCTGCTTCACCAACATGTTTCAATGGATCCAAAACCCTTTATCTTAGACTCAGCATTTTCCATCCACATGCTAAAAAATAAAGATTGGTTCAAGAGGAGGAACGTAGAACAAGGGTCAAATGTGATAAAGACAGGAAACCCTGGCGCATTCCTCAAAATAAAAGGAAGAGGAATGGGATTGATCAATAACACCACTGGAACAATTGAGCTTCAGAATTCTGCCTGGACTCTGGATGCCTGCGTAAACCTGCTTTCAATGGGAGTATTCCTCAAAAAGGGAGAGAAGTGAGTCGTGAAAGACCAAGTAAATTCACCTACTTTCAAACTATTCACCAATCAGTCAACCATTCTACAAGGGAAGATTGTCAACAACCTCCTGCACGCGGAAGTGTCCTCAAACCAAAGCTATCATGGGGCTGGGAATCCTGAATTGGAGAAATTCAACAAGCTTCACCTTAAACTTGGACACGCCAGAATTACCAGGATGGAACTGTTCCTAGGCAAATCCATCTCAGCGGACATAAAGAACAGTTTCTTGTTCTCTAGCTGTGATAAAAGCAAGATAACTTGAGCAAGCTTCAAATGCTCCTCAGATAAGGTAGAAAAGGTGTTTCAGCGTGTCCACGCAGACCTAATTGGACCAATCACGCCAACATCAAAGAATGGGTTTTGATATTCTCTAACAATGGTGGATAGCTTCAGTGGGTATATTATCTCATTCCCTTTGAGAAACAAGAGCAATGCAGCCAAAAAAATGAAATTTATCCTCTCAAATGAATTCAACGGGATCAACTATTTCCCCTCAGAATTATGTTGTGATGGCGGTGAAAAATTCACAAGAAAAAATCTCACCAAATTCTTCAAGGACAAGGAAATACACAGAGTAATATCTGAACCATACCATCCACAACACAAAAGAACGGCCAAAAGAGCAAACAGAACAGTAGCCAAATCCGTTAGAGCAACCTTTGCGTTGTCAGAACTCCCAAAGCAATATTGGCATGAAGTCATCCAATGCTTCACTCTTGCTTGGAATCAAATACACAACCCTGAAGGTCTCGCGCCATGGGAATTAGGGCATCAACAAACTTTACCAATTGATTATCTTCAACCCATAGGAAGAAGCCTCTACTATCTGGAACTTGGGAACCAATATCCAAGGAAGTTTGACAAAAAACGCTTACCTGGAAGACTCATTGGATATGTCCCTAAGCTCCTGTCCTACAGAGTATTGACCAACACTGGCAGCATCATAGAAACAAAGAATGTAAAATTTACCAAATCTCCCATGACAACGTTGGATGAGTACCCAACAGATCAGAATGAACCTACCGTGGGCCAAACGCCTTCTTCTACCAGGCCTCCAAACACCTCTGAATTCCCAGTTGAGGAGGGTCCTGCTTTCAAAGAAGAATTTGACAAGTCAAATTCCAAACCAGAAGACAACACCGATGATGAAGTAATACAGGAACTGGTTCCAAAATCACAAACTCTTTGGAATTGTCAGGAACTGAGACCTCCAGAACAATACGTAAATTTCTCCAAATTTATTCCCAAATCACCTGAAGAAGCACTTTGCTCTCCCGTCTGGTCCAAGTCCCTATACAAGGAGCTGAACACCTGCAAAGACTTCGAATTTTGGGAAGACTACAAAGGACCCAAGCCAAGAAACTTACTCAAAGTAACTTACGCATTCCAAATCAAGGAGAACACACACGGAGAAGCTCTAACTTGCAAATCAAGAGTTTGCGTGCAAGGATTTAATTGACACTACGGCATTGACTACTTCAAAACCAATTCCCCCACAGGCAAGGTGGCATCCCTAAGGGCAGTTTTACTGCTAGCCGTTGATCTGGATCTGGAGATGTTGCAGTTCAATGTCAAAGGAGCGTTCTTGCATGCTCCCCTTGATGAAGAAGTGTTCATACAACAACCAATTGGCTTGGCAAGATGAGCTCCAATTCTCAAGCTCAAGAACTCCCTATACGGACTCAAGCAAGAACCAAAGAACTGGTACAAGATGTTAAGAAAATTGATTCCAGTTCAAGGTTTCACTCCCTCAGAAGCAGGCCCATGTCTTTACGTAGGTACCAATCAGAAATCGGCCAGATTTGCTCATGTTGATGATCTACTTGTGGTAGGAAACATTCAGAAATTTAAAGACGCATTGTGGTGCCAAATCTGGGACACCTCTGGACCAGTACAGAAAAAGTAAAATTTTTATGAACTTTTCTATAGCCTCCATTTAGATCCAAAAAAGAAACTTTTTCCAGAATGACTTCTCAGTTCAGTTCCCATTTCTCAGCCTTCCCTCCTCCTAGTTGTCTAGGAAGATATCTAAATATCTAGACCTCTGTGCCCGGTGTTCAAATCCTTCTGGCTTCACTCCTTGTCCTTCAGCCCTCTGTTTTTCTTTTTTTTTTTTTGCCAAACAAGCCAGCCAGCCAACCATCAATCCAACCAACCAAACTACACTCTTGTTGCAGTGCAAGTGCAAGTTTGAGTTTGAATGGATTTTGATCAAGATTTCAATTGAGTTGATTTGGTTTGATTGGTGGTATCTTGGCTCATGATCCTTAGATTCATTGGTCTTGATCAAGCCTGGATTTAAAGTCTTGTATGATGATTGGGGATCTAGTCTTAGCTTATAATCTATCCTTGGAAACTCAGTGGGGAAAACTTTTCTCTAACCGCTGGAATGGTCCTTATCAAGTGGTCCATCAAGTCAGAGGTCAATCATATGTTTTGGAGGAGCTGGATGGTACTCAGATGGCCAGAAGGTTCTCTGCTGATCAGGTCAAGAAATTTCACTGTGGTGGAGGCAACTTTTTCCAGAAGTAAGTCCTCCCAATTGTGCACCACCAGGGGTCATCTGCTGCATTTTGTTGTGAAACTCTACTGTATGCCACATATGTGAGCACCAGGGACGCCTTCTTCATTCCTGTATCTCAGCCACTTCCAGGACCTTTTCTTTGGATGGATAAAGCTCCCTTTTCAATCACCCTCAAGATCAAATGGGCGTATTTCTGTTTCAATTCCTCAGTTTCTTATTTTATATATATCATCAAAGATACTCAGATGCAGACTAGGGACAGTCTGTAAGTTGGGGAGAGATGTGGTGCCCAATCTGGGACACCTATGGACCAGTACGGAAAAAGTAAAATTCTTATGAGCTTTTCTATATCCTCCATTTAGATCAAAAAAAAAAACTTGTTCCGGAATGACTTCTCAGTCCAGTTCCCAGTTCTCAGCCTTCCCTTCTCCTAGTTGTCTAGGAAAATCTCTCAGTGCCTAGACGTCTGTGCCCGGTTTTCAAGTCCTTCCCGCTTCACTCCTTGTCCTTCAGCCCTCTGTTTTGCTTTTTTTTTCCAAACAAGCCAGCCAGCCAACCATCAAGCCAACCAACCAAACTACACTCTTGTTGCAGCGCAAGTGCAAGTTTGAGTTTAAATGTATTTTTATCAAGATTTTGATTGAGTTGATTTGGTTCAATTGGTGGTGTCTTGGCTCTTGATCCTGAGAGTGATTGGTCTCAATTGAGGTTGGATTTAGAGACTTGAACAATGTTCAGAAGGAATTGAGGGAGTGCAAGAGAGTGATGATGAATCAATCAATGGACTATAATCTATCCTCAACTTGAACCTCAACAAAGTGGAAGTGATTGATCATGACTTGAAACTTTTATCAAAATTTTCTCAATGATCATCTCAATCAACCTCAACTAGAACCCATTCAATCCTGTAGACCAAGGGGATCAACCACTAGAACCATCATCATCAATCATCATTGATCATCATCATCATCATCATCATCATCATCCAATCTTCCTCAACTACCCTCATCTCATGAGCCTCAATCATCCATCTCTACCAATCCAACCAACTTGATAGACCCCTCCCAATCTAACCTTGGCCTCCTCTCATCATCACACCCATCTCATCCTCAATTGGATCATCCCTTCCATCAAACTCAAGCTTGTTTCATCCTTCCCATCCATTGATCCTCCACCCATCTATTACCCTCCCGCAACATTTGCTCATTCTTCCCTTGATCCACCTCCAGCTCACCCGTCTCCCACGCGGCTTTTCCATTGCCTGCGCGGGTCTCAACTGTCTCCCAGGCCCGTTGTGGTGCCCCATCCTGGACACCCTGTCCACCTTAAGACCTCAATCCATGAACTGTTGCGCAAACCTACCATCCAACCCTAAAAAAAAAAGGAAAGGATTCCAACTAATCCTCAGGCACATCCTCACCGTCATCATTGCGCGCTCCGCGTCCTTATCCTTGCGCGTCGCGCGTCGCGCCTCCTTATCCTTGCGCGTCGCGCGCCGGGCGTCCTTATCCTTGCGCTTCGCGTGCCGCGCGTCCTCATTGCTACCGTCGCGCGGCGCTCATCCATGATTTACCAAATGCATCCTGACCGCACTCCCAAGCATTTGTCAAATCATTTGATCCATCAAATCTCCCATCTCAATCAATCTATCAGTCGTGAACCTCAAGCCTGTCAGGATTTACTCAACCGTCTCAAGCCAATCTCCTATATGCTCATTGACGCTCTCACAAACTTCATCCGTCACCTTTCCTGGGGCTCTCCCACCCACTTCCGCCTTCGGATGAGGGGTGAAGAGTGTCAACTACCGCCCGCGGACATCTGCAGCAGTTTGGTTCATTTCCCTTTTCCCACCCCCTCCGCCTTTGGACGAGGGGTGGGTCATTCCAGTATTGTCGCGTGCGCCCATCCACCGACGGACGCGAGTGACCACATGATTTTATTTACTTTTTTGCTCTATTTGTAGAATCCGTTGTACATAGTCTAACAAGGCCTCCTGCCCATATAAGGAGGGGCTCTCCCCTGCCTTTTGGATCCATCATTGGAGCATGGAATCATCCCGCATGAAATCAGCACACCCTTAATCCTTGAGCTTCCATACTCAAACCCTTGATCCTTGATCCTTATCACCAACCAATAGCCTTGCTGGTTGAAGAAAAATTCTGTCTGTTGGAATTTTTTAGTGTGTCATACCACTCCTTGATCCCTTTCTCTGACCATACTGGTCCTGATCCCTGATCACCTTTCTGGAGCCAATCACAATTGATTGAAGAGGTTTTATTAAGCTTAAGACCTGGAGTGTTATACCTCCCCTTAGCTTCTTTGGAGTTGCATTCTGCCAGCCTACTCTTGAGTCCCTTGAGAAGTGTTGAGGTTATCCTTGCTTCAAATCAGTTACTGTTTGCTTTGGAGCTTCTTAAACATTGTGCTTTGTCCTGTACAGCTACCCACAGTTATCTGGTACCCTTCAAGGGCTTGATTGCGGAGAGTTGGGCAGGTTCATTGAGAACCTGGAGGTTGCTTGTGTTTGAGTTGATCATCCCCAATCTTCTGCTGTCAACCAGAGTTATTAGCTTGTTGACATTGTTTACATACAACAGCTTTTTTTCTTTGAACTTTAAGCAGACCTTAACTTCTTTTGTTCAAGTTTTTCCCTTCATAATCTTTTCTCAGATAGTGCTGTTCCATCGCTACCAAACTATTATCATCTTTATCCTGTACTCCTTGATTCCTCATTTACCAGGTTCTGGACCTTGATCTTGGTTACATTTAAATATTTTTGTAACACGCAGGAGGGCAGCCTAAACAGCACCTTTCCCCTCCACAGAACTTCCACCACCTAGCACCGTTTGGAGTCTTACATTTGGTCCCCCAGGCCGGGATTAAAAAAGCAACCTTAGAATTTACAGTCCCAACTTGAAGAATCAACTCCAAAATCCGATCCGATTTTTTTTCTTTTCTTTTTCTGTTTGTTCTTTTTTCAGATCTGATCCGTGGAGGAAGCTTGGTCCAGAAGAACCCTTCAACATGGAATCTGCTGGATCCTCTTTATCTGTTTGGGCCAAGATGGTCAAAATCAAACCTCAGAACAAAAATTTAGGCTTCAATGGGACCAATGTTGAACGATTCCTGGACTCCTATGAGATGGCTGCGGAAGTGGATGGTGCCAGTGAATATAATATGGCTTATCAGTTACGGTTTTTTATCTCTTCTGATGAAGTTATGGAGGTTATCGAATCGTTTGAGGGATTTGAAACTCACAAATGGCGGCTCCTGAAGGAGGCTATGTTGGCCTATTGGGGAAAAATAGATGTAGCCAGATTTACTTTGCAAGACTTGGATGCCCTGGTTTCTCAATGGATCTCCAATGGTGGTATCTCCTCAGCCTCTGACTATCAGACTTTCAGAAAATCTTGAGACCCTATCCAGTCCTGTCTTATCCGCAACGATCACATTGATACGTTGGACAAAATTTGAGTGTAATTTTTTCAGTCTTTCTCTCCAGGAGTGCAGGAAAGAATTGGGGATGAATTGGTGAAATCTGGATCCATGATCACAAGAAGAGACAATTGGTTCAAGCTCTCTGCTTTCATGGTTCTTAGGAATACTGTGGATAAAGTGATGAAAGGTCAAACAGCTCTCACCTTTGAAAAACCTAAAATCACTGAACCAGTCCTTTCCCCCTCTTTGCAAGCATCTAACAAAATCATGAATAAGATGGAAGCCAATTGCAGACCTAAACCAAATCCTCAGACCCACCGGGAGATACCTACTATAGATGAGATCACTAAATTACTTCAGGCATTTTAGAATAAAATAGATCAGAAAATATCCTCTTTAGCCACTGCTAAACCTGCTAGCTCTGTTCCTAAGTCTACTATAGTCTGTTATTTTTGCCATAGGGAAGGCCATGGTACCTGTAGATGTCCTGAACTCCAGAAAGACAAGGAGGAGAAGTTAGTAGAGCAGAAGGGAAATAATTTTTTCCTTCCTAATGGTGCTTTGATCCCTTTTGATTTGTCTTGACCAATCCTTCATGTGGTGGCCTCATACCAACTACCAACTCCTAGGAAGGCATCCTTGGTCTCTGTGGATTTTCAATCATCCTGGGGAACTCTGCAACCTTGGTATCCCCGGGCTATCACTTCTTCCAGCTTCCCTGGCACCTATCAATCCGATCCAGCTAGGAAATGCCATGAGGAACAAAAACCTCATAAGTCTCCTCCAGTTCCATCCTCCATTCTGCAAAAACCCGTTAAACGTCGATCTTCACCTGAGCCCCCTTCCTCTGATGTGGAAGACATGGAAGTAGAAAAGGAACCACTTATGGAAAGGTTCCAGGACAACTCTGATCCTCCCTCTCTTCAACCTGCCCAACCCTCAGATCCTCTTCCATCACCTATTACACCTGATCTTCCTCCCTCCACCCAGCCCAAAGTTTGACTTGAGAGGGGAATCTCCAAGGACTACCCTAATGCTGTGGAAGGAGTATTAAAGAAAATTTCTGATCTTAAAATCCCTGATCTATCTGTGGCTGAACTCTTGTTGATCTCTCCATCTGTGGCAGAAGGGATGAAGAAATGGGTTTCTTGTTGACGTGTGGAGATTGGTCCGGACAAATTAAAGGTCTGCTCCGGTACTCTCATAGAGGATTCTGGTGAAACAGATCCCTCTTCAGATACCAACCTGTATTCCTTTCCTCTTGGTTTTCTTCCATTTTGTCTTGGTGATTCAACTAAAACGGTTTCTCTCCTTGTGGATTCGGGTTCTCAGCTCAACTTGATTTCGGACTCCATGGCCTGCAAGCTTAAACTTAGCCCAGCGTCAGTTTCAACTCTGCGGTTTATGCAATTGGGAATCAGTCCTGTGAACTTGTTGGTATTGCTGAGGATATTCCTGTTTGAATTGGTCAAAATATTGTTGGCACCTGTCACTTCTGGATCACTCGTCTGGATGTGAAAAGGATCTTGGGAAGGCCTTTCTTAATGGACTTTGGTGCTACCCTGATGTTTTCTGATCAAGTTGGGGAGAGAATTCTCCTCCCTGATGCTGATGGCAGTAAGATTGAAGTTCCCCTTTGTTCTTTGGATTCTGGTCGTTGGGAAAGAGACTTCCCTGGTCATCCTCCCAAATCTGTCCTGAAAGGAAAGCAGAAAGAAAACTCTCATTCCTTTCATCCTCATTTTTTAGCAGAATAGTTAGCCCTACTGATAGTTGTAGTTCTTCTCAGCCTCAGACTTCAACTCATGTACCAACTCCCACCTCAGAGGCATATTTTTCTTTTTCCTCATCATTTTCTTCTCACCCAAATAAGATCAAAACCCAAACACATGAAAAATCCGAAAAATACAAAAATATTTCTTCTCTGTCTGGATCTGTTGTATCTTCTTTTCCTTTTTCTTTTCAGCCTGATCACTCATCCTCTATTCCATTTTCCAATCTCCGCAATGAGTCTAAACTAGATCTCAATCTTGATTCTTTTCTTGGAGGCTTTGGTATGAAGGAGTATGGTCTCAGGTGGAGGCAATTTGGGGTAGAAGTAAGTCCTCCCAATTGTGCACCACCAGGGGCTTCTACTACTGTAGTTTTTGAAACTCTAACCTGTGCCACACATGTGAGCAATGTGTTATCTTTTGGATCCTCTTTTATGGAGAAGGCACCTTTCAAGGACGCAGCAGAACATTGGACTTGGAAGATGTTGGAACATGGCCTCAGTTTTTGTAGTCAGGTCTCACTGGTCAATGCTTGGTGGAAGCAGGGATTCCTCTCCTTTTCCACCAAGTACAAACCAGTTGCAAAGAAGGTCCAGCCAGTCAACCAACCAATGCCTCTCAACCTCAATCCTCCTCTTATGCGTCCTCCGCTATCCTGCAATCCTTACTGTGGTCTATCCAAATCCCTCACTGGTCCATTTATTCCCTCTGGTTGGGTCACTGAAGAACATCTGAAAGTGGTCAACTCTGGTCCAGATGGATGGCTTCTTCCTGATGAGTTAAATTTGATCAAAAATATTTTGTCTCTAAGGGAAAAATCTATTGCATTCTGTGAAGAATAGAGAGGTCTCTTGAAAGAATCCTATGGTCTCCCCTACATCATCCCTGTAGTTGAACATGACCCTCGGCAAAAGAAAAAGATCCCAATCCCTGCTGCTAAAGTCAACAAATTCATCAAGTTGGTCCGCAAACAAGTCCAAACCAGTTTATACAAACAATTGACTTCTAGCTATTCCAGTCCTGTTTTCTGTGTTCTAAAGAGTAATGGTAAAATTAGAGTGGTTCATGATCTCCAACCTCTTAATAAAGTTACCTTTAAAGTCTCTGGCATGCCGCCTTCCACTGAAGAATTTGTTGAATCCTTCTCTGGGAGAGCTTGCTATGGTCTAGGTGACATTATAGATGGCTATGAAGAACAACCCTTGCATCCTATTTCTTGTCCCCTCACTACTTTCAATACTCCCCTTGGTCAATTTCAGCTGACTCAATTGCCTCAAGGTTCCACTAACTTGGTTGCAGTCTATCAGGATCAGATGATGTGGATCATCCAGGACAAAATCCCGACTCATGCGGGTATCTTTATTGATGATGGTGGGATTAAAGGTCCAGTTTCTGACTATGATAATGAACTCTTACCTTGGCACTCAGGAATCCAAAGATTTATCTGGGAGTATGCTACTGTCTTGGAAAGAATTTTATTTTGAATTGAGGAATCTGGCCTTACTGTCTCTGGATCAAAACTTGCCGCTTGTGTCCCTGCCTTGGAAATTGTTTGTCATATAGTCTGCAAGGAAGGACGAAGGATGGCACCCTCTAAAGTCAACAAAATCATCTTCTGGCCTACCCCAATAAATTCAACGGAAGTTAGAGGTTTCCTAGGTGTTGTAACTTATGTCAGGATCTTCATTCCCTCATTATCCAAAATCTGTATTCCCTTGCGTTGCTTAACCAGGAAGGATGCTGAAGAAATTTGGGCCCAAGACTGCAAACAATCATTTCAGTTGCTCAAAACAATTGTTGGGAAAGACATTGTTTCAAAAAAGATAACTTATGGACCCAGAGCCGGCAAGATCAAACTGGCAGTGGACTTGAGTTATCAATCTGTTGGGGCTGTTCTTACCCAGGAAGATGAAAATGGTTTGGATCGTCCTGCTCCGTATGAATCTCTTCTTTTCTCAGATGTGGAATCCAGGTACTCCCAGCCAAAACTGGAACTTTGCGGTGTTGCCCGAATGTTGAAGAAGCTTCAGACTGTCCTTTGGGGTCAACACTTTGAGTTAAAACTCAATGCACAATCCATTATTGAAATGATCAACGCCCCCAGCCTCCCAAATGCTCCAATGACTCGTTGGGTGGCTTTCATCCAGTTGTTCTCTTTTGATATTGTTCACAGGCCTGGAAAATCTTTCACCATGCCTGATGGTTTATCTTGACAACCTATTGGAGACAATGAATCAGAGGTTGGAATGGATTTTGATGAGGAAGAACCCTTGGTCCGCCCTGTCATTGCCTTCTCCTCCCAAAATTACTCTGGTTTCCAGCAAGGTTTCTGGCTTTAGTTGGAGAAGTACCTTTCAACTCTCCAAAGACCCCCTGATCTCTCGGCCAAAGAATTTTGGTCCTTTAAAAGGAAGTCCTCCAACTTCTTTGTCCAAGGTTCTAGGCTTATGAAAGTAGCAACTCCTTGTGCACTTGTTGTGGTCAATATCCCTTCTAAACAAGATTCAATCCTGGAAAATCTCCATGAAGGCCTTGGTCATCATGGGGAAACCAAAACTTATCGACGAATATCCAAACAATTTTGGTGGCCTTCCATGAAGAAATCCGTTGCTCAATGGTGTAGGAGTTGTGAAGTGTGCCAGAAACGTGATCTTAGGCGCCCGGCCAAAATTTGTTACCCCACTGGAGAGTCCACTGTCTTTGGGAGGATTTCTATGGATGTGGTTCACATTAAGGCTGGAGGAGCTAAGTACCTCATTGTGGCTAGAGATGATTTTTCTGGATGGTTTGAAGCAAAGTTTCTTAAGAACCTCAGCTCTGAATCAGTAGCAGCTTTTCCTCATGAGACTTGGAAAATGCTTTATGGCTTGGCCCAATCTTATTCTACATATGGTGGCTTGGAATATTGTGGAAAACTTGCTGAAATGATCCAATTGCTCCCTGGACAACATAGAGTTACTACTCCCTATTATGCTGAAGGACAAGGCATGGTGGAAAGAGGCCATGCTCCTTTGAAGGCTGCTCTGGTTAAATTGGCTGGTGAAAGTGGAAAGAATTGTTGGAAGTTTCTCTCCTTGGTCCTCTTCTCTGATTGAATTTCCACCAAGCGAACCACTGCTTACTCTCCTTATGAAATCATCTTTGGTCAGAGGGCTGTTCTTCCTCTTGATCTTGAAATGGAGTCTTTCTTGGGCATCGCTTGGGAACAAGTTTCCTCAACTACTGACCTATTAGTTGCCAGATCAAAGCAACTGGAGCAGAGTGAAGATATTTGTAACAAAGCTTATCAGAAGATGATGGAATCAAGAGCAAAATCAGTTCATTATTGGGAAGATTAGCACCTAAATCAAATCAGGGACCCTTTAAACCCTGGTGATCTGGTAATGGCTTATAATCGTTCCTTGGAAGCTCAGTGGGGAAAGATTTTCTCTAACCTCTGGAATGGTCCTTACGGAGTAGTCCGTGAAGTTAGAGGTGGATCATATCTTTTGGAGGAGCTGGATGGTACTCAGATGGCCAGAGGGTTCTCTGCTGATCAGGTCAAGAAATTTCATTCTTGTGGAGGCAACTTGGTCCAGAAGTAAGTCCTCCCAATTGTGCACCACCAGGGTCATCTCCTGCGTTTTGTTTTGAAAACTCTACTTCATGCCACGCATGTTAGCACTTGGGACGCCTTCTTCATTTTATCTCAGCCACTTCTAGGATTTTTGGTCAGATCAACATATTTTTTTTCAACCACTCTCAAGATCAGAATGGCCATTCTTTGGTTTCAATAATCTTTCTTTCCTTTCTTTTTTTATGGCATCAAACTCAGGAGCAGACTAGGGACAGTCTGTAAGTTGGGGAGAGATGTGGTGCCCCATCCTGGACACCCTGGCCACCTTAAGACCTCAATCCATGAACTGTTGCGCAAACGTACCGTCCGGCCCTAAAAAAAAAAAAAATGATTCCAAATCATCCTCAGGCTCATCCTCACCGTCATCATCACGCGCTCCACGTCCTTATCCTCACGCGTTGCGCGTTGCGCGTCCTTATCCTTGCGCGTTGCGCGCCGGTGTGGTGTCATTATATAGCCTCGGGTCGGGGACTGCGTCGCGGCCTGCGCGCTCAGCATCTGGTAGGTTAGGCTCAGCAGTTGGGGTGCGCCGGTTCTCAGCAGTAGCCGCTGCGGGTTCAGCAGCAGCCGCTGCGGGCTCAGCAGTGGGTGCGGCGGGATTGAGCACGCGACTGCGGGCCGGGCCTGACTAAGGGAGGCGGGCCGCGACCCGCTTGGATGTCCGACTCATGGATGGAGCCGGGCCGACCGGGTTCTCGGAGCGGCTAGTTGGGGAAGGAAGAAGCGGGGCGACAGCGGGGCTATATGCGTGGCAGCCGCGCGCAAGCGCGGGCCGGCCACGGGACGGGAAATTCGCGACGGCGCGTCGGGTGGATGCGTGCAAGCGCGGTGGATCTTGGGTATCGCGCGGCGGAGGGCCGCGCCACGAAAAGACGAACCGGATGCGCGTAATGACAGGCGAGCTGGCGGGGGTAGGGTATGGGTATGGGTTTAGGGATAGGTTAGGGTTCTGGGTCTAGGTTTCCTTCTTCATGGTTGTCAGTCTGTCTTTGTGCTTGTGCTTAGGTTAGGGTTGAGGGGGAGGGCTCAAATACCCTTCCCCTCGACTTCGGGTTGTAGGGGGGCATTCTACTATCGGATCATCCATCACTCTGTTCTCTCATTTTCTCTCATTATCTCATTCTCTCTCTCTCGCTCTCGGAGGAAAGGAAAGGAAGCATTCTCGGTCTTACAGACGCTAGAACCATCGATCCCGTAACTAGGGACAACTTCGTGAGGATAAACCTCTAAAGTTTCCACACCGGGCGTCCTTATCCTTGCGCTTCGCGTGCCGCCGTCCTCATTGCTACTGTTGCGCAGCGCTCATCCATGATTTAACAAATCCATCACGACCGCACTCCCAAGCATTTTTCAAATCCTTGGATCAGTCAAATCTCCCATCACACTCAATCTATCAGTCGTGAACCTCAAGCCTGTCAGGATTTACTCAACCGTCTCAAGCCGATCTCCTATCCGCTCATCCGCGCTCTCACAAACTTCATCCATCACCTTTCCTGGGGCTCTCCCACCCACTTCCGCCTTTGGATGAGGGGTGAAGAGTGTCAACTACCGCCCGCGGACATCTGCAGCAGTTTGGTTCATTTCCCTTTTCCCACCCCCTCCGCCTTCGGACGAGGGGTGGGTGATTCCAGTATTGTTGCGTGCGCCCATCCACGGACGGACGCGAGTGACCACATGATTTTATTTCATTTTTTTCTCTATTTGTAGAATCCGTTGTACATAGTCTAATAGGGCCTCCTGCCCATATAAGGAGGGGCTATCCCCTGCCTTTTGGATCCATCATTGGAGCATTGAATCATCCAGCATGAAATCAGCACACCCTTGATCCTTGAGCTTCCATACTCAAACCCTTGATCCTTGATCCTTATCACCAACCAATAGCCTTTCTGGTTGAAGAAAAATTCTGTCTGTTGGAATTTTTTAGTGTGTCATACCACTCCTTGATCCCTTTCTCTGACCATACTGGTCCTGATCCCCGATCACCTTTCTGGAGCCAATCACAATTGATTGAAGAGGTCTTATTAAGCTTAAGACCTGGAGTGTTATACCTCCCCTTAGCTTCTTTGGAGTTGCATCCTGCCAGCCTACTCTTGAGTCCCTTGAGAAGTGTTGAGGTTATCCTTGCTTCAAATCAGTTACTGTTTGCTTTGGAGCTTCTTAAACACTGTTCTTTTTCCTGTACAGCTACCCACAGTTATCTGGTACCCTTCAAGGGCTTGATTGCGGAGAGTTGGGCAGGTTCATTGAGAACCTGGAGGTTTCTTGGTTTTGAGTTGATCATCCCCAATCTTCTGCTGAAGACCAGAGTTAATCGCTTGTGGGTGTTGTTTACATACAACAGCTTTTGTTCTTTGAACTTTAAGCAGACTTTAACTTCTTTTGTTCAAGTTTTTTCCTGCATAATCTTGTCTCAGATAGTGCTGTTCCATTGCTACCAAACTATTATCATCTTTATCCTCTACTCCTTGATTCCTCATTTACCAGGTTCTGGACCTTGATCTTGGTTACATTTAAACATTTTTGTAACACTCAGGAGGGCGGCCTAAACAGCACCTTTCCCCTCCACAGAACTGCCACGGCCTAGCACCGTTTGGAGTCTTGCACCGTGAGGATGTCTGGGGGCCCCTCAATAGCTTCTCTCCTGCCCGTGCCCATCATTGTCACGGGCCAGGTTCTTGATTTGACTGTTCTGTTTTTTTTCTGAGTGTTTGTTTTTTTCTTTTTTTTGTTTGTTTTCTCATGAAAATCCTAAAAAAAAAAAACAACACCTTTTTTTCCCGCTCTATTTGTAAATCTCTCTTGCAAATAGTCTACAGACCTCTTATCTATAAAAGGATGGGCTCTCCCCTGCCTTTTCCAATCATCCATGGGAGGGTGTGCATATGTCCACCCCAGTTATCATTGAAATCTGATCCTCATCCTCATCCTGGGTATATCTATGATTTCCCCCTGATCCAATTATCCTTAGTATTTTCCCCTCTGTGGCCTGATTCTTATCACCAAACAATAGCCTTGCTGGTTGAAGAGAGTTCTTTCTGTTGGAGTTCTTGAGTGTGTTACACCACTACTTGATCCTTTTCTCTGACCATACTGGTCTTGATCCCTCCTTGATCATCTTTCTGGAGCCAATGACAATTGATTGAAGAAGTATTATGAAGCTTAAGACCTGGGGTGTTATACCTCCCTTATTTTTTTGGAGTTGCATTCTGCCAGCCTACTTTTGAGTTCCTTGAGAAGTGTTGAGGTTATCCTTGCTTCAAATCAGTTACTGTTTGATTTTAGAGCTTCTTAAAAATAGTGCTTTGTCTTGTACAGCCACCCTCAGTTAGCTGGTACCCTTCAAGCGCTTGATTGCGGAGAGTTGGGCAGGTTCATTGAGAACCTGGAGGTTGGTTGGGTTTGAATTGATCATCCCCCAATCTTCTGCTGACAACCAGAGATATTAGCTTGTGGGAATTGTTTACATGCAACAGCTTTGTTCTTTGAACTTTAAACAAACTTTCAATTCTTTTGTTCAAGTTTTCCCCACATAATCTTGGCTCAGATAGTTCTGTTCCATTGCTACCAAACTAATATCATCTTTATCCTTTACTACTTGATTCCTCATTTACCATGTTCTGGACCTTGATCTTGGTTACATTTAAATATTTTTGTAACACTCAGGAGGGCAGCACCTTTGTTTGGAGTCTTACATTTGGTCTCCTGGGCCAGGATCAAACCATCAACCATGGGATTTACAGTCCCAACTTGAAGAATCAACTCTGAAATCCAATCCAAACCTTTTCTTTTTTTTCTTTTTTCTGTAATCATCCAGATCTGATCTGTGGAGGCAACTTGTTCCAGAAGTAATTCCTCCCAATTGCTAACCATCTGGGCAGGAGTCTTGTTGTTTTTGTGAAACTCTACCCTTGCCACACTTGTAAACCACGTTGGAACTCTGCTTTTTGGATCCCCTTAGGAACTCTGTCTTCAAAATGGAATCTGTTCCCTCCACCACTGTTTGGGCCAAGATGGTCAAGATCAATCCCCAGAACAAGAACCTAGGCTTCAATGGAACAAATGTGGAACAATTTTTGGACTCCTATGAAATGGCTTCTGAAGTGGATGGTGCAAGTGAACATGATATGGCCTATGAGTTACAATTTTTCCTCTCCTCTGATGAAGTTATGGATGTGATTGAATCTTTTGATGGATTAAAAACTCATAACTGGAGGCTCTTGAAGGAGGCTATGTTGGCTTATTGGGGGAAAATAGATGTGGCTAGGTTCACATTACAGGACTTGGATGCTCTGGTTTCTCAATGGATCTCCAATGGTGGTGTCTCTTCAGCATCTGATTATCAGTCTTTCAGAAAGTATTGGAATCCTATTCAGTCTTATCCTATCAGGAACAACCACATTGACACTGTGGAAAAAATACAAGTTCAATTTTTCCAATCTTTTTTGCCAGGAGTGCAGGAAAGGATTAGGGATGAATTGGTCAAGTCTGGATCCATGATAACTACTAGGGATAATTGATTCAAAATCCCTGTATTTCTGATTCTTAGGAATTTGGTGGAAAAGTTCATGAAAGGTCAAACTGCTTTAACTTTTGAAAATTCCAGGATCACTGAACCAGTCCATGCTACTTCCTTCAAAGAATACAAAAAAATCATGAACAAGATGGAAGCAAATCACAGACCTAAACCAAGCCCTCAGGCCAATAAGGATACTGCTACCATAGATGAGATTACTAAGCTACTTCAGGCCTTTGAGAATAAAATAGATCAGAAAATATCCTCTTTAGCTACCCCTAAACCTTCTAATTCTGTTCCTAAATCCACCCTAGTCTGCTATTACTGTCATAGAGAAGGCCATGGTAATGGTAGATGTCCTCAACTCCAGAAGGACAAGTTGGAGAAATTAGTAGAGCAGAAGGGAAATAATTTCTTTCTTCCTAATGGTGCTTTGATCCCTTTTGAATAATCTTGTCCAATCCATCATGTGGTGGCTTCTTACCAACCACCAACTACCAAGAAGGCATCTCTGGTCTCCTTGGATTTTTGATCATCCTGTGGCACTCTTCAACCTTGGTATCCTCCAGCTATCACTTCTTCCAGCTTCTCTGGTGCTTATCCATCTGATCCAGCTAGGAAACGCCATGAGGAACCCAAACCTCACAAGTCTCCTCCTGTTCCATCTTCAATCCTTCAAAAACCTGTCAAACTTTGACCTTTGCCTGAGCATCCTTCCTCTGATGTGGAAGACATGGAAGTAGAAAGGGAACCACTCATGGAAATGTTCCAGGACCACTCTGATCCTTCTCCTCCTCTTCAATCTGCTCACCCCCTCAATCCTCTGATCCTCTTCCAGTACTTGTCTCACCTGATTTTCCTCCCTCCACCCAGCCCAAAGTTTGGTTTGAGAGGGGAATTTCCAAGGACTACCCTAATGGTGTGAAAGGAGTATTAAAGAAAATTTCTCAAAATCCCTGATCTGTCTGTGGCTGAACTGCTGTCTATGTCTCCATCTGTGGCTAAAGGCATGAAGAAATGGGTTTCTTGTAGATGTGTGGAAATTGGTCCGGAAAAATTGAAGGTCTCTTCAGGCACTTTGATGGAGGACTCTGGTGGAACAGATCCCCCTTCAGATGCCAATCTGTATTCCTGCCCTCTTGGGTTGCTTCCCTGCTATCTTGGTGAATTGGCTAAAAAAGTTTCTCTTCTTGTGGATTTGGGTTCTCTGCTTAACTTAATCTCAGATACTATGGCCTGCAAACTAAAGCTTAGCCCAAGGGTCAGCTTTAATTCTGCCGTTTATGGTATAGGGAATCAGTTATGTAAACTGGTTGGTATTGCTGAGGATGTTCCTGTTCAAATTGGTCAAAATACTTTTGGAACTTGTCACTTCTTGATCACTCGTTTGCAAGGACCTATGATCTTGGGCTGACCTTTCTTAATGGATTTTGGTGCTACCCTGATTTTTTCAGATCAAATTTGGGAGAGAATCCTTCTCCCTGATGCTGATGGCAGAAAAATTGAAGTTCCACTTTGTTCCTTGGATTCTGGTTTTCGGCAACAAGATTTTCCTGGTTGTTCTCCCTAAATAGTCCTAAAGGGAAAGCAGAAGGATAACTCTCATTCCTCTCAGCCTCATTTTTTATTGGATTAGTTGATCCTACTGATAGTTGTAGTTCCTCTCAGCCTCAGACTTCAACCTATGGATCAACTTCAACCTCAGAGGCATATTTTTTGTTTTACTCATCATCTCTTCTTCATCCAAATAAGATCAAAATTTAAAAACAAAAAAATTCCAAAAATTCCAAAAATATTTCTTCTCTCTCTGGGTCTGTTTTATCTTCTTTTCCTTTTTCCCTTCATACTGATCAATTATCCTCTACTCTAGTTTTTAATTGCTGCAATTAGTCTAAAAAAGATCCCAATCTTGAATCTTTTCTTGGTGGTTTTGGTATGAATGAGTATGGTCTTAAGTGTAGGCAATGTGGGGTAGAAGTAAGTCCTCCCAATTGTGCACCATCAGGGGCCTCTACTACTTTCATTTTAAAAACTCTACCCTGTGCCACACATGTGAGCAATGTGTAAGCTTTTGGATCTTCTTTTATGGAAAAGGCACCTTTCAAGGATGAGGGGGAAAATCAAAATTGGAAGATGTTGGAACTTGGCCTCAGTTTTTGTAGTCAGGGCTCACTGGTCAATGCTTGGAGGAAGAAAGGATTCCTCCCTTTTGCCACCAAGTATAAACCAGTTGCAAAGAAGGTTCAACCAGTCAACCAACCAATGCCTCTCAACCTCAATCCTCCTCTTATGCCCCCCCTCTATCCCGCAATCCTTACTGTGGGTTACCTCAATCTCTTACTGGTCCATTCATCCCCTCTGGTCATGTAACTGAAGAACGTCTGAAAGTGGTCAACTTTGGTCCGGATGGATGGCATCTTCTGGATTAGTTGAATTTTATCAAAAATGTCTTAGCCCTTAGGGAAAAATCTATTGCTTTCTGTGAAGAGGAGAGAGGTCTCTTGAAAGAATCCTATTGCCTCCCTTACATTATCCCTGTAGTAGAACATGATCCCTGGAAAAAGAAGAATATCCTGATCCCTGCTGCTAAAGTTGACAAATTCATAAATTTGGTCTGCAAACAAGTCCAAACCGCTTTGTATGAACAATCAACTTCTAGCTATTCCAGTCCTGTTTTCTGTGTTCTCATGAGTAATGGTAAACTTAGAATAGTTCATGATCTCCAGCATCTAAATAAGTTTACTATTAAAGACTCTGGTATTCCCCCTGCTACTGAATAATTTTTCAAATCCTTCCCTGTGAGAGCTTTCTACGGACTAGGTGACATTATGGGTGGCTGTGAAAAAAATTCCTTACATCCAATTTCTTGTCCTCTCACTACTTTTGATACTCCTCTTGGTCGTTTCCAAATTACTCAATTACCTCAAGGAGCCACCAATTTGGTTGCAGTCTATCAGGCTCAGATGGTTTGGATCCTCCAGGATGAAATCCCTGATCATGCTGTTATCTTTATTGACAATGGCGGGATTAAAGGTCCTGTTTCTGATTCTAACAATGAGCTTTTACCCTGGCATTCAGGAATCTGTTCATTTATCTGGGAATATGCAACCACTCTGGAAAGGATCCTGTTTCAAATCAAGGAGTCTGGTCTCACTCTCTCTGGATCCAGATTGGCTGCCTGTGTCCCTGCTTTGGAAATTGTTGGTCATGTGGTCTGCAAGGAAGGAAGAAGGATGGCTCCATCCAAATTCAACAAAATTCTCTCTTGGCCTACTCCCATCAATCCAACTGAAGTAAGAGGTTTCTCAGGTGTTGTAATCTATGTTTGGATCCTTATCCCTTCTCTATCCAAACTTTGCATTCCCTTGCGTTGCTGAACCAGGAAGGATGCTGAATAGTTTTGGACCCAAGCTTGTGAACAATCATTTCAGATGCTAAAAACAATTGTTGGAAAAGACATTGTCTTGAAGAAGATCACTTATGGACCTAGGGCTGGCAAGATCAAGCTGGCTGTGGAATCTAGTTATCAATCTTTTGGGGCTGTCCTTACTTAGGAAGATGACAATGGTTTGGATTGTCCTTCTCTGTATGAATCTCTTCTTTTTTCAGAGGTGGAATCCAGGTACTCCAAGCCAAAACTGGAACTTTGTGGTGTGGCCCAAATGTTGAAGAATCTCCAAACTGTTCTCTGGGGTCAACACTTTGAGTTACAAGTTGATGCACAATCCATTATCAAAATGATCGATGCCCCAGTCTTCCGAATGATCCAATGACTTGTTGGGTGGCTTTCATGCAATTGTTCTCTTTTGATATTCTTCATAGGCCTGGAAGATCATTCACCATGCCTGATGGTTTATCTTGACGCCCTCTTGGAGATGAAGAATTGGATGTTGGAGTGGATTTTGACAAGGAGGAACCCTTAATCTGTCCTGTCTTCACCTTTTCCTCTCAAGATTATTCTGGATTCCAACAAGGCTTCTGGCTTAAATTAGAGCAGTATCTCTCCACTCTCCAAAGGCCTCCTGATCTGTCTGCTAAAGATTTTTGATCACTCAAAAGGAAGTCCTCCAATTTCTTTGTCCAAGGTACTAGGCTTATGAAAAGAGGCAACCCTTGTGCTCTTATTGTTGTCACCATCCCTTCTAAACAAGATTTGATCCTTGAAAGTCTCCATGAAGGCCTTGGTCATTGTGGAGAAACCAAAACTTATTGTCAAATATCCAAACAATTCTGGTGGCCATCCTTGAAGAAATCAGTCTCTCAATGGTGCAAGAGTTGTGAAGTATGTCAGAAATGTTATCTTAGGCATACAATGGAAATTTGTTAGCCCACTGTAGAGTCCACTGTCTTTGGAAGGATTGCTATGGATGTGGTTCATTTTAAGGCTGGTGGAGCTAAGTACCTCATAGTGGCTAGAGATGATTTTTCTGGATGGGTTCAAGCCAAATTCCTTAAGAACCTCAGCTCTGAAGCAGTAGTAGCCTTCCTCTATGAGAATTGGACAATGCATTATGGCTTGAATTGACTTATTCAACTGATGGTGGCTCTGAGTTTGGCGTAAAACTGGCTGAAATGATCCAATTTCTTCCTGGTCAACATGGGGTGACCACTCCTTATTTTCCTGAAGGTCAAGGCATGGTGGAAAGAGGCCATGCTTCTTTGAAGGCTGCCCTTGTCAAGCTGGCTGGTGAAAGTGGAAAAAATTGTTGCAAATTTCTTCTGCCGGTCCTCTTCTCCAATCAAATTTCAACTAAAAAAACCACTGGCTAATCACCTGATGAAATTATCTTTGGACAAAGGGCTGTCCTTCCTCTTGATCTGGAAATGGAATATTTCTTAGGTATTTCTTGGGAAAAGGTTTCTTCCACCACTGATCTTTTAGTTGCCAGATCCAAGCAATTGGAGCAAAGTGAAGATTTTTGTGACAAGGCTTATCAGAAGATGATGGATTCAAGAGAAAAATCAGTCCAGTATTGGGAGGATAAGCACTCCAATCAAATCAGGGAGCCCTTGAATCCTGGGATCCCTTGTCTAGGAAGATCTCTAAATACCTAGACCTCTGTGCCCGGTGTTCAAATCCTTCCAGCTTCACTCCTTGTCCTTCAGCCCTCTGTTTTTTTTTGCCAAACAAGCCAGCAACCCAACCATCAAGCCAACCAACCAAACTACACTCTTGTTGCAGTGCAAGTGCAAGTTTCAGTTTGAATGGATTTTGATCAAGATTTCAATTGAGTTGATTTGGTTTGATTGGTGGTATCTTGGCTCATGATCCTTAGATTCATTGGTCTTGATCAAGCCTGGATTTAAAGTCTTGTATGATGATTGGGGATCTAGTCTTAGCTTATAATCTATCCTTGGAAACTCAGTGGGGAAAACTTTTCTCTAACCGCTGGAATGTTCCTTATCAAGTGGTCCATCAAGTCAGAGGTCAATCATATGTTTTGGAGGAGCTGGATGGTACTCAGATGGCCAGAAGGTTCTCTGCTGATCAGGTCAAGAAATTTCACTGTGGTGGAGGCAACTTGTTCCAGAAGTAAGTCCTCCCAATTGTGCACCACCAGGGGTCATCTGCTGCATTTTTTTGTGAAACTCTACTGTATGCCACATATGTGAGCACCTGGGACGCCTTCTTCATTCCTGTATCCCAGCCACTTCCAGGACCCTTTCTTTGGATGGATCAAGCTCCCTTTTCAATGACCCTCAAGATCAAACAGGCCTTTTTCTGTGTCAATTCCTCAGTTTCTTATTTTATATATATCATCAAAGATACTCAGATGCAGACTAGGGACAGTCTTTAAGTTGGGGAGAGATGTGGTGCCCAATCTGGGACACCTCTGGATCAGTACGGAAAAAGTAAAATTATTATGAACTTTTCTATAGCCTCCATTTAGATCCAAAAAAAAAAAACTTTTTCTGGAATGACTTCTCAGTTCAGTTCCTAGTTCTCAGCCTTCCCTTCTCCTAGTTGTCTAGGAAGATCTCTTAGTGCCTAGACCTCTGTGCCCGTTGTTCAAGTCCTTTCTGCTTCACTCCTCCTCCTTCAGTCCTCTGTTTTTCTTTTTTTTTCCCAAACAATCCAGCCAGCAAACCATCAAGCCAACCAACCAAACTACACTCTTGTCACAGTGCTAGTGCAAGTTTGAGTTTGAATGGATTTTGATTGAGATTTTGATTGAGTTGATTTGGTTCAATCGGTGGTATCTTGGCTTGTGATCCTTAGATTGATTGGTCTTGATTGAGCTTGAATTTAAAGTCTTGGATGATGATCAGAAGGAATTGAGGGAGTGCAAGAGAGTGATGATGAATCAATCAATGGACTATCATCTATCCTCAACTTGAACCTTGACCCAGTGGCAGTGATCAATCATGACTTCAAACTCATATCAAGATTTGCTCAATGATCATCTCAATTGGTCTCAACTAAACCCCATTCAATCACCTAGACCAAGGTGACCAACCACTAGGACCATCGTCATCAATCATCATTGATAATCATTATCATCATCATCATCATCCAATCTTTCTACAAATCCAACCAACTCAATAGACCCCTCCCAATCTAACCTTGGCATCCTCTCATCATCAAACCCTTTTCATCCTCAATTGGATCATCCCTTCCATCAATCTCAAGCTTGTGTCTTCCTTCCCATCCATTGATCCTCCACCCATTGATTACCCACCTGCAACATTCACTCATTCTTCCCTTGATCCACCTCCAGCTCACCAGTCTCCCGCGCGTCTTTTACGTTGCCTGCGCGGGTCTCAACTGTCTCCCGGGCCCGTCAGCATGTCCGCAGGCCCCTCAATAGCTACTCTCCTGCCCGTGCCTATCATTGGCACAGGCCAGGGTCTTGATTCAACTCTTCTGTTTTTTTCTGAGTGTTTGTTTGTTTCTTTTTTTCTTTTGTTTTCTCATGACAATCCTAAAAAAAAAACAAAAAAAACTTTTTTTCCGCTCTATTTGTAAATCTCTCTTGCAAATAGTCTACAGACCTCTTTTCTATAACAGGACGGGCTCTACCCTGCCTTTTCCAATCATCCATGGGAGGGTGTGCATATTTCCCCCCCAGTTATCATTGAAAGCTGATCCTCATCATCATCCTGGGTATATCTATGATTTCCCCCTGATCCATTGATCCTTAGTCTTTGCCCCTCTGTGGCCTGATCCTTATCACCAACCATTAGCCTTTCTGGTTGAAGAGAGTTCTGTCTGTTGGAATTCTCAAGTGTGTTAAACCACTCCTTGATCCCTTTCTCTGACCATACTGGTCTTGATCCCTCCTTGATCAACTTTTTGGAGCCAATCATGATTGATTGAAGAGTTCTTATTAAGCTTAAGACCTGGAGTGTTATACCTCCCTTATTTTTTTTGGAGTTGCACTCTTCCAGCCTACTCTTGATTTCCTTGAGAAGTGTTGAGGTTATCCTTGCTTCAAATCAGTTACTGTTTGCTTTTAGAGCTTCTTAAAAATAGTGCTTTGTCTTGTACAGCTACCCTCAGTTATCTGGTACCCTTGAAGCTCTTGATTGAGGAGAGTTGGGCAGGTTCATTGAGAACCTGGAGGTTGGTTTGGTTTGATTTGATCATCCCCAATCTTCTGCTGACAAACAGGGATATTAGCTTGTGGGCGTTGTTTACATGCAACAGCTTTGTTCTTTGAACTTTAAACAAACTTTAGCTTCTTTTGTCCAAGTTTTTCCCACATAATCTTGGCTCAGATAGTGCTGTTTCATTGCTACCAAACTAATATCATCTTTATCCTTTACTACTTGATTCCTCATTTACAAGGTTCTGGACCTTGATCTTGGTTACATTTAAATATTTTTGTAACAATCAGGAGAGTAGCCTAAACAGCAACTTTCCTCTCAACTAAACTGCCATGGCCTAGCAACGTTTGGAGTCTTACAGCATTCCTCAACAAATTCAAAAACTTGTCAGCTTACCCTCCTAACACCTTCCTTGGCATGAAGGTTGAACAATCTCCAGATGGTATCAAATTATCACTTCCCATGCACATTTGAAAAGTTCTGGCGGAGTTTGATCTTATGGACTGCAAGCCAATGATGTCAGAGTATTGCCTCTATTGCTATAGTAGCTGTGTCAGATACCTGCAAAATCATAATAATAATTGCCAAATATCAGTTTTAATGATTACACTGATAATATCAATAAAAAACTCAACTGATAGTAAGTTATCAGGAGTAAAAAAGCCACACCTTGAACCTCTCAAGAGAAAAGGGGCCTAGCTATAATAAATAAAGCTTAAAGGAGACTTGCTTACACAAGGAAGCTCACACCCTTTATCATAGCCTAAAAAGGACTATAACTCCAATAGGACCTTGGACTCGAAATTGGAGTTGATTTTTTGATTGATAATATAATAAGATGTTGAATTAAAAGGCCCCAGTCAATTCTCTTGGTGTACTAAGTTGGATGGGGTTGTTAATATGCACTATCTGGTTTATAAAATACAATGAGGAATAGGTCTTGTAGGGACAAGACCCTCCTCTTTTATATTGAAAGAGTCCCCAGGGGGACTCAGGGCATCATCAGGAGAGTACAGCACTGTCCTAGATTTCGTCTCCAGTGGCTCAGAGCCCCAAGCAATCATCCCCAATGTATAATAACATTTACATACTGATTGGGGTCTATTTTCGAGGTAAGGTTGTAATTTATTTACTCAGAAGTTTAAAGTGATGGGGGGAATCACCCCAGTCACTTACTCTCCTTCAGGAGGACGCTCTCAAGGCTTCAGAATCCATTTAATTAACCTCTAACTCTCTGTAGATCCATCAGAGCATGTGTTCAAAGAATTACAACCATATTATTAGATGAATCACCCCATTCACTTATTCTCCTTCAAGAGGACGCTCTCAAGGCTTTAGAATCCATTTACTTACCCTTTAACTCTCTGTAGATCCATTAGAGCATGTGTTCAAAGAATTACAACCATATTATTAGATATTCTTAATCCACACAGATATGTATACTCTGGGTAAGTATTCCCACAGAGTTTATCTGCACCAGGGGAGTTTTGTAGCTTCTGAGTGTACGCTTTTCCAGCATGATTAACTTCTTGAAAGTTATATACAAGCTGGAAGGTGAGTTCTTAGAAAATAATTTACAATTCACCTAAAAATCTGGGTTATGGTAGATAAGGATTATTACAGAATATAGTTTCCACAGAGGGAAATCTTTAAGGACATTAATTGTACATCCAATTGGACGCTTCCAGAGGATTTTAATCTAGAGTAAAGTTATAAGATCTCCCATAAATTATAATATAAACTTTCAAGGCTTTATGGGATGATTTCTAATATTAAGACATACTATAAAAATATGATTATATGAAACTTTATATGTCAAAAATATGGATAAGTAATGGACTAATGGAGGCTTGAACACACTACCTAGGTCCTCCAAAGGGTACTAAGACATTCCTTAACCACTATACTACCAAGACTTGTGAGTTGGGCAGCCTATAGGACACCAATACATGTCACATGGCTGAAACTCCCCCCCTCCGAAAAGAAAATTACTCTATGAGGAAATTTTAGATCTATTTAAAGCCCTATACTTTCTTAAAATAACGTCAGCATTTTTAATATCTTTAGCTTCTAGCCAAAGATCACTATCCGCTAACTTATTTTTGAACCTAAATAAATATAAACTTACATCTTTTCCATCTTTTCTAATTGTCTTATGTTGTAGTATTTTATGAGGAATATCTTCATCAGTATGTTCCATTGGTGGTATGACAACCTTAGGAACTTTTCTATTAGGAAAGGACTTAAGTGGATCAATAAAACTTTTAACCAAACTAATTGGGAAAGTAGGATGCTTTCTTTCAAATTCTTTGGTTAAAATAACTTCCACTGCATTCTTACCATGAAGTGCTTTTACAGCACATGGACCAACAAAAGAATCTCTCAATTTTCTATGTCCTGAAATATTACTAAAATTAACAGTGGAGATTAGGACCATATCACCTACTTTGAAATCATGATCTTTATGGCTCTTGTCCCATCTACTTTTATTATACTCTACTGCATCATTAACACACTTACTAGCATATGTTTCAGCTTTATTCATCATATCTCTAAAACAGTCAGCAGAAGGGTGTAACATTATAGTCTTGCTTAGCAACATGTCTCTAGGCATATGAGGTATCCACCCTCTTTCCAATTCAAAAGGTGAAATATTAGTAGTAGAATGCTTACTGGAATTGTAGGCAAATTCTAAAGCTGGAAACAGAGATACCCAATTGTGAGTATATCCATCACTGTCCTTAAATTCAATGCCATAAGCACAGTATCTCCTGATCAAGTCTTCCAATGTTTGTATCATCCTTTCTGCTAGACCATCAGTTTGAGGATGATAAGCTGTTGAGAAAGAAAGCTTTGTTCCAAACAAATTAAAAAGACTTTGCCAAAATTCAGATGTGAATTTTGGATCTCTATCACTGATAATATTTCTTGGACATCCTACATCACTGAACATACTATTCCAAAATAACATAGCAATGTCCATTGCAGAGCTATCTTTGTAGCATGGTAAGAATCTAACTCTCTTTGAGAATCTTTCCACCACTACTAACACACAGTTGAAATTATCCTTACCTCCTGGAGGTAATCCGGATACAAAATCCATGTTAATAGTGTGCCACCTTTCTTTTGGTTCTTCTATGGTCTGTAGCAGACCATATCTTTTACCTGTAGAACTATTTGCTTTTTGAAATCTTTCACAGGATTCACAATATGATCCAACAATTTGTCTCCAATTTGGCCACCATGCTAGGATCTTAACTCTTTCAATAGTTATATCTTTTGAAATATGTCCAGAACAAACATTATCATGACATTCACTCAAAATCATATGTATATGATCATCATGTACTAAAACTATTGAGCAACAATGAGCAGATTTATGATATATCAAACCATATAAAAGGATAAACCTTCCTTCCATATAACCTTTTTTCCAATCTACATCTAATCCCTCAATCAGATCTTTTGCACTTGACTTAGATTTCAATATCTCAAGGAGCAAAGAAGTATTCTTATTATTGGTATATGAATCAATTACAGAGTTCCAGAAGCTTTCAGCAAGATTTGTCATTTAAATGCCCATAATTGGTAATGTATCTACATTATCCTCTGGGTCATAGGTTGGATTATCAATGTTATTGGGTAAAGCCCACCTAGAAAGCCCATCTGCATTTTTATGTATTACTCCTTCTCTATGCAGTATAGTCATGCACCCTCTCCACTGCTGGATAGCTATCTGCCACCTCAACATGTGCCTTTTAGGTGTCTTTAGATTCAAAAGTGATTTCAGAGCTGTACAATGAGTAATGACCTCAAACTGGCACCCATCCAAATAATAATACAATTTCTCTAAGGCCCAAACCAAGCACAAGCTTTCTAGTTGTGACGCACCATATCTCTTTCCACTATCTTTAAGTTGCCTAGATATAAAGCATATAGGTCCTTTGACTGGTTTATCATTAAAAATTTTCACTTGGTGAAATGCTTCTCCTAAACCTTCCATACATGCATCTACATATAATTTAAATGGTTTCTTAGGGTCTGGGTGGAAAGGTAAAGGTGCACTTGTTAAACACTCTTTCAGCAACTCATAGGAGTCAATTCTTTCTGTGGTCATTTCAAAAGAAACATTGGGACTGCAGATTTTATAAAGACTAGAGGCTATGATACCAAAATCCTTAATATGTAACCTGTAATACCCCGCAAAGCCTAAAAAGCTTTGCATTTCTTTAACACTATTGGGAGTAGGTTTTAACAAAACTGCTGCCACTCTCTTCTGATCTATTCCTAAGGACAATCCATTTACAATAACAGGGATTATCAAAGTTAGCAAACCCGCCATTAGAAACCCGCCATTTTTAATGGCGGGTTTCTGAAATACACATACCCCCTAACTGGTGTATTTCAAAATGGTGTGTTTCATGAAAATGGCGGATTTCAATCATCAAACACGCCATTAAACCCACCATTTATAAATCATCATACATCCACCATCCATCACATCAAAAACACCCATCCACATCAGCAAATCCATACCGGTCCCATCTCCATCACATCACACACATCTCTATTGTTTTTCACATACCTTCACATACCCATCTTCACACAAATTGCATCATCATATCATCACCCCACATCACTCACCACCTTTCTCAACATGTCAAATCAAACATCCCGCCAGCAAGTTGAAAACGCAAAAAAGCTGACTGAACTTTTGCTACTGTTTGACTCCCATTCAGACTCTGATTCAGACTCTGATTTGGAATCAACTTGGTTAGCTTTGAATTCTCTGTTGGCAAAGCAATACATGGTTCCAAGAATACACACTCTCCATAACCCTATGTATGAAAGGAAAAAGCTTCATCTCATCCCTGAATTAAGCTTCCAGCAACTGTTCCAAACTTTGTTGCCTTCTTTCATGAGACTTTTGGCAATGATTGAAGATCACCACATCTTCCAGAACAATTCTCACAATCCTCAAAGCGATCCAGCCATCCAACTTGCCGTTGCTCTTTGTAGATTGGGGTCAAATGGAAATGGAGAAGCAATCCATTGATTGGAAAATCTATTCTCAGTCAGTTACAGAAGCATTGACGTATCCACCAAAAGAGTCATGATTGCTATCCTATCTTTCCGTTGCTCAAACCTTTCACGGCCAACCAAAGAAGAACGCAAGGAGATATCTGAAGTAATGGAGACAGAAGGCTTTCCTGGTTGCATTGGTTTCGTTGATGGAACCACCATCCCCTTGAGTCAAAAACCCAACCTAGATGGCAACCACTATTTTGATTGTAAAAAAAGGCAATCGATTCATTTCTTTTCCAATTGCTATGATAAAACTTTGGATCACACACTGACCAAATATGTTCCATCTCTTTGTTTAGATACTCCGTGGCACTACAACCTGTTTTCAATAACAACAAGAAGTTCATCTCCCTCCATGCTGGCCTTCCAGGTTCTTGTCATGATTCATATGTTTTCAATTGGATGCGGATTGCCCAACAACCAGAGATCTACTTTGACCAAGATGAATACCTTCTGGCCGATTTGGCTTATGCTAGTGGGAAATATGTAGTTCCAGCATACCGGAATGTTTTGTCCAATGATCAAGGAAAAACCAATTTTAACTATCATCTTGCCCAATCATGAGTTCGGATTGAGCATGCCATAGGAATTCTGAAAGGAAGATGGGCCAGCTTACAGGAGATGCAAAACCAGCTCCAATGTTCCAAAGATATGAGGTTCCTCATCAAGGGGATTATCACTTGTGTAATCCTTCACAACCTTTTGGCCAACATCAAAGATGAATGGGACAAAATATTCCAAGATGATATTCCTGATTGGCCTCAAGTCATCCCTGTCTCATCTGGTCCCTCATCTTCTTCTATGAGAGAGCGGATTCTTCCTCTCACCCTTGCTTGCTTTGTTGAGTAATTTTTTATTTTGAAATTGGTAAAAATTCCCTTCACCGTATTTTTTTGGTTTTGGTTGTTCACCCAGGATTCATAGGCTGAGTTTTTTTTTTATTTTTTTTTTTTAGTGGACTTTAATCCAAAAACACCTCCACCTCAAACCCTGCCACTCACCAAATGCCACCCCCCTCCCCCTCACCACTCAACCCCTTCAACCTCACCCCACTCACTCACCGGTCAAACCCTGCCTCCTCCTCACCAAACCACCTCACTCATCACCACCACCTTACTCACCACCACCACCTCATCTCACCTCACTCACTGAATCCCCTCCTCCTAATCCTGGTAAGCCCCCCTCACCCTCTTCCTCTTCCTTCCCCTCACCAGTTGCTGATACTTTGATCATTCAACCTTTAGTCCCCCCCTGGATCCATTTCTCTATCCATCAAGGTGAGCCCCTCCCCTCCTCCAATTCCTCCTCTCATTGATCAAGCAATTGATTGCCAATGTCAGGGGTATTTTATTGGAATGAGATGGTGACATTATGAAAACCAAGGGGAAAATAAACAAAAGGATTGATGTTTCAGGCATGGCGCGGCCACAGCCCAATCAATCAAATACCATCATCGATTAGAAAGCACTTTGCATGGTTTCCTTAATGGACGCATTCATGCAAGGCATTCAATCTCCGTCATGCTTTGGTTGAAAAACCAAAGCACCTTTTAGGGAAACATGGAAAGAGTGAAGAATGCCTTCTGGCACGGTTGAACTTCTTGTTACTTTTGGATGTTGAAGTAAAATCTGAGTTTGGTAGTCTGTGTTGTTTTCCTACTACTAGAGGCTTTGATCCATGTTGTGTCTCCTTGGCATCTCCTGAAACGCCAAGCTCATCAAAACTACAAACCGTGTTTCAGGATGACACCCAGGAATCACAAAATGAATGGAAAACCCAAAGAAAAATAATGCAGAATCAAAATTTCAATTAGTAATTTAATTGTCAAAGGATATTGAGGAATAAAGTTTAAATCCCATACCCATTTTTACTAGACATGCCTTCATTCAATTCCAACAATATTGATATCTACAAAAAATGAAATTCCATCAATATTGATATCTACAAAAATTGAATACCCTCTCATTTTTTTTTTTTTTAAAAAAAAAGGTTACTTACCAATGGGGTGGTGGTCGTGGTGGATGAGGTGGATGAGGTGGGTGGTGGTGGGTGGTGGTCGGTGGTGGTTGGTGTTGGTGTGGTCCAGTTTACTAAATAGCTTCCTAGGTGGGGAGGGGATTGGAAAACCCCCCCACCAATCCTGTCCCTCCCCCCTTGCTCCCTCTCTAGGTGGAGAGCGGATTTGAAATCCCTCCCCCCTTCCCCCCCCTCGATCTCCCCCCTTGCTCAATCGCTAGGTGGGGATGGAATTTGAAATCCCCCCCTCCCTCCCCCCTTGATCTCCCCCCTCTTTTGCTTGCTAGGAGGGGGAGCGGATTTGAAATCCCCCCCTCTCCCTCCCCCCTCAATGTCCCCCTTGCTTGCTTGCTGGGCGGGGGGGTGATGAAGTGCCCCCCACCGCGAGCCCCACCAGCTCCTTCCCCCTCGCTTGCTTGCCGGGCGGGGGGGTGATGCAGTCCCCCCCACCGCGAGCCGGTGGCTCGCTCCCCCCTCGCTCGGTCGCTGGGCGGGGGGTGATGAAGGCCCCCCCACCGCGAGCCGGTGGCTCCCTCCCCCCTCGCTTGGTCGCTGGGTGGGGGGGTGATGAAGTCCCCCCCCCACTGCGAGCCCCACTGGCCCCCCCCTTTGCCGCTTGCTTGGTCCGCCCACCAAGCCGGCCCCCCCACTGCGAGCCCCACCGGCCCCCCCCCTTTGCCGCTTGCTTGGTCAGCCCACCGAGCCAGCCCCCCCCACTGCGAGCCCCACCAGCCCCCCCCCTTTTGGCCACTCGCTTGGTCCGCCCACCAAGCCGGGCCCCCCCACTGCGAGCCCCACCGGCCCCCCCCCTTGGCCGCTCGCTTGGTCCGCCCACCGAGTCGGCCCCCCCCCCTTTACCACTTGCTTGGTCGGGGGGTGATGAAATCCCCCCACCAAGCTGCCCCCCCCTTTGCCGCTTGCTTGGTCGGGGGGTGATGAAATCCCCCCACCGAGCCGGGCCCTCCCTCCCGCCTTGCTCGCTCGCTTGGTTGGGGGTGATGAAGTCCCCCCAACAAGCTGCCCCCCCCCTTTGCCACTTGCTTGGTTGGGGGGTGATGAAATCTCCCCACCAAGCCGGGCCCTCCCTCCCGCCTTGCTTGCTCGCTCAGTTGGGGGGTGATGAAGTCCCCCCAACAAGCCAGGCCGTGCTTGGTGCATCAACCTTTTCAAAAAAAGCAAAAAAAAAAAAATCAAAAAAAAACCCCCCCAAAAAAAATGTTGATTTTGAGATTGAATTTCTTAGAACTAAAAACCAGCAAGCTGGAGACAGGAAGTTAAGAATTGAGCCAACTGATTCAGACATGACGAGGACAGACAATGAGATGAATAATGAAGATACCAACAGCTAGGACTATGATCAGAGTCAAGACAACATGAGCGGCAGAAGAGAAGCTGAGATGAGATTAGATGAGGTGCGAGAGTATCTGAAATAGACAGAGGATCAGAGCTTATGAATGGTAAGAACCGTTTGGATGGATCTCTTACCAGGCAAGAAGGACACAAGATAATGGATTGAGAGTTGAGGCGGTGATTCTTGGTTATGAAGAAAAAGAAAGAAGAAAAAAAGAAGAAGAAAAGAAAGAATGAAAAATAGAACAGAAAAGGAGTTAGATCAAGTTGTATTGATGAGATAGTCGAGGTTGAGTCGTATTGGTGAGATCGTCCTTGCTATGCGGAGATGGAAGATCAACCAGAGGGAGAGGTCAAGAAGATCAGGAAGAAGAAGGATCCCCGGGGAGGATCCCCTGGGGATCTGGGAAGTATTGGAACGGTCCTCTCTAGCGTGCGCGGTGGTAGGATGCTAGAGGGGGCTTGTAAGGCGTCCATTTCTCAACACTCCCCGTGACTGGTAAGTAGATCCTCCAATAAATTATTTATCATTTGTGGAGAATAATTTCTTTTGCAGAAGCTGAAGAGAACTGATCGAGGATGCTTTCAAGAGTGAATTGGCGACCATGGACTGGCCGGGAATGAGGTTCAGATCAAACTCTTGATTTGCAAATTCTTCACAAAGACCTTTAGTTTTGATGTCTATGTGCCAAGATTTTGAGTGGGAACAGAATTTTCTTATCTTGTCATCTAAGCCTTTGTTGTCTATGTGTAGTTTAGGTTTGAATTTGAGACCTTGGGAGATTTCCTTGATGAGATGTCCAATCCATTTGATTTCTAGATAAAAATCAAGTAGGGCATTCAGTTCCGATTCAGTGGAGGAATAGGTGATATTTTGTTGTTGAGTCGAGTTCCAAATAACTGGACTTCTGTGGTGGAAGACAATATATCCAGTTTGAGATTTTTGAAAGGTAGGGTTGTCTGCCCAAGTAGCATTGCTAAAGCTCGAGAGGACGTCCTGATTTGGGTTGTATTTGATGATCAACTTGAACTCTTTGGTCGTCTTCAAATAATTCAATACTTTTCTGACTTCCCGCCAGTGGCTCATTCCGGGTTTGGAATTGAACCTAGCTAGGCTAGATACAGAGAAAGATATATCTGGGCGAGTGTACTGAGATATATGATTGAGAAGACCTGTTGCAGATCAATAGTTGATATTGAGCTGGCAGAATTCTGCGTGATCATCGTCAGAGGCAGGTTTGAGATTGAGGTTTTGAGTTAGTGAAGACATTGTGTCTTTGCAAGACGAGAGACCGAGTTCTTCCAGTCCGCAATTGATGTGATTAGGTTGACTCAAAAGAATTCGATTGTCCTCGATTTCCATGAGCATCCCCAGTATGGTGTTGGGTGGATGACATGATGAGTTTTGAAATCAACTGAGGAAGTTCGATTTGAAGGTGTTGGAGTTTCCCACATGAATTAAGTCGTCCACGTGGAAATATAGCATTTATTTTGTATTCCGGTTGAGATAGAGACAAGGATTGCTTGTCGACTCCTCGTATCCTTGAGACTTGATCCATAACGTGAGGGTTTTGTACCAGTTTTTTGGTGATTGTTTCAGGCCATACAAAGATTTTTTTAGTTTAAGATACGGGGATTTTCTGCTTGATCCTTCTGGTGTCCTTATGATTACAATTTCTTCCGGAGGAGCATGTAGAAATGCCCCTTTGACGTCGAATTGAGTGATCTTCATCTTTTCTTTCAAGGCGTATACTAAAGCTAATCGCAGAGATCCAATTTTTCCAGTTGGCGCCCAAGTTTCATTGTAGTCGCCACCTAATACTTGATCAAATCCTTGGACGCATAAGCAGGCTTTGTATTTGACTGGTTCGCTGTGACAATTTTCTTTCACTTTGAAGACCCACGTTGTATTTAGAATGTTATCCGGATTTTTGTAGTATTCTTCCCAAACATCTTGCAATTCTATACCTTCTAATTCTGTTTCAGTGGCTTTCTTCCATTTTGGCCACTCGGGGCATCTGCGTGCAGCCTTATATGACGGAGGTTTGTAGGAATGGTGGAAACAATATTGTTGAGGCTTCCTAGTTTCGCGTCGGGGTCTTTGGTATAAGGATGGTTCAGGCTGCTCTGCCAGAATAGGCTGAGAAGGAGAACTTGGAGTAGACAAATCTGTGGAATCCTTGCAGTTCTTCTCTTCCCAATCTGACTCTGATTCAGAGGGGTCTTCCAGCGAATCCCAAATAATGTATTGTTTCTCGGAGGAAGAAAAGTCGGAGTTTTCCGATTCCAAACTGGCTTGAGAGAAGAGATCAAGGCCGGGAGACTCAAGGAGCCGGAATTGAAATGAACCGTTCTTGAGAAACTGGACATGTTTGGTTTCAATAACAGCACCAGATGAGCTTAGTACAAGATAGGAGTGGAAAATTGGATTAAACCTAACTAAGATTCCTTCTAAACCTTTTTCTTCAAATTTCTTTCCTCTTTGAAGATTACTTCCTAAGTATATGACCGGTGATCCTACGGGTTTAAAATAGTTAGTAGGGAGATCCTTTTTGAACATAAGTTCCCAGGGGGATCGGTCATTACCTTCCCTTGGGATCTGATTTAACATAAAACAACAGCTTCTGATAACTATGTGCCAGTAGTTTTTGGGTAATCTGGAGGAGGAGAACATTGCGCGTGCAGATTTGACAATTGTTCAATTTTCCCGTTCCGATTGACCGTTATGTTTAGAATGATACGGTTCCAAGGTGATTAATTTGATGTGTTTAGACATAGCAAAATCCTTCAGGGTTTTATTGGTGAACTCTGTGCCTTTATTGGAGAAGATTTCCGTCGGTTAGTAATTGAGTCGCTTGAATTCTGTTTCAAGGATGTTGATTATGACTTCTGGAGTTTGGTCCTTAGACAGTAGAGGAAATGCCGAGAGATAGCCGGAAAAGTTGTCGACAAGAGTAAGAATGTAGCGGTGGCCCGCCTTTGATTGAGGCATAATTGGTCCGATCAGATCGAGATGAATCCTTTCAAGAGGTTTAGAAGATGGTTTCAAAGTTGCTGAGAAAGGGGATTTTGTGATTTTGCTTCTTACACAGTTTTCGCATTGAAAGTTACTTAGTTCTTCTTTAGAAAACTTATCTTTCAGAATAGGCTTCAGAGTAGAGATTGCTGCGTGGCCATACATCTTATGGAGATCTGATAGGGATGGAGGTTTGATGTTGGTGGAACCGGAAGATTGATTTATGAGATTAACCAAGAGGTTATCTCCCGCGGCTCGAGGTCTCTCAATTACAAATAGGTTGTCTTGAATTAATCCTCTTAGAACAATCGCATTGTTTTGGGTGATACAGAATCGGTCTTGTTCTTGAAGTAGACTACACCCCTTTTTTGCTAGAAGTCCTGGACTGATCAGGTTGACCACTATATCCGGCACGTACATACACTCATTTAAAGTTATAATAGACTCATTCCATTCAAGTCAAACGGTACCAGTACCTCGAATCTTAAGATTAGCTTCTAATTTACCCATCTTAATCTCTTCTGGGTCGTCTTGAAGATTGATTGAAGTAAAGTACTTAAGGTTGTTGAATATATGGACATTTGCGCCGGAGTCCAACAGAAGGTTTGGTGTATTGTTGGAATTGATCCAGAGAGTGAGCAGGGCATGGTAATTAATAGTTGGATTCTTTTTGATTTTATTTTTCCACTCATTCTGTTGTTCGACCCATCATCCTGGCGCGATTTGAGGATGAAGATGAAAGCAAGAATTCTCAGGATGAGGAGAGTTCGGATCGTGATAGCCTTCCCTACACCTGAGTTGGACATTCTTATCGTCTCTCTCAGCTCTGCCTTTGGTAGTTACTAGAGTGACATTGGTCGTAGACTTGCCTACTTTGAGTTGGGCTTTCCGTTTGTTGTTGTATTGAGTGAGGTGATTAAAAACTACTTCCACCATGATCAGCTTCTCCATATGCATTATTTTCTTTTTAAGATTCTCCAGAAGAGGAGGAAATTTGGATAGAACGAGATATGCGAATATATCTTTTGGTAGTTCTATGCCCACGTCCGCCATTTGAGTAAGTGCTTTCTTGGTATCAGTGATGAAGCTTTCTATCGCAAGTTTGTTAAAGGGAGCGTGTAGGAACTGATTGATGACTCAAGCTCTATTTGCAGTTTCAGAAGAGGCGAATCGACGAGTAATTTCAGCCCAGAGAAGCTTAGAGGAAGAGATATTTGTTGAATTGACCACATTGGCGTGGGTGACACTTTCCAACTTGGAAAGGATGATAGCTTGGATTTTGCAATCTTGTTTTTTCGTTAGTTGGCCTGAATTCCTGGTTACAACGTCCTTGATTTCCTTGAGATCAAAGAGCATCAGCATATTGTCTCGCCAAATAGAATAGTTATCTTAATTGAGAGGGGGAATGGCATCAACCAAGGCTTTAAGGGCGACTTGATGAAAATAGTTGTTGGCTCCCGCCGGTTTGTTCATTTTTGGTTGATTCGAGTCTCTTTTGGCTTTTAACCGTGTTGATTTCAAGATTGAATTTCTTAGAACTAAAAACCAGAAAGCTGGAGACAGGAAGTTAAGAATTGAGCCAACTGATTCAGACATGACGAGGACAGACAATGAGATGAATAATGAAGATACCAACAGCTAGGACTATGATCAGAGTCAAGACAACATGAGCGGCAGAAGAGAAGCTGAGATGAGATTAGATGAGATGCAAGAGTATCTGAAATAGACAGAGGATCAGAGCTTATGAATGGTAAGAACCTTTTGGATGGATCTGTTACCAGGCAAGAAGGACATGAGATAACGGATTGAGAGTTGAGGCGGTGAGTCTTGGTTATGAAGAAAAAGAAGGAAGAAAAAAAGAAGAAGAAAAGAAAGAATGAAAAATAGAACAGAAAAGGAGTTAGATTGAGTCGTATTGATGAGATAGTCAAGGTTGAGTCGTATTGGTGAGATTGTCCTTGCTATGCGGAGATGGAAGATCAACCAGAGGGATAGGTCAAGAAGATCAGGAAGAAGCAGGATCCCCGGGGAGGATCCCCCGGGGATCTGGGAAGTATTGGAACGGTCCTCTCTAGCGTGCGCGGTGGTAGGATGCTAGAGGGGGCTTGTAAGGCGTCCATTTCTCAACAAAAAACCCCCAAAAAAAAACCAAAAAAAACAAAAAAAAAAAACCAAAAAAAAACCAAAAAAAAACCAAAAAAAAACCAAAAAAAAAACCAAAAAAAAAAAAAAAAACCAAAAAAAAGCATAAAAAAACGAAAAAAAAAACCAAAAAAAAACCAAAAAAAAACCAAAAAAACCAAAAAAAAACCAAAAAAAACCATAAAAAAACCATAAAAAAAACCAAAAAAAACACCATAAAAAAAACACCAAAAAAAAACACCAAAAAAAAAACACCAAAAAAGACAAACACCAAAAAAAACACCAAAAAAAAACACCAAATTAAAAACCAAAAAAAAAACCAAAAAAAAAACCAAAAAAAAAAAAAGAAGTCTTCAATTGATGGCTTGAATGTAAAAAATCATAGGGTATATAAATAAATAAACACCACTTCAAATAAAAAAAAGAAACATACTTTTGAACAAGATCTTTACTCACGGGGCTGGTAATTTCTTTTAGTGGCTCAATTGTGGGGTTTCTTCTTTAATAGATTGGAGAATGTTTGGTGACTGATTTTTCTGAATTTTTGTATCAATGACACTTGACCAGTGATGTTTTGAAGTTTGATGAAACCTGGGAAAAAATCACTCACATACATTTGTAGAAAAATCTGATTGTAATATATTTGTTTGATGTGATTTTTTTGACCTTCCAAAACCAGTATATAGATTAATAATACCAAAAAGGAAAACATTCTCTATCTTGTAACGTTCTGCCAGTGGAATGTTGAGACAGATCAAGATCACTGCTCCCACTGAGATTGATTTGTGCCCAACCTTATTTCCAAATGGGTTGAACCAATCCACATAGAGACTGAAGACAAGGTGCCCTCCCCCTTGGTCGCTGGGTGGTGGGGGGGGTGATGAAATCCCACCCTTGCTGGGGGGCTTCACCCCCTGGCCTGAGAACTTCCCCCCTCGCTTGCAGCTAGCCAATGGGGGGGGGTGATGAACAAGCCACCACATGCAAACGGGAGGCTGCCCACATTGCCCGCGGCCTCCCCCCCCTCGGTCGGAGCTGGCAGGTGGGGGGCGGTTCCCCCCTCGCTCGCAGCAAGCCCGCGGCCATCTCCCACGGCCATCCCCCCTTGCTTGCATCTGTGGGGGGCGGTTCCCCCTTGCTCGCAGCGAGCCCGCGGCCATCTCTGTTGGCCATGCTTGCATCTGTGGGGGGCCGTTCCCCCTTGCTTGCAGCAAGCCCGGTGAGGGGCGGTTCCCCTCTCGCTCGCAGCAAGCCCGCCGCCATTTCCCATGGCCATCCCCCCTCGCTCGCATCTGTGGGGGGCGGTTCCCCCGTGCTCAAAGCAAGCCTGCGGCCATCTTTGTTGGCCATGCTTGCATCTGTGGGGGGCGGTTCCCCCTTGCTTGCAGCAAGCCCAGTGGGGGGTGGTTCCCCCCTCGCTTGCAGCAAGCCTGCCGCCATCTCCCACAGCCATCCCCCCTTGCTTGCATTGCGAAGCATGATCAGACTAAGCTAACAATCTGACTTTATAGGAGGTCATTGTTGTGGCGTATGTTTGACCCTGAAGTATTTCAGCGCTGGAAATGGTCAACATATTGGGCCAGTGTCTGTATATCAATGAGATTGCGGCCTGTAAAATGGCATAATTCATTGGGCCTTTTCAATGGTTGTCAATGTGAGAGGATTGGAACTCGGTCAGTCAGGCCAAATTGTTTCATTTGCAACCTTGGGTTTGAGTATAACTGTGATCCCTTTGAAGGAACGTATGATGTTCAAGACCATTGTGTGACAGGGTCTGGTTTGATTTAACCCACAGTGGCACTGCCTTGAGCAAACAATTGTCTCCTTGCGCACATCAGGCTCAAACAACTGGGCCAAAGTGCTTTAGTTGCAAGCTTGATTTCAAGCAAAAAGGTATAGTCAAAATGGTTTGGGTGGCTAACAAGTACAAGCACTGTACCTTTCCAGCTGTGGACACAGCAACCCATACCAGAATGGCCATGTCACTCCAAATTAATAAAAAAACTCAGAGCACTTGTAGGGACATGAAAAACGGCCAAATTTACTCTAGAGAAAAAAATATCAATAAAAACAAAAAAGATTTGTATATTGGTGGGGTTAAGAATGCTCTCAAACGTTGTTGTAGTAAAAAATAATTTGTTTTTCTTTCATCCATGCAAAAATATTTACAAGCCCAGCATTTGAGTAATCTTCTGTATTTCTTCTACCAATCTACCACTGCCAATGCAAGCCAAAGCTACTGATACCTTATTGTTTTTTTCGTTTGCCCATTTTTCCCTCTCCTTTTCCAGTTGCACTTGCTGCCGATCCTTCTCCTTTTCCTATTTTTGAAACTCTAGCTCAGCTTGTTTCAACCTCCACTCAGCATCCAATTTTTGTTGATTAGCCAAAGTCTTGGCTTGCTGCTTTTGACCATCCATGGCCAGTTGGCGAGCCCACTTTTGCTTTTCAAACTGAAGTTTATCTGATTCAATTTGTGATTTCACTGTTTTTTGGAGGGGAATGGCAATGAGCATGATTTTGAAAGCAAGGATATTGAATCAATCAAATTACATAAATCTTGCTTCTCCATGATTTCTTCAAAGCCTGAAAAAATGGAAGTGTTTCTCCTCTTTTGATGACTTTTGGGGTTGACATTGATGGAATTGGAGGCCTTTTGCTTACCCTTGGCAGAGGAGGTTTGAGTCTGAAAGTCCTCACTAGTATTTGAAGGCAATGTGGGAGGCCCCATTGGCTTGAGTTTTCGGCAAATCAAAAATGGATGAGCCTGTTTTTTTACAATGTGAATCAGTCAGGAGCAACCAGACAGAATCAAAAACAATTTAGTTCCTTACTTGAGCAGATGTTGATGGCAACAGTGATCCAGGAATAACATCCTCCTCATTGGGAAAGTTCTCCAGTTGTTCTGCCCCAGGAAGAGAGCAATCAAAAGAAGGAAGTGAGGGGTTTAAGGTCGGGATTGACTGATCAATCAATACCAAAGTAGAAGTGATTGGAGCCAATTGTGTTTGAATATCCTCCTCGTCATCAGATGGGGGCCACTCCAAGGCCAAGGTTTCATCAAGGTCCCCGTTGGTAGGCTGAGCATCCCCAGCCAAGTCCTTGGCATCAACGGAATTGGATTGTTGGGCATCTAAAGCATCTAGGGGGGTGATGTTGGCCTTCTTTCCAAAGATTTCATCCATTTGAATATAAAAAGGACAAATGGAGTCCAACTTATCAACCACCGAGTTGATTCCTTTGGCTTTGTCCAAGTTGGTGATACCAAAGCCAGTGGAGATAGACATGGAGTGGGCCTTTTTGTACTTGGCTCAATAGTTTTTGAACTGCTCCCTCATCTGTTTGGATGACAGATCCAGCCTACCTTTTTTTTTGTTGTTGAGTTCATTTGCCATCAGGAGATAACCATTCACCTTAGAGGATTGAGGTTGGCCAACACGTGTTTTGTTGTTGGATCCAAAGCAGGCATTGTAGTTGGAGGGAATTTTCAGCCAGTTTACCAGGATGATGTGATCAGCTCTCTTGAGCTGACTTGAGCCCTTGGAAGATGATGGGGGAGGATTGTTTGTTTTGGAGTTCCTTGGCGATGTTCTCTTGGGTGTGTTGGACTTGTGGGGGGAGGTTCGCTGAGGGGCCATTTGAAAGAGTTTGGGCTACGCAAGTGATGAGAGCGATAAAGTGATGAGAGTGGTGAAGTTTTGAGAGCAATAAAGTGGATGAGAGTGATCAAGTGATGAGAGCGGTTAAGTGATGAGAGTGATGAAGTTTTGAGAGCGATGAAGTGGATGAGAGTGATCAAGTGATGAGAGCGATAAAGTGATGAGAGTGGTCAATCAATTTTATGATGAGGGTGGGGGTAAAACATTTTCCAATGAGGTCGGAGGTAGAAGGAGGTGGGAAGACAGGGGTGTATGACGTGGAAAGGTGGTGGAAGCATTTAAATACTTTATTTGAAAAAACACACTTATTTCAGGTTAACTTTGACACATCTGATCTGAAATAAGTGGGTTTTTTGATTTTTAATGGCGGGTTTGAAATTCGTAATTTGGGTTGAAAACTGCCATTAAAAAATTGCGGGTTTGGTAAACTTTGAAACCCCCTAATGTGTCCCAAGGCTTTTAACTCATTGAAACAAAATGAACACTTATTTAAAGAAATTTTTATGTTCATTTTAATCACTTTCTTCAAAACAATTGAAAACCTTGACATATGCTCTTCCCATGTCTCAGAAAATATTATAATGTCATCTATATATATGATTAACCAATTCTGCATCAATTCTTCATGAAATTCAGTGTCCATCATTATTTGGAAATGAGATGGTGCATTTTTGATACCAAATGGCATTCTTAGATATTCAAAAACGCCCAAGTGACAAACTATTCTCAAAAGTTTTCTGCTTTCTTCATGTACAACATTTTGGTGAAACCCTTTCAAGACATCCATACAAGTGATATATTTTGCTTAGTGTAATTTACTCAATGATTTGACAATCTTGGGCATTGGATACCTATCTGGTGTTGTGTAAGAGTTTAATGCTCTAAAATCACCAACCATTCTAGATTTACCGTTGTTCCAAGCAATTATCACTGGGGTGGTAATGTCAACATCTTCATTAGCCCCTACTTTTCTGATGACCCCTAATTTCAGCAAAGTATTTATATGTTCTTTAAGCGCCTCTCTGCTCCTAGGGCTAGCAGGAAATGGATGTTTCCTTAAGGCAGGCGGATAAGGCCTATCAATAGTCAAATTTATTTTAACATCATGACCTACAATGGAACCAAAAGTTTCATCAACAGTAGCAAATGCTTCCTTATGGTCAAATAAAGTGTTCAGCAGACTACTTTTTTCTTGGTCACTTAGTGAGGAATTGATTTTAGATTCATTGATAATTTCATTACAAAAATTATCTTTACCAAGGTGATTGACAGAATCAAGTTTTTTTTGATCAAAATAGAATTTAACACTGTTACCAACTGTAAAATATGAAGACTTTTTACTGTGAAACAAATTGAAAGAATATTCTTTCATATAGTCATTTCCTATTATGAAATAATTCATTGGAGCATTATCAACTACTACAAATTTAATTATGAACACAAATGAAGCAAATAATAATTTGGCTTTTACTGTCCCTAAAGAAATCAATGGTCCAGAGCAACTATGTAATTTAATAGCAGGAGCATTCATAACTGTTTTTTTACAATCTGGGAAGAAGCTATCCAAATAGTTTCTGATTACCATGGATTTGTATGCTCCACTGTCCAGTAGGACCTTACAAGGCTTATCACAAAATTTCATAGTGACTAATTCATTATATGTTCTGATGGAATTTATGCAACCTATGATAGGTTCATCATCATCTTTCAAGGAACTATCCGACTCAGTCTCCTCAATAAAATTATCCTGTCTACTAGAACTTTCACTACCAATGTTATTCACTTTCTTTGTTTTCTGCGGGCAAACCCTTGAGGTATGTCCTACTTTACCACAAGTATAACAAGATATCTCTGTATTGGAAGTAGGATTTTTATTACTAGTTTTCTCCCTTTCTGTTCTGACTAAATTTTTATCTTTGGTTTGATAATTTTTCTTTCTCCCCAAAGATGTATCTTCCACTATGTCTTCTAATATATTAATCAAGTTAGAACAGTCACCATCAACTTTCATACTTTTCTTGACAGAAAAAGAAATTTCACCTTCCATTAGTGAAAGCAGATTAAAGTTAATACTATCTTGATCTAGCATTGGGTCAAAAGCTCTTAGCCTTTTCTTTTGCCTTGTGACCCAACTAGCAGGACTAGTGACACCAGGTACAAACTTATCATTATTAAATGAAGTCATAAATTTCCTTTTCCAATTTGGTGTACCAAATTTATTGTGCAATTCCTTTTTCCAGAAGCTCCAACTTTGTACTCCAACAGCATTTCTTCTATCTCTGTACCAATCTGAAGCTATACCTTTAAACAGGATACTCAATCTGCTAGTGATTAAAGTATCAGGTAAACCTGTATCTTCTTGCAAGATATCAATCCAAGATATGAATTCTGTGTGATCATATGCTCCTTCACCTGTGAAATTAGGCCACTCACCAATCTTGGGCAGACCTTGCAGAATATGCTTAAATATCTCACTATTGTTTCCTGGTTGTTCAGGAGGTGATAAAATTTTTTCTTCACCTCTATCTTTACTCATAACTTGCTTACTATCCTGAAAAAGTGGTACACTATGTCTTATCTGTTTGTTATCTTCCAATTTATTGGAGATCATTAGCATATTTTTATCCATTCTGTCATTCAATTGTGCTATACTATTACTAAACCTATTAAATAACTCTTTAGAGTTAGAGCTCTGCAGGGAAATTTCTTTTTCAAGTAAATTGAATTTATCATTCACTTTAATTTCCAATAGCTCCATTGAATTGCTTAATTGTATAACAGCTGATGTCAAAGAATCAGTGCTTTCTTTCATGTCCTCAGTGGATAATTTATTGGTTTTTACATTTTCATTCAAATCTGCTATCATTGTTTCCAACTTGTTCAAATCCCTATGATGCACCTTAGTTAAATCAAGCTCCATAGTTTTGTTGGTCACATCTTCTAATTCTTTTATTGAGGCAGCCAAAAAAGATTTAAAATTCATACTAGTTGTCATAATATTATCATATTTATGACCCATGGAAGCAAAACCATCTATACAAAATTGGATGGCATGTACTACTACTTTTTTAATATGTAGAGTTTCATTAAAAACAATATCACAAAATTTCTCTAACATTATTTCTGAATCTAAGGACAAAATTACTTCTTCATTCTTTGGGCTCTTTCCCCCTCCAAGAATTGATAACCTCCTTGGAGAGACCTGGCCATCCTCATCATTTCTCCATAAATGGAGTTCCTGTGTTCCCTTCTCTTTCTCATCCTCAGATTTCTCTCTTGATGAGGGTGGGATGGACTCTCCAAGGTAACCTGGGAGGTTGATGCTTGAGCTGACTGGTTCACTGGACTCAATCTTTTTACCTTTGATTTGGGGATCATTGGTTTCTTGATCTTTGTTGGATCCCAGTTTTCTGTCTCCCTCATCAGTTGTTCCCTTCCTATTATCTTCAGCAAAGCTCTGTAAGTTGCCAGAGCCTGAGTCAGGTAAGTTGCATGATTCTGCACATTGTCTGCTGCCACTGCTTCCAGATATTTCATCTTGTTCTGGGTGTGGCAGGTCAGCAGATTTGCCACTCCTGGTGGAGTGCTGTCTTTTCTGGTGTCTGAACTCTCCAGCTGGCACAAGGTCAGCTCCCTTGCTCCTAGTAAACATAATTAAATACAAAATCAGTGTTTGAAATTATCAAAAAACAGTACTGATTTTTCTTATTTAATTTATTTATTTTTCATTTATTTTTCATTTTTTTTTCCGAATTTTTTTTTATTCCTTGAATAACAAAAGTTAACTCACTGCGCGTTACTTCTATTTGTAATGTAGATTGAGATCTCACTGACACCTGATCAGATACAATCTGATCCGGGGCTGACGCAGAGTCTCCTCTGCTGGAAGTCTCCTGCACAAAGCTGCGGGCCTTCCTTTGTTTGAGGGGAGGAATGAGTCAATGGACAATTGCTTTGAAAACACTGGAAGACCAGACTGTCAGTTTTTGATCTTCTTTCTCTCTCTTTTTTTTAACGAGGTATAACTAAAATCCGCGGAATTACTGTTTGGCAATACTCGTCAAGTATTTTTGGAAGTCTGCGCGAAGGTTGCAAGAACAAAAACTCAGAACTTCGCAGATTTCCGCGTCAATTTCCAGATTTGGTGAGGTATGTGTTGCAACCTTGACCTTTATCTCCTTTATGGTTTTTTCTTTTTTTTTTAAAAAAAAATGTAAGCAATAAGACAGACTGACACTATTAACTGTAACTATAGCTATAAAAGGCGCAAAGACTTTCGGCAATGTACTCTCTGACGTAGGAAAGATTCCTTGGAATCTTAATACACGCAAGTTTGGCAATTGCATCATTATACACTTTAGCAATTGATTTCCTTACTCTTGTGTTTTTCTTTTCCTTCTTTTTTCAAAGAAAGAAAAAAAAACCTTGATCAGCAACTTGGGACACCAAATGCAATTGTAACCAAGAAACGCGAGGGCAAAGGCTTACCTTTGGCTACGAGTACTTTCAGTATTAGGAGGACTAAAAAAAAGGAACAATTTAAATTAACACAATGCACTATATAGTATTTTTTTTATTAAAAAAAACTTACTGTCTTCAGCAATCACCTTTAATGGTGATCTGAGCAAAAACTGATTGAGCTAAGCGTTTCCTGTACTTCAGCAATTTAAAAAACCAATCAAAATAAAAAAAATCTTTTTGAAAAAAAAAATTGTTAGAAAATTCGCTTTTTTTATAATTTTGATTGTAATGTTTTTTCTTTTTGTTTTTTCTCCTTACTATTTTTTTTCTTAAACAAAATAATTTCTGGAATCGATAGTACTCACCCCAAAGTTGACCTGAGAAAACTTTAACAAGTATCAAGTGTTTTTCTGTGATCAAAAGATTATAAAAAACAAAAAATCAATTTTCGAAAAAAAACTTTTTTTTTATAAGTTTATTTTTTGTTTTCTTTCTTATTCTTCAAAAACAATTCTGCAATCAACCACTATCACTATAAAGCTTTATTTGAGACAATTTAACCAGCACAAAGTTTTTACTGCGCTTAAAAAAATTTTGTTTTTCTAAAAACAAGAAAACAATTTTCGAAAATTTTGGTCAATTTACTTAGGTTATTTATATATTTCTTATATATTTATTTTTTTTTAAAAAAAATGACTTTTTTTATCAAAAAAAATTAAATCTTACTGGTTATCTGAGAAAACCTCAAACTAGTACTTAAGTGTTTAAAGCACTTCAGCAAAATCTAAAAAATTAACACCAAATTCCGAAAATGTTTGGTTATTCTAAGTATATATATTTTTGTTTTTATAAATTTTCCTGTAATTTAAATATAATTTCAAGTTGATTAACAGGGATTCTTACTTTAACAGGCCAAAAAAGTCGAAAATTTGGTTCAAAAGGAGATGTGGCCCCCAATTTTCAGAGTATTGCCTCTATTGCTATAGTAGCTGTGGCAGATACCTGCAAAATTATGATAATAATTGCCAAATATCAGTTTTAATGATTACACTGATAATATCAATAAAAAACTCAACTGATAGTAAGTTATCAGGAGTAAAAAAGCCACACCTTGAACCTCTAAAGAGATAAGGGGCCTAGCTTTAATAAATAAAGCTCAAAGGAGACTTGCTTACACAAGGAAGATCACACCCGTTATGATAGCCTAAAAAGGACTATAACTCCAATAGAAACTTGGACTCGAAATTGGAGTTGATTTTTTGATTGATAATATAATAAGATGTTGAATTAAAAGGCCCCAGTCAATCCTCTTGGTGGACTAAGTTGGATGGGCTTGTTAATATGCACTATCTGGTTTATACAATACAATGAGGAATAGGTCTTGTAGGGACAAGACCCTCCTTTTTTATATTGAAAGAGTCCTCAGGGGGAATCAGGTCATCATCAGGGAAGTACAGCACTGTCCTAGATTTCGTCTCCAGTGGCTCAGAGCCCCAAGCAATCATCCCCAATGTATAATAACATTTACATACTCATTGGGGTCTATTTTCGAGGTAAGGTTGTAATTTATTTACTCAGAAGTTTAAAGTGATGGGGGGAATCACCCCAGTCACTTACTCTCCTTCAAGAGGACGCTCTCAAGGCTTCATAATCCATTTAATTAACCTCTAACTCTCTGTAGATCCATCAGAGCATGTGTTCAAAGAATTACAACCATATTATTAGATGAATCACCCCGATCACTTATTCTTCTTCAAGAGGACGCTCTCAAGGCTTCAGAATCCATTTACTTACCCTCTAACTCTCTGTAGATCCATCAGAGAATGTGTTCAAAGAATTAAAACCATATTATTAGATATTCTTAATCCACATAGATATGTATACTCTAGGTAACTATTCCCACAGAGTTTATCTGCACCAGGGGAGTTTCCTAGCTTCTGAGTGTACGCCTTTCCAGCATGATTAACTTCTTGAAAGTTATCTACAAGCTGGAAGGAGAGTTCTTAGAAAATAATTTACAATTCACCTAAAAATCTGGGTTATGGTAGATAAGGATTATTACAGAATATAGTTTCCACAGAGGGAAATCTTTAAGGACATTAATTGTACATTCAATCGGACGCTTACAGAGGATTGTAATCTAGAGTAAAGTTATAACATCTCCCATAAATCATAATATAAACTTTCAAGGTTTTATGGGATGATTTCTAATATTAAGAAATACTATAAAAATATGATTATATGAAACTTTATATGTCAAAAATATGGATATGTAATGGACTAATGGAGGCTTGAACTTACTACCTAGGTACTCCGAAGGTTACTAAGACATTCCTTAACCACTATACTACCAAGAATTGTGAGTTGGGAAGCCTAAAGGACACCAATACATGTCTCATGGCTGACAAATGAGCACACCCTGCACTCCTGGGATCCATCTTATACCAGCCAGCAACAAGGAGATAGAAGAATTTAACAAGCTGGGGGATCCTATTGGTCACCTATAGGAAAACTTAAATTCATAGTGGTATTTGCTGGGCCCAACATCAGCTATGCTGTGTCATCTCTGGAAAGGTTCTCTGAAAACCCTGGGATTGCTCACTGGAAGGAGGTACTCAGGGTGTGGAAATATCTTGGTTGTTCCAAAAGTCAACACCTTCTGATCACCAAGAAGAAGTATTCAGACAACCTCATATGCTATAGCGACTCAACGTGGGCTGAAAATCCATTCACTAGAACTTCATAGTTGGGGTTCATCTGTTTTACCGGGGATTGCCTCTCTCCTGGACCAGTCGATGCCAGAGAAATATCACGTACTCATCAACCAAAGCTGAGTGCAAAGCTCTCAGCAATTTTCAACTTGAATGCAGATGGATCAATCACCTCATCAATGAACTCTGGAGAAAGCCTATCAAAGTGAGCATCCACATGATCAACAATGAAGGTTTGGACAACAAAATAAAAAACTTTGGAAGCAATTTCAAGACAAATTTCATTGACCTGAAGACCAAAGGACTTTGAGAAGATGTATCCAATAAAGCAATTGAAATCCAACTCATCAAATCAGATCAAATGGTAGCAGACGACCTCACCAAAGCCGCCAATAGAACTTCAATCTTGAAAGTTATTCATCATGTCAGTACTTAGATCTCTCACGCTTTGAATCAAGGAGGGCTGTTTTAAAAACTGTGTCTTTGAGCTCCCACTTGAGACTGGAGCCTGTCATTCTGGCATCCAAGTACAGGCGCTTCATTCCTGGCTCAACATCAGTAGACCCGCGCGGTCCTCTCTTCCTCTCAGCCAACTGATTGAAATCCCAATGAACAGGGCCCCAATAGTGATCATCATTTATCACATCTCATTCTCATCCTTTTTCTTTTTATTTTCTTTTTGTAATTTCTCACACTTACACTTCAAAGCACTCTCCAACTAGTCAATCAAGTCTGGAAGTTTCTCAAGCAGGTAAAGACTGATTCAAAGCATCTTGAGCACTCCAAATCCATGCACTGATTAAGCCTAATCCACAGATCCACCACCGCAACTCAGAAGACTTCAAGGTGGCTTCCTTTCATCTGAAGACTGTACTGCCTAAGTATGATTGCATTACTTCTTCCATCTCTTTCATTCATTTCTCTTTGTTCTAATCAACTGTTAGCAGCTGTACATGCATTCCATCCAGGCCATGAAGATGTTTAGAAGGTGCTAATTCAACAACCCTTCAGAATTGCTTCTGTTGGTCTGACTATTTTCTTTTATCTTTATCTTCATGCTGTTAATTGTTGTTATTCATTTCATTTCCACATTCTTGCTCTCAACCTGTTGAAATCAATCCAGAGGTCCTGGTTTCCAACAATATTTTTCTCACCCCACCTCCTCTTGTTCTTGTTGGTTCCATCACCATACCCCCCTCCTGCTCCCTTGCTTTCCCAGCCCCTCTCCTCCCTCACCCCCCCTTTGCTTGCTCCCTTGCCCCTCCTTTGATTGCCTTCCCCCCCTTCAATCGGACTTCCCCCCCTTTGTTTGGATTCCTCACCCCACCACCCCCCTTGTTTGCTCTGCCCCCCCCCTCCCCCCCCCTCAATTGCCGGCCACCCACCCCCTTGGCTTGCTCCCTGGCCCCCCCTTCAATTGCCAGCCCCCCCACCCCCTATGCTCACTCCCTTGCACCCCCCTTTGTTCAGATTGCTGGCCCTTCCACCCCCTTTGTTTGCTCTTCCTCCCCTTGATAGCTGGCCCCGCCCCCCCTTGATTGCCGGCACCGCCCCCCTTACCCCCCACCATTTTCTCTGCCCCCCCCCACCCTCCCTCCTGCTCCCTTGATTTCCCAGCCCCTCTGCTCCCTCGCCCCCCCTCCTTCAATTGCTGCCCCCCCCCTCAATTGCTGTCCCTGCCCCCCCTTTGCTGCTCCAACCCTGCCCCGCCACCCCCTTTTCTCTGGCCCCGCCACCCCTCTTTGTTCAATCTTGCTGCCCCCCCGCCAGCTTGCTGGCCCCCGCCCCCAGCTTTACGCTCCTCCCCCCCCTTTGACCCTCCCTCCCTGTCAATTGCCGCCAATCCCCCCCCCAACGCCCTCCTGCCAACCAAGCCACCCCCCTTCCCTTGCAGCCAGCCCACATCCTCCCTGGCCCACATGGCCTGGCCCCATTTGGTCACATCCAGGTAATTTTGTTTTGTTTTCTTTTTTTTGTGATTATGTGACTATTTTTTTTTTTTGTAATAAGCCTGGCCCAATTTCTTCACACCCAGTGATTTTTTTTCCTTATTTTTTTTTTTTTTTTGTTTTTGTTTTTTGTTTTTGTTTTTGTTTTTGTTTTGTTTTTGTTTTGTTTTTGTTTTGTTTTTGTTTTGTTTTTTTGTTTTTGTTTTTGTTTTTGTTTTTATAATAACATTACTGACATTTTTTTATTATTATCACATGACTGACATTTTTTTTTGGTAATACTTTTTTGATGGCTTTTCCTTCAATTCCATTGCTTCTCCCAACACACTGACAATTTTATACTCTAAATTGAATCCCTTCTTGATCCTCACCCCAAGTGGAGCATTTGCCTGTCAGGGAACAAGATGGAAAGAGATGAGGTGAGAAACATAAAGGGAGGTTGCAAGCAGAGAAATTTGAAGTCAAAATGAAGTCAAATGAGGGAATCAGAAATATCTTTGGAAATTGCAGAGGGGGGAATCAACAAAAAGGTTGTATGGTCTGGAAGGAAACTACCACCTAATATTTTTTTATTGGTGGGGTTAAAAATATTCTTAAGCATTGTTGTAATTCAATTTTTTTTCATTTGAAGTTTTCATCAAAGAAAATATATTTAAAGGCCCAGAATCTGATTGATCTGGTTTTATTCATCTACTGTTCTACTGCTACCAATGTATGCTGCAGCCATTGACCACTTATCCTTTTTTTCTGTTTCCAGTTGTTCCCTCACCATTTTTGGTTGTGCTTTCTGTTGATCCTTCTCCTTTTCCTCTTTTTGAAATTCTAGCTCAGCCTGTTTCAACTTCCACTCAGAATCCCATTTTTTTGATGAGCTTTTTGATGAGCCAAACTCTTAGCTTTCTACTTTTGAAAATCAATAGCCAGTTGACAATTCCACTTCTCCTTTTCAAAATGAAGTTTTTCAGATTCAATTTGCAATTTAACTGCTTTTCAGAGGGGAATAGGAAGGAATAGGAATGAGATTGATTCCAAAAGCAAGGGTAATCCAATGTGCTTACTTGAATCTTGCTTCTCCATGAGCTCCTCAAAGCCCAAAACATTTGTAGTGCTTCTCCTCTTTTGAATGCTATTGGGGTTGATTTTGATTAAATTGGAGGCCTGTTGATTTCCCTTTGCAGAGGAGTTTTTTGTGGGAACACCATTGCTCTCATTTGAAGGGGATGTGGGAGCCCCCATTGGCTTGAGTTTGTTGCCATTCAGGAATGGATGAGCCTTTTTTTTTTACAATCTAAATCAGTCAGGATTAACCAGAGAGAAAAGAAAAGAACTTGGTTCCTTAATTGAGGAGATGTGGGTGGCAATTTCATACTGAAACCTAAATTCTGTCTAACCTCAGTCTAATCTACTTACCTCAGAAATTTCAACCTCAGGGCTCTGGAAAATTTACTAGTATGTCTCCTTCAACTACATATTCTCAGGATCTTCATGCCTTACATATCTACATATAGTCTGACCTCATGCATTACACATATAGAATCCTCAGGGTTGCACACACTTAATCTCTCAGGTTCTACATATCCTATAACCTTCTTCACTCTGTCTATCCCATACTTCATTATGGTTTATCCTTTGGGAAGCCTTATGTACATCCTGTTGCAGATTGTATCACATACTCTCTATACTTAGTACATAGTGTAATGACCTCCATGCACACTGTACATCTTCTCACTGTACATTCCCAACTTAGACAGCCATACCTGTAGCCTAGCTACAATGTAGTAAGCAGCCTAACCCCAATGTGGTAGAATACCTGATCAGTCCTCTCTGTAATCCTGACTTCTCCCTTGTCAAAAAATATGTATCCTGAGCCCCAAGCATCTGTACCTCTGTTGTAGTCCAGCCTCATTTTTATTTAAGCAGCCCTTCTCTTCCTCTTCTTGATTGTCCCCCAAGAAAGAACAACCACTTCCTACTAGGAATCCATCCCAGCAAGTGTCATTCAGCACCTTAGCTCCAATTGAATTCTAGTCTGCTCCTTGTAGCATCTTCCAGTATCCTTGCCCCCAAGCCTACTGAGAGTGGATTCTCCTCTGTGCCAAGCGCTGCTTGCATTCAGCAGCCCTTGTGACAGGCAATGGTGAAATGGGAATCACATCCTACTCATCTTCCAAGTTTTCCAGTTCTTCCACCCCAGGAAGAGAGCAATTGAAAGCAGTAAGTGAGGGGTCCAAGGTTGGGTTTGACTCATCAATTCACACGGAATTAGATGTGATTAGAGCTGATTGTGTTTTAATAACCTCCTTGGAATTGGATGGGGGCCACTAAAAGGCAAAGGTTTCATCAAGGTCCTCATTGCTAGGCTGAGAATTCCAAGCCAAGTCCTTGGCATCAACTGGATCAGATTTTTGGGTGCCAAAAGAAGCTAGAGGGATGATGTAGGCCTTATTTACAAACATTTCATTCATTTGAATATAAAAAGGAATAATTGAGTCCAACTTATCAACTACCAAGTTGATTCCCTTGGCTTTGTTGGTGTTGGTGATACCAAAAATCGTGGAGATTGACATGGAGTGGGCCTTTTTGTAATTGGTTTGATAATTCTTGAATTTCTCCCTCATTTTTTTGGATGAAAGATCTGGCCTTTCTTTTTTTTTCTTGATTTCATTGGCCATCAGGAGATACCCATTGACCTTAGAGGATGAGGTTGGCCAACGCATGTTTCATTTTTGGATCCAAAGCAAGCATTGTAGTTGGATGGAATTTTGAGCCAGTTTACCAGGATGATGTGATCAGCTCTCTTGAGTTGACTTGAGCCTTTGGAAGCTGGTGGGGGAGGATTGTTGTATTTTGAGTTCCTGGGGGATGTTTTCTTTGGTCCATTGGGTGGTTTAGTGGACTAGCAGGGGGAAGATTGCTGAGGGGCCATTTAAAAAGAGTAAGAGGGATGAAGGGATGAAGGGCTATGAGAGAATTTAAGTGGTGAGATTCATGAAGTGATGAGAGGATGAGAGTGATCAAGCAAAGAGGATAAGAATAGATGAAGGTGGTGAAGTGACAAGAGAGATAAATCAATGAGAGTTAGGATTTGATGAAAGCAATAAAGTGATGAGAGTGATGAAGTGATTAGGATAGTGATACTATGAGAGTTAGCTGGAGGTGATGAAAGCAATAAGGGGATGAGAGTGATAAAGTGATGAGGATAGTGATGCAATGAGATTTAGCTGGATGTGATGAAAGAAATAGAATGTTGAGAGTGATGAAGTGATGGGGATATTGATGAATAGATGAAGAGCAAGAATCAATTTTTTTTTCAGATGAAGTTGGAGGTTAAATTTTTTGGAGGTTGGAGATGAAAAACCAGGGGTGTATGAAGTGGACAGGCGGTGTAAGCCTTTACATATTTACTTGAAAAAAACCACTCATTTCCACGTAAATCTGACATGACTGATTTGAAATAAGTGGTTATTTTTGATTTTTAATGGCAGGTTTGTAATGGTGGATTTGGTTTGAAACCTGCAATTAAAAAATGGCTGGTTTACTAACTCTGATAAGCCTTAAGAATATTTTTTCTTCTTTTTGATGTCCACATGGAAACCTTGTTTCATATTTTTTTGTTGCTTAACATCAAAATTAAAAATTCATCAAAATCTGATACATATTCAATTTGCTTTGAATTTTTTATCATTCTTCAGATAAAAGAAAATTGGAAACCCAAGATTTGAATTAACTCAATCACTATTAACCTTGATGGATGACCTTAGTATTACAAATGGGGAATTTTTTTTCTGCTGTTACAGAAACTTAATATATAAAAATTTTTGAAGATTGAAAGTTTGGGGCTTGTTTGAGGCTTGGATAACTCTAATTTTCACCAGGAATTTTAAAAAATAATCAAAATAATGAGAATAAGTATTGGGAGAACATTTTCCATATGGTTTCAGATGGTTCAAAAAAAATCAGTTCAAAGGTTCATGGAGTAAATTAGTTTCATGAAGACAATGCAATCAGACTTTGATAGCAAGGAATTTTATTTTGATTGAATTTGTATTCCAAAAAATGAATCCAGGATAAAGGAAAAAATGGTTGATAGTTATGGGAATTCATTCAGCACTCAAAACTCTGGTTCAAAATTTTCATGTATTTTTTTGGTTGTTTTTGAAAGTTTCATAGAAGATCCCCCTCCCTTTTTCTTTTATTTCAAATAAAATTGTTCCTGATTTCTCCAAGTATATTTCATTAGGGGTTTGATATTTGTTTGAATTTAAAATATGATTTAAGCCATGAATATATTGATTGTCACATGACATAAACCATCAAGAAAGTCTATACCCTGGTATCAAATTTCTAGTTGTGATTGTTAAACACAGAGATCTTTCTTTATTGCAGCAAGTCAACATTGTGGTGTTGTTATATATCCTTGGATTGGGAAACTTACTGTGGATGGCTAGTTTGGGAGGATAGAGTGGGGTGATTGAGGCTATAGGAGCAGGCAAACCTGCAGGGCAGAAAATCATGCGGGGCGCCAGACAGATACGGATAACGCGGGGGGGCGCAAGTAGGGTGCAGCGGAGGGCTGCGTCATGAGAAGGAAAAACCGGGTGTGTGTAACAGTAGGCAGAATTGAAGATGGTTGCAATATGGTAAAGGCTGTAGGAGCGGGCTGGGTGCATGCAAGCGCGGGCCAACCCACGGGGCAGGAAATCATGCGGCGCGCCGGGTGGATATGGAAGGCGTGGGGGGCTTCAAGTAGGGTGCTGTGGAGGGCGGCATCATGAGAAGGACAAACCAGGTGTGTCTAATGGTAGGAAGGATTGAGGGTGGTTGCAGTATGGGAAAGGGTTAGGGTTAGGCTAGGTTTCTGGTTTCTAGGGTTTCTTTTCTATTTGTTTTTGCGCTTGTATATAGGATAGGGTTGAGAGGGTGGGTATAAAGTCTGCTCTCTCAACCCCGGCTTGTAGATACATATATAAACAGATAAACATGGAGGAAGGGAATTGTATTGGATGGATGGATGGATAAAGGATATGGAAAGGAAATTAAATTCATCTCTCTATCAATATCTCCCTCTCTCTTTACTGGAGCATCCTTGTCCTTACAGACACTAGGACCATTGATTCCCTAACTTGAGGACAACTAGGAAAGTAGTTTCCTCTTGGTTCCCACAACATCAACAGTAGTAAAATTAAAACCTGAAGCAAAAACCAAAGAAATGAGGCACAGATAAAACAGCAAACACAGGTGAATGGAAAAGAATGAGTGGGGGTTTAATATTTAAAGTTTATGGGGGTCAATCTGGGGGGTCAGCGCTTACAATGTGACTTCAGATTAAGTACATCAAGTATTACAGGAAATGGGTCTGTGATGATAGGGAACAGAAGCTTGAGAAATGGAAGACGGGGATGAAGGCTGAGGGAGTCTTGAGAAGAAAAAAATGAGAAAATACATGAGTTACCTCTGCCCATCCTCACTCTTGCTCCTCCTGAAGTCTGGGCTGATAGTCAGGCCATTGAGAAGTTGATCCTACAATTTGCAAAGTCCACGGTTAGTGATGGTTTGAGCGTCCTTGCAATGGTTGCAGGTTGGCTTCCATTCTGATGGTTGGTTTTGCATGATTGGAAGGACTAAATAAGACTTCTACTCCACGCGTTAGGTAGTCCCAATGCGGGCCACCTGCGTTCTGTAGAGTTTCTGCGGTTGTGATTGTGTGCTTGGGTGAAATTGCTTTCAACACTCCTCCTGTTTTTGTCCAAGGTCAAGTGAAGCTGTTTCAGGGAGACCTTTACTTTGGTTGTCCCAAGAGGCCTAGTGATTATGTTGGCCTTCATCTCCTGAGTGGTTACTTGTCTGACAGACAGCAGAGATTTGGAGACCAGTTTGCAAAGATACTGATACCTTACTAGTTAGGGTTTAGCTGAGCCTCTTTGCTGATCAAGTTGGCCCCTCAGTTGTTGTTCAGGATTTTAGGGGTGCGTACCTTGTATCCCAGGTTGGAAAGGACATGAGTTATCCATCTTAGCTTTTTGGCGCAGTAATTAATTGCTATGAATTTTGATTCTGTCATTGATTGAGCAACTACCAGCTGTTTCTTGGACTGCCAGTGTATTGGGTTTCCATGTAAGGTGATCACAAAGCCAGATTTGGACTTCCTCATTATTTTAGCGTTGGCGTAGTCAGCAACCACCCACCCGCAGATTTTTTCCAGTGGTTCATCCAATTTCTGATAGTGAATAAAAACCGCAGTTTTCCCCCTCAGGCATTGGAGCAAGTGCTTGACCCCCAACCAATGATTCTGGTCAGGCTTGGATGTGTGCTGCAAGATTACGTTCATTGTATGTGTTATATTGAGTTGTGTGTGAAGGGCCAGGTGGTTGAGCATGCCTACAGCCTTCTCCATCACCTTGAAATTGAAAGTTTTTCCCTTCTCATTGAAAAGCTAGAGTATGTTGGCAGGCGCGGGGCTTTTGACTGGTCTTGCTGGATCCATAGTGAATTCTTAAAGGATTCTATTGCAGTAGTCCCTCTGGTAGATGATCATGCCGTTTTCCCCCTTCAATTCAAAAGTTTACCCCAGATGCTGGGAGGGTTGGCATTGATGCTTGATGGCTTAAGTTTTCTTCAGGTTGGTCAGAAATGCATTGATCTTGGCCTTTGAGCTGCCCGCAACCAGTCCATTTTCCACATGCAGATGAATCAGTAGTGAGCAGGACTTGTTGAGGAAAATGGATTGTCAGCATTTGACAGGGAGAGACCCAGCTTGGACAGCATGTCTGTTAGATGATTCTTCCAACACCTGGGTGCCTGCTTGGTATCATAGAGTCACTTATTGAGCTTCCAGAACTAGTCTTCCTTCCCAGGGGCTTCAAAACCCAAGACTTGCAAGATGTGCAAAACAGCCTTGATGTTCCCATGTAGAAATGTGGTTTCCATGTTGAACTGCGCCACCAGTAGATTGTGTTGGACCCCAGTACAAGGAGAGTTTTCATGGACTTGTTACATCCCACGCTGGAATACATGTCAAAGTAGTGACTTTGCCGTTGTTGATGGTTACCAAAGCACACCCAACAGGACTTCCAGCGGACCATCTGTCCAAACTTTTTATTTTTCTTCACCAGTCTCCACATGCATCCCAATAAAATGTTGTCCTTAGGAGGGGGGACCAGTGTGCCTGTGTCCTTCATGAGGAAGGATTGATTTTCTTCCAACATTGACTTGATGCATTTAGCTTTTTTTTTTGGGATCAAAAAACACCTCCTTCACGGTGAAATTCTTGCTCAGCTGAAGCTCTTCTTTGTCACCTGACAGGCTTGGTACCAGAGCGGAGGAATTGGCTTGATTGGAGGACAAGAGGATGGCCGATGCATCAATTTCACAGGAGATATTCATGGGGGTGGTTTTGTAGTATGGGAGGGAGGGTGTATCCTTTCTTAGGAGGAGGCTCCGGAGGGGCCCCATTGAATGGAGGTGAAGAGAGTGGTTCAATGGGATTGGGATGTTGATATGGAGAAGGATTTGCAAGCGCAGTGGTGGATTTGGCTGGTCACTGATGACACCAATCAATTCAATTTGCAGAAGGAGAATTATGTCTTGGGATGGAAGCCATTTTAGAGGAAGTGAAATGGTCACAGGGTCCGGAAATCCAGAGTGGAAGGGAGGAGGTGGATTTATTCAAAGTTTCAGGCAACCAATATTTGAAGGAGTAATAAAATACATAGAAATCTTGACTGACCATGACCGAATTTTGGGCGCTGTCCAGAAACCTGCATGCCTACAAGTGAGGTTCATTCCCAAGAAAGAGAAGGGGTTGGCCAGGGGCCAGTACTTTGGAAAGGGGCCTGTGATGTATGTGAACCTTTAGGCCAAAAGGAATGAGTGAGTTTAAGTCACAAATGGGCTCAATGCAGAATCCCTTTTTAGAGAGGGTACCAACTGGAGATCTCCAGTTCCCGCATTTTCTGGGGAGAATATAGATTAGGGTTGATGCATGCTTTGCGGCCTTGTCCCATTACTTTATGGGAACGTTGGACTGAGCCATCATGCACCTAATTTTGGTGAGGATGGTTTGATCAAATTGCTCCACCAGTCTTGTGGTTTGGGGTGAGTTGGCAGGTCCCTGCTCAATGGTGATGCCATGGTTCAACAGCTTGGTTTAGAATTTGATGGATGAGAATTCACCCCCTTGATCTGAGTGAAAGGTTGCTGGGGTTATTTGTAAGAAATTGCAAATTTCATTGAGGTAGGAGATGATCATCTGTTTGGATTTACTCTTGAGCTTGAGCAGTATTTGATTGAATTGGCTGAAATTGTCAACAAGTACCAGTAAGTATCAAAATCCATGCTTCAAGGGGGGGGTTGATTTGGAGGACCTCACTGTGAAGGGTGTGGAATGGCAACAGGGACTTAGTGAGAGGTTTTGAGTGACGGGACCACTTTTTTTTACAGGACTTGCATATTTCCTGGTTCTTGGATGGCTGTAGTGGATCCAGGGAGAGATTCTGTTGACTCAGGAATTCCTTGAGGTATTGGTCTGATGGGTGCCAGTTGGATACAGTGGTATTTTCCCCAACAGCCAATAAGGAGCTCTCCTGCTCAATTGTTTCCCCATATAGGTTTCCTATGCAGTTGAACGTGAAAACCACTGTTTCAGCCATCTTGAGAATGACCACACAGTGTTTTTGGACTATCCTTAGACCGTGATCTTCTATTTGTGATGACAAAATTCTGTTCCAAGGCCCAGTTGGGGAAAATTATATGGGGTATATGGATACAGGGCCAAGTTTGAGTTTTCCCACATGAGTGATTTGAACTTGACCTCCATAGGTGTTGATTTTCTTTTTGTGAGGTTTCACTTTGCTTAGTGTGGGGTTTTGAGTTTGGGCTCCGGTTGAGAAACTTAGAGATGAGGGAGGTAAGTCTTATGATGCCAAGGGAAGCCAATCTAGGCAGCCAAGGAGAGCACTCCTGTTCAAGGTTAGGAAGAACAGATAGTTGTCATTCACTGAAGAGTTGGCTGCTTAAGTAGTCTAGATACAAGCAGCGCCAACAAGTGGTTGACAAGAGAATAAAAATAATGAATAAATATACATAGATGAGCCTTGAAGTCCGCACTGATGGAAGGACAACATTTGACAGACTGAGACTGGCAAGAAAATAAAATCTAAGTCAGAGGTAAAACTGGAACAGTGACTAAACTTGCAGAGTATAGAGTGAACACTGGGCTGAGATACTCAAGAGCTTTAACAATAAGTATGAGATGTCACACTGAGATGCACTAAACATTCAGGAAAAACAAGGAAATGACAAAAATTCCAACACGCCCCCTTGCCTGAAGCTTTAGGGAGGTGAAGGCTTAATAGAGTGAAAGTACTGTAGAACTTTAAAGACTTAGAAGGTGGTGCCCAAATTAGAAACTAAGAAAAAACAATGGAGGACTTTTTAGGTAGCGACCAAACCTGAAGAAAAGCAAGATTATGAAGGACTTTAATGGTAGCAGTCAAACCTGATATAAATGTAAGCTAAACCAAGAAAATCGCAGCAAAGAGTTGACAGGCAACAACAATAGACCAAGCAGGAGCCACAGCGAGTAGCAATAGGACCAACAGACGGGAGGATTGAGTTTAAGGACGGAGTTGCAGGAGGACCATGGCAAGCAAGAGGTAGGATGAAGAGCAACAAGGCAAGCAGGCGCAAGATTGGGTTGAAGAGTTGACCAATTGTTCAGGAGATGGCAAAGGATCCATTGAGCAAGAAGGAGATGACGATGGAGTTGAGTCATGATGGCTATGAAGCAAGCAGGCGCAATTTTGGTAAGTAGTAATCAAAACCAAAAGCAAACAAGGCAGCAGCATTGCGGCAGCTAGGTTGCGACAATGAACAGACAAAAAACTACAAGGTTATGAAAAGGCGCAATGGATGATTTCAGTCCGTGATGAATATTGGCAAAGTTGCGAATGCAACAGTTGATGGAGTTGAGCAAACTGAGTCGGCGGCGGCTATGCTGAGGGAGCAATTTGAGATGATCAAATGAGAGCAAGCAAAAGTCGAGATCAGGTCTCATTGAGTGTTTGATGGTTTTAATTAAGGAACGGCAAGACCAATAGTTGCAAGATTGTCACAATGAGGTAGCTGAGAGTATGGATCAATTGACCAGATGCAAGGTTGCCACTTTAAAAATTGAACAAGCGAGTAGAAGAGGTGATCAGACAGGCAAAATTTTGCCAATAGCTGACTTGAGCGATTAAGCACTTTAGTTTGAAGGGCAAAGTGAGGCCAAGATGGATCAAACAATTGCAAGTTTGATAGGATGGCGGGGATGGGACCAAGATCAAGTAAAGACCAGAAAATGCAGGTTAGACAATTCAACCAGGGCAAGGCGAGATTGCATGACAAAAAGACAAGGTGGGTTGAACAGCTTAAGCTAGTGATAAAATCAGGTTGATGGTAACAATCTAGTGAGAAAGATGATAAAAAGAAAACCTCAAGGATGGAATGAAAAGAACTCAATCAAGAAGAAAGGGAGGTTGAAGATGGTGATACCAATAGGAGAATGATCAGGGGAGCCATTTAGGCTTTTAACTGTGTGGGATTTTGAGTTTGGGCTCCAGTTGAGAAACTTAGAGATGAGGGAGGTAAGTCTTATGATGACAAGAGAAGCGGATCTAGGGAGCCAAGGAGAGAACTCCGGTTCAAGGTTAGGAAGAACAGATAGTTTTGATTCACTGAAGATTTGGATGCTTAATTAGTCTAGATACAAGAAGCGCCAACAAGTGGTTGACAAGAGAATGACAATAATGAATAAATATTCAAAGCTGAGTCTTGAAGTCCGCACTGATGGAAGGACAAAATTGGACAGACTGAGACTGGTGAGAAACTAGGATCTAAGTCAGAGGTACAACTGGAACAGTGACTAAACTAGCAGAGTATAGGGTGCACACTGGGCTGAGATACTCAAGAGCTTTAAAAATAATTATGAGAGGTCACACTGAGATGCACTAAAGATTCAGGCAAAACAAGGAAATGAAAAAAATTCCAACACTTAGCAGGTTTTTGTTATTGGCTGTTGAGCAAGTGGCGCCTGAGTTGTATATAACCTCAAAGGGATTGTACAATGGTGAGCAGGTGGAATACACAGCACATTTTTCAATAAAGAAATCATAGTCCTCATCAGTGTTACTGGTAAGGTGGTTGGCTTGGGATTGATTGGATCCCTCCTTGACTGCGTTGAGGGATTCTTTGGTCTTTATTGCACGTAGCTCTTTTTTCAGGTTCTTGATAGTTTTCTCAATTTGAGTTAGGCTGGGGCTCTGGTGTTATTTAGGCTTTTTGTTTCGCTGGCGTTTGGTGGGCACAGCTGACCTGAGGGTGCCATGGTCTATCTGTTGGTTTGATCCAAACCCAGGTTGAGTTGCACAAAAACTCAATTGATCAGGATGGACCTTGCAATTTTGCAGGAACATTGAGTAGGTGGTTTTCAATATTGTTCTTTGAAAATGTGTGTCTTTGGCCAGCATTTGGTTGTATACTCAATCAAATCTGAATGGCTTGATTTCATGGAATGACTCAATCAGTGGGTTGAGAGACTGATCTAGAAGGAAGATCTTGAGGGAGAGGATTGCTGCAAGGGAGGAGGAGATGCTGATGGACTCTTAATTTTCTTCCAGGTCTTGAGTGTCAAGGTTGTCCTTTAGTGCAAGGTATTTCTCACAAAATTCAACTTAGTGATCTTGAATTGAGCTCAACGGTTGATAGGTAAGGTGTACTAGTTGGGAGACGTGGTCTCCAATGGTTATTAGGGATTTATTGCCTCAGGCCTTCCCTAGATCTTCCAGGGCTCGGGTGAAGTCCTTGAAATTGGGGGTCATGTATCCCTGGAGTTCACAATTGACCAATGAGTACAGGAGGCTGATGGCTAGTGCCATCTTCTGTTGAAATATTCATGAGTTGCGGTTATCATTAATCCACTCATTGCCAAGTAGTTCCTTGTGGCCCTTGCTGATGAGGAGGTTTTCAAATTTAACATTCCACTCATACCATTTGTGTTGAGTAAGCAGTGCAAGTTTTGCCTTTGTGGATAAATCCTTGCCTTTGGAGTCACTGGAGTTGGGAATAAATATTTGGGTAAGTCCAAGGTTGCTTGGGTTGACCATATTGGATCTGGAAAAATTTTCTAGTCTGATGTTATTGAATTCCAAGAAATGAATCTTTCTACCATGTAAAACGCAGAGATATTTCTTTATTTCAGCAAGTCAATTTAAACAGTAGTAACATTTAAACCTGCAGCAAAAACCAAAGAAATGAGACGCAGATAGAACAGCAAACACAGCTGGATGGAAAAGTCAGAGTTGGGATTTATTATTAACCATTTATGGGGCTCAATCTGGAAGGTCAGCCCTTACAATGTCACTTCAGATTGAGTATTTAAAGTATTACAGGAAACAGGTCTGTGATTATAGGGAACAGAAACTTGAGAAATGGAAGACAGGGATGAAGGCTGAGGGAGTCTTGAGAAGAAAAAAATGAGAAATAGATGAGTTACCTCTTCCCGTCCTCACTCTTTCTCCTCCTGAAATCTGGGCTGATAATTGGGAAATTGAGCAGTTGTTCCTACAATTGGCAAATTCCATGGTTGGTGATGGCTTGAGCGTCCTCGCAATGGTGCCAGGTTGGCTTCCATCCTGATGGTTGGTTTCGCGTGAGTGGAAAGACTACAGAAGACTGCTACTCCGCGCGCTAGGTAGTCCCAATGCGGGCCACGTGTGCGCTTTAGATTTCCTGCGGTTGTGATCATGTGCCTGGGAAAAATTGCTTACAACAGTGATTAATTTTGAACTTCCTCCTTTTGTGTGACATATGTTGAAAATAATGTTTTTAATGTTTTAAAAGAGTTGAGTACTGTCAAACTTTGACACAGTGTGGAAAAAAAAATGTTTTTGGTTGTTTCTTCCTTTGTTGGAGTTTATCAGCAATTATTTGAACTGAAGAAGCTGTAAGTCTGGCTCATTTTGGATATACAGTTGAGGATGGAAGTTGTAAGTAATACAAAAACATGATCACCTGGGGCTTAGGATTATTTGTTTTATTTTAAGGTGTTATAAATTCATGGGTATGAAAATTTGGCCCTTTGTTTGAAAATGATGAAGGAATCTTTGAATAATACATATATCAGATTTGTCAGCCACGAGACAGTTAGACTTGTCCAAATGTCTGGAAACTCATATGTCCTGCTGGTATAGTGGCTAAGTACTAGGCTCACTTCCCAGTATCTGATACCAAGGTCACTGGTTCAAACCACAATGGAGACAATAATGAAAATGTTGAATAGTTTTGTAATTATATAGTAAATCTTAATAATATTATATAATATTGTTTTATAAGTATGTTTTTATGAGTATGGATTATGGAATTAAAACCTTGATAATTTATATTATCAAGAAGGGGATCCAATATAACTTTAAATTAAGTTATGAGGACTCAGATGCGTCCCAATTATTGATATAGAAGTTCCCAAAGTGTTTCCTCTCTTTGGGAAGGAGTTACAGTAATCATATTAACCCATACTCTCTATACTGTATAAATTAATTACACATTATCCTTCTTTGGGATGTAATTATAAGTAATACTCCCTCTGTAAACTTAATAAACCTTACTGAGCCTTGAGAGCGTTCACTCAGAGGCTTTAGAACTTAATTGTAAGCTATGAACCTTCTAGTAGCACTGCCAAGAGTATATACCCCTTATAGGTATAGTATAATTATAAATTAATTAATACTATCCCCTTTTGGATGTAATAATGCTTTAATATACTTCACTGAGTCTTGAGTGCGTCCACTCAGAGGGCTCAGAGTTCATCTGTAGGCTTTAAACCTTTTAATAAACATTGCAAAGAGTATACATACTCTATGTGTATAGTATGAGCTAAGACACTTATAATTAAAATTAAATTATTTGCCAAGGTACTAAGCTACATTAAATCAATATAAATAATCATTATGATGGAATCTAAGGCTTGTATACCGTTCATCTGAGTGATTTATAAGTCCTAAGACCCAGTAAGTAACCTTTTAGTAAGTAAAATGAAAACTTTACCTTGAAAATCCTTCCCAATGGGTACTAGTTCTTCATTACCCATTGAGAATGATGTAATGATGTCTTGGGCCTTTGAGGACGAAACCAAGGAGAGCCTGACACTCCCCTGGTGATTACTAGAGTCCCCTGAGGGCTCCTGTTACCTTAAAAGAGCAGGGTCTTTACCCTATAGCCCTTTCATCATCCATTATATATTATTATTTGAACAAGAATACAAGCAAGAGTTAACAAGCCCATTAACCTTAATCTCAAAAGGAAGATTGACTGGGGCTATAAACTTTGGTATTAAATTCAATCAATAACCTATCTGGCAACACCAATTTCGAGTGGAAGGTCTCACTTGAATAAGTAACCCCTGTGTGTTACTCTTTAAAGGGTGTGAGCTTATTTATAAGCAAATCTCCTTTTGGTCTTACTCCTTTAAGACTAAGGCCCCTTACCTATTATAAAGGTTTAAGGTGTGGCTATTTACTCATAATACCTTGTTATTATTCGAGTCTGTAAACTTTTAAAGTTGCTGTTTGGAATATATAAGTCAAAACTAATTTAAATATTGGTTTGTCTTTATTCTTTTGCAGGTTTAACCACGGCTAGGTATAGCAATAGAGGTTAAATCCCTGACAATTGGGGGCCTCATCTGGTTTCAGTACCTTGGAGATTGTTTTGTCTGCTTAAAGTACGCAATTTTGTGATATTTTAGGCAAAAGTTTTTGCTGATTTATAAATTTTCTGATTAAAATCAGTAAATATATAAAAAAAAAAAAAACAGCAAATTTTCGAAAATTCTGGGATTTTTTTGCTTTGAGCTTTAAATTCCTTCTGTTTTAAGTGTTGAAGCATATTTTGTGCGCACTTTTAACCAATTTTGAACAAAGTTTTGTGCTGATTATTGATTTTTTATAGGAAAATTATAGAAAATACAAAAAAAAAAAAAAAAAAAAAAAGGGACAATTTTCGAAAACTGCTTTTGAAACAGTTAGCCTTTTTACAGATATTATTTCACTGAGATTAAGCAATCTTAATCTAGTGTGCTTGGTTTTGACCTGGTTTTGTTTTTTTTGTTTTAAAATAAAAAAAAAAAAGAAGAAAAAAAAAACAACCAAGTTTTTTTTTTGCACAGCATCCTAAAAGGGAAGACGTTGTCTATTGTCCAACAGTGTGTTTGACGATCTCGCTCTCTGTCTACTCGGAAATTAACAAAAAAAAAAGCGACTGCCGCGTAATTCCGGCTAACGTATCTCCGTGTGATTTCGCGCCAGAGCAGAGAACGACTGATTGTTTATCGATTAGCGGTGTCGGCGACCTACCGTTGCCCGGACAGAGGATTGATATCGTGACCAGTACCATTTTTGGTTAGAGAGACAAGTTAGTATAATTTTTTTTTAAAAAAAGAAAAAAAAAAATAATAAAAAAAATAAGAATACTATAAACGTACCTAAGTTATCTCTTGACACTACATAGTGTCGAGACAACTTTCTATCGCCTCCTTCCTTCCGTCTAACCGAGGAAGGTTGCCAAGTTTTGTATTGGAAACGAGCTCAGTCCCGCAAAGCGAAGCACGGGGACCAAGTATCCGTAGCATCGAACCTACGGAAAGGGCGAGATCGCCAACAACGGATATTGTGACTCACCGTGAGTCTTCCGTCGTCCTTTGCCTGGCGTACGACGTATTGATTTTCCTATTGATCATTGTTTCTAACTGCGTATATGGCGATGAACACCAGAAGCAAGGGGGCTGAGCTTGTGCCCCCCGGCGAATTTAGTGAGAGAACAAAAAGACCTACCTCCAGGAACAGCAAGCCTTCTGACCTGCCACAGTCAGAACAAGATAAGCTACCTGGAGGCGGTAGCTGCGAACAACGTCGAGAACCAGTCGAAGTTCTTGACTCAGGCCCTGGCGACGTACAGGGCCCTTATAAAATTGATAGGAAGGGAGAGATTGATGAAGGAGACCGAGTGCTGGGATCCAACTCAGATCAAGAAGCCAGTGGCTCCCAAACCAAAGGAAAAGAAGAAGACATCACGAGGGATAACCCCACAACCAGTAGCCTCTGGTTCCCAGGTTCCTTTGAGGAACAGAGATCCCTCTCCTCCTCACAACCAGGGAGGAAGGATGAGGAAAAGAAAAGATCACAGGAATTCAATTTATGGAGAAATGATGAGGATGGCGAGATCTCTCCAAGGGGGATTTCAATATTTAGAGGAGGAAAGAGCCAAGAGGGCAAAGAGGGGTTGAGATTATCCCTTGAATCAGAAATTTTGTTAGAAAAATTTCGTGATGTTGTATTCAAAGAAACCCTTCAAATTAAGAAGGCAGTAGTGCACACAAACCAATATTGTGTTGAAGGCTTTGCAGCCATGGACAAGAAGTACAGCTGTATAGTATCTGATAGCATTGCCCTTAAATCTATTTTAGAGAATTCTGCAAAAGATATAGAAGATTTGACTAATAAGACCATTGAACTGGACCTGATCAAAGTCCAGAATAGTGATTTAAGTAATTTAGATGACAAAGTAACCAGTATTAGTGAATCATTGAGAGATTCTGCAGAAGAATCTATAGCAGTAAGGAAGGATGTCCATTCATTGACATCCATGATGTTACAAATAAGTCATTCATTAGAGCTGCTGGAACATAAATTTGACCAAAATATGAATTCTGTCAGAGAAGAAATATTGAAATGTCAGGTTGTGTCAAAACAAGGTTTAGAAAGTTTGAGTACAAAGATTGATAAGGTACATCAACAATTAGAGCAGAACCATGACAAGCTTGTCCGTAGATTGCTCTCCTTGTCCCCAAGCAACCTTAGTCATACCATGGAAACCACCAACCATGACAAAGGTCATACAATGGATAGGAAGATAGAGGAAAAAATTGATCCAGTACAAGATTCTAGTAAGAATGAAGTTTTCAAACAGATACTGCAGGGATTACCCAAGATCAGTGAATGGCCTGATTTCTCCGGAGAAGGTGAATATGACCACACTGAATTCATTTCATGGATTGACACATTGAAAGAAGACACAGGATTACCTGATACTTTGATCACTAGCAGGTTAAGTATCTTGTTTAAAGGTATAGCCTCAGACTGGTATAGAGATAGAAGGAATTCAGCAGGTGTGCAAGACTGGGAATTTTGGAAAAAAGAAATAAGTTCAAAATTTGGTACAGCAAATTGGAAGAGGAAGTGTTTGAATGCTTTTAACAAAGACAGATTCCTACCAGGTGTTACACCACCAGCAACATGGGTAACCAGACAGAGGAAGAGGCTTAGAGCCTGTGATCCATACCTGGATCAAGATAGTATTAATTTCAAGTTACTATCCTTGATGGATGGTGAAGTTTCATTTGCAGTAAAAACTAGTATGAAAACTACGGATGATTGCTCAAACTTGATTAATATACTAGAAGAAATAGTAGAAGACACATCTCTAGGTAGGAGGAAATCATATCCTCCCAGAGAAGTTCCTATGGAGAAATCCAAAGGCAAAACTCAGCCAAAATTGAATCTGCAGGGCACAGAAGTCTCTTGTTATACATGTGGGAAGGCAGGACATACTTCTAGGACGTGTCCTCAGAAGGCAAGCAAAGTAAATAATATTGAAACTAACAAAGAAGAACAAGTAGAGATTGCTTATGATTCTTATGATGACCATAGTGAGGAGGATGATAACCACTTAATCATAGGATGCATAAATTCAATAGAATCAGCAAATGACTTGGTACAAATGTCATTCTGCGGAAAGCCTTGCAAGGTGCTTCTGGACTCAGGTGCTTGCAAGTCCGTAGTAGGAAGGGGATATCTGGAGAAGTTCTATCCTCAATGGAAAGAGCACTTATTAGACTCACCCAAGTTAAATTTACAAAGCTGTTCTGGTGCTCTGGAACCTTTAGGAATGGTAAAGATCAGATTGTTCCTGAAAGATTTGGCTCTGGTGATCAAGTTTGTAATAATTGATAATACAATGGTTGAATACTTCATCATTGGAAGTGACTATATGAAAAAGTATTGTTTTAGTTTATTCCATGGGCAAAGTTCTTCATCCTTTACCATTGGAAACAGTGAAAGGTTTTACTTTAATGATTTTGGCATGGATATGGTGAACAGTGTTTCAGAAGAAGATTTTGGCCAAGAGCTCTTTAGAGACTCAAAAATCAGTTCTTCCTTGAAAGCAGAGGAAAAGGAAGAACTATTTTCCTTGTTGTTTAGGCATCAAGCAGCTTTTGCAACAGTAGATCAGCCTTTTGGGTCCATCAGGGGTCATGAGGTCAAGATTACTTTAACAATAGACCGGCCATATCCCCCAGCTTTGAGGAAACATCCTTTCCCTGCTAGCCCTAGAAGTAAGGAGGCATTGAAAGAGCATATAGATACATTATTGAGGTTGAATGTGATCAGAAAAGTAGGAGCTAATGAGGACGTGGACATCACTACACCTGTAATCATAGCTTGGCATAATGGGAAGTCCAGAATGGTTGGGGATTTCAGAGCACTGAATTCGTATACAACCCCTGATAGGTATCCTATGCCGAAGATTGTTGAGTCTTTGAGCAAATTGCACCAGGCTAAGTATATTTCTTGTATGGATGTTCTGAAAGGTTTTCATCAGAATGTTGTAGACAAAGACAGCAGGAAATTCCTGAGGATAGTATGCCACCTAGGGGTGTTTGAGTATTTGAGAATGCCTTTTGGTATCAAGAATGCCCCATCCCATTTTCAGAGGATGATGGACTCAGAATTTCATGAGGAATTGATGCAAAACTGGTTGATAGTCTACATAGATGACATAATTGTATTTTCAGAAACATGGGATGAACATAAAGAGAGGATTTCCATTGTACTCAAGAAGGTGATCAGGATGAATATGAAAATATCTTTAACAAAGTGTTCATTTGGATTCAATGAATTGATGGCTTTAGGTCATGTTGTAAGTGGTCTGTCCCTTGGGATAGATCAGGCAAGGGTAGCAGCTGTATTGCTGAAGCCCACGCCTAGTAACATTAAAGAAATGCAGAGTTTTTTAGGTTTTGCAGGATATTACAGGCTACATATTAAGGATTTTGGAATAATAGCTTCTAGCCTGTATAAGATATGTAGTCCAAATGTTTCATTTGAAATGACTACAGAAAGGTTGAAGGCCTATGAGGTACTTAAGGAAAAGTTAACAAGTGCACCCTTGCTATTTCACCCAGACCCTAAAAAACCATTCAAACTGTATGTGGATGCATGTATGGAAGGTCTTGGAGCTGCATTACACCAAATACAGATTGTAAATGATAAACCAGTTGAGGGGCCAATTTGCTTCATATCCAGACAATTGAAGGATAGTGAGAAGAGATATGGTGCCTCACAATTAGAATGCTTATGCTTGGTGTGGGCCTTAGAGAAATTGTATTACTATTTGGATGGTTGTCAGTTTGAAGTCATTACTGACTGTACAGCCTTGAAGTCTCTTCTGAACATGAAGACACCCAATAGGCATATGTTGAGATGGCAGATTGCTATCCAGGAATGGAGAGGCTCTATGACTATATTCCACAGGGAAGGCCTGGTACATAAGAATGCAGATGGGTTATCACGATGGGCACTACCTAATGACATCAATAATCCTGCTTATGACCCAGAAGATACTGTAGATACATTACCTATCATGGCCATTTCAATGAGTAGTCTAGCACAGAGTTTTTGGGATTCTGTGTATGACTCTTATTCAGGAGAAAAGAATACTTCACTACTGTTAGAAATTATGCAATCTAAAGTCAATAGACAAGACCTGATTGAGGGACTGGATGAACAATGGAAGAAAGAACTAATTGATGGCAGGCTAGTACTGTTAGACGGGTTATTATATCATAAGTCAGCCCACTGCTGTTCAGTAGTCTTAGTGAAGGACAAGCACATACAGTTGTTGATGAATGAATGCCATGATAATATCTGTTCAGGACATTTGTCTAAGGAGAGGACAACAGATAGGATAAAGATGATAGCTTGGTGGCCTGGTTGGAGAAACACTGTCTCAGACTACTGTGATTCGTGTGAGAGATTCCAGAAAGCTAGCAGATCCACAGGAAAGAAATATGGTTTGCTTCAGTCAATAGAAGAACCTAAGGATAGATGGTCCACTATTAATATGGACTTTGTATCTGGATTACCACCGGGAGGAAAGGATAACCACAATTGTGTACTAGTAATAGTTGATAGGTTCTCCAAAAGAGCTAGGTTCCTGCCATGCTATAAGGATAGCTCTGCCATGGATGTAGCATTATTGTTTTGGAATAGTATTGTGAGTGATGTAGGTTGCCCACAAAACATAATTAGTGATAGAGACCCTAAGTTTACTTCTGAATTCTGGAAGAGTTTGTTTGATTTGTTAGGAACCAAATTATCTTTCTCCACAGCCTATCACCCACAGACTGATGGATTGGCAGAAAGAATGATACAGACTTTGGAAGACATGATAAGAAGGTATTGTGCCTATGGGATTGATTTCAAAGACAATGATGGTTATACTCATGATTGGGTATCATTGTTACCTGCTTTAGAATTTGCCTCCAACTCTAGTAAGCATTCCACCACTAACATATCACCTTTTGAATTAGAGAGAGGTTGGATCCCGCGCATGCCCAAGGATATGCTCCTCAGCAAAAGTATTGTACTGCATCCCACTGCAGATTGCTTTAGAGATATGATGGTTAAAGCCGAAAATTTTGCTAGCAAATGTGTTCAAGAAGCAGTAGAGTACAATAAGGGTAGATGGGGTAGAACACATAAGGATCATGACATCAAAATTGGAGACATGGTTTTAGTTTCAACAGTGAATTTTTCTAATATAGCAGGGCATAGAAAACTCAAAGACTCATTTGTTGGGCCATTTGTGGTAAAAGCCTTACATGGTAAGAATGCAGTAGAAGTGATTCTGAGCAAGGAGTTTGACAGGAAACATCCAACTTTCCCAATCAGTCTGGTTAAGAAGTTCGTAGAACCCACTGCAAAGTTTCCACTAAGGAAGGTACCTGTGGTTGTGGTCCCACCTCTACAGGATGTTGAAGATAGATTACCTCACAAGATATTGAACCATAAGATTATTAGAAAGGACAGTAAAGATGTAAGAGTTTATCTGGTCAGGTTTAAGAATAAATTAGCTGATAGTGACTTATTGTTGGAAGCTAAAGACATTAAAAACTCTGATATTGTATTAAGGAGATATAGAGCATCTAAAAGAGCTAAAAATTCCTCTGAAGAGTAATTTTCTTTTGGTGGTAGGGAGTGTCAGCCACAAGACAGTTAGAGTTGTCCAAATGTCTGGAAACTCATATGTCCTGCTGGTATAGTGGCTAAGTACTAGGCTCACTTCCCAGTATCTGATACCAAGGTCACTGGTTCAAACCACAATGGAGACAATAATGAAAATGTTGAATAGTTTTGTAATTATATAGTAAATCTTAATAATATTATATAATATTGTTTTATAAGTATGTTTTTATGAGTATGGATTATGGAATTAAAACCTTGATAATTTATATTATCAAGAAGGGGATCCAATATAACTTTAAATTAAGTTATGAGGACTCAGATGCGTCCCAATTATTGATATAGAAGTTCCCAAAGTGTTTCCTCTCTTTGGGAAGGAGTTACAGTAATCATATTAACCCATACTCTCTATACTGTATAAATTAATTACACATTATCCTTCTTTGGGATGTAATTATAAGTAATACTCCCTCTGTACACTTAATACACCTTACTGAGCCTTGAGAGCGTTCACTCAGAGGCTTTAGAACTTAATTGTAAGCTATGAACCTTCTAGTAGCACTGCCAAGAGTATATACCCCTTATAGGTATAGTATAATTATAAATTAATTAATACTATCCCCTTTTGGATGTAATAATGCTTTAATATACTTCACTGAGTCTTGAGTGCGTCCACTCAGAGGGCTCAGAGTTCATCTGTAGGCTTTAAAACTTTTAATAAACATTGCAAAGAGTATACATACTCTATGTGTATAGTATGAGCTAAGACACTTATAATTAAAATTAAATTATTTGCCAAGGTACTAAGCTACATTAAATCAATATAAATAATCATTATGATGGAATCTAAGGCTTGTATACCGTTCATCTGAGTGATTTATAAGTCCTAAGACCCAGTAAGTAACCTTTTAGTAAGTAAAATGAAAACTTTACCTTGAAAATCCTTCCCAATGGGTACTAGTTCTTCATTACCCATTGAGAATGATGTAATGATGTCTTGGGCCTTTGAGGACGAAACCAAGGAGAGCCTGACACTCCCCTGGTGATTACTAGAGTCCCCTGAGGGCTCCTGTTACCTTAAAAGAGCAGGGTCTTTACCCTATAGCCCTTTCATCATCCATTATATATTATTATTTGAACAAGAATACAAGCAAGAGTTAACAAGCCCATTAACCTTAATCTCAAAAGGAAGATTGACTGGGGCTATAAACTTTGGTATTAAATTCAATCAATAACCTATCTGGCAACACCAATTTCGAGTGGAAGGTCTCACTTGAATAAGTAACCCCTGTGTGTTACTCTTTAAAGGGTGTGAGCTTATTTATAAGCAAATCTCCTTTTGGTCTTACTCCTTTAAGACTAAGGCCCCTTACCTATTATAAAGGTTTAAGGTGTGGCTATTTACTCATAATACCTTGTTATTATTCGAGTCTGTAAACTTTTAAAGTTGCTGTTTGGAATATATAAGTCAAAACTAATTTAAATATTGGTTTGTCTTTATTCTTTTGCAGGTTTAACCACGGCTAGGTATAGCAATAGAGGTTAAATCCCTGACAAGATTTTCAAATTTTTTTCATCAACAGGCTGAAGGATTCATTTTCTAGGGAAAATTTCATAACCACTGAAAATTCTCAGTATTAGATCAAGCATTTATTTATGAATTCTAAAGAATGGTAAATTAGAATCATAACTAAGCTATTCATTGTCTTTATTCAGGCATTGTGAGAGCATTCATTTATTTAAGAGGGTAAAGGTTGTTTTTAGGTATTCATTTGTTCATTTCACTTGAAAATCTTTTTGTAAAATCATCAATGGATTCCCAGTTATCAATGCAATTTTTCCAAACCAAAGGGTTTTTTTTGTATTGCTTTCAGAGCTAGAAAGCCTCCATCCTAGGATCCTCATTTGGAACAATGGTTTCCTTTCTTTCAAGCATCATTGGTTTTTTATTTTTCAAAATCTGTGGTAATTTCTCATTTAATTACTTTTTTCAATTGAAAAGATAATAATGGGAAAAAGCCACAAGGAGTGGTGAAAACCTGTTGGGGTGGAAGGCACTTGTTAATTTTGACCAGAGATTCTTCAGAAAGCTTCTGTTTTTATTGGTGGGATACTTTGCTAATCTGGTTCCTGTTGTTGATAACAAAAACTAGTCTCTTCATTTGTGTTTTGATTATCTAAAATTCTTCCTGTTCTTCTAGATACAACAAACTTTACTTGAATCTGTCAGTTCACATGCAAACTAAATGGCTTTCCAAAGATTGAAATAAATTTCTAAATGTTTGGGCAAATGCAGCCTGCAACCTGAGTTGGAGGTGGTTGATTTTTTAAACTCAATTTGAGATTTCATAGGTGCTTTGGGATGAAAAAATCCAAATTATTTTTTTTATCTGAATGAACAATAATTATGCTTGTATTAAAAGCAAAGAAAGTAGTAGGGGTTTCCAGAGCTTTATTTGTGGATTTTTCTTCAGAAAGGAAACACCTAACCAGTTTGAATTGGATAAATGAAAGAAAAATGTGATGTTTTGGCCAAGAAGTGCATTTACTGGAACCTCCATACAAGTAATTGAGATAGGCTCTTTCACAGATTCAAAAGTTTCTCTTGTTTATATGGTGACAGTGACTGAATTATTAGTTGACAGTGGGTTGCTACCAGGGTTATTTTCAGTTTTAAGGTTCTTTCTTGATGATATGTGGATGGGTTTTGGGAATTTACTGGAGTTTTTGGTATTTTTTAGGTGCCACTCCACCTTAATGTTCATTAGGGAGTTATCTTTTAAAGTTAGACTTTTTTCAATGCTTCACTATCTTGGATGTGTGCATCTGATTTCTCAGAAATGGGGGAATTGATTTTTGATATCTGGGATTTATCCTCATCAATTCCTTTGGTTTAATTTACCCAGCCTGTTCATAGGCTGTTTTGAAGTGTGGAAAAATGTTCAGGGACTATGCAAGGATAATTTTTTATTTTTGTAACATGATTTTTTTGGTTTTCTCAAAAGTCTCTGCAAGTGCTTTAGGATGCTATTTACTGCTTTTGTGAATCTCAAAATTCTGATAACAATTGAAAAAATTTAATTTTTTTAATTCTTCTGCTTCCAAGTATTTTCAAAATCCTTGTGGAGATATTTCAAACAATCCGGTCTGAAAAACTGATCCTTCTGGTACTAGAATCTGGGGTGGTAGGGGCAAAGCTTCTTGACAGAATTCTGAAAAGTATGGCGGAATTTTTGCAAGTATAGAATTTTGAATTGATTCAAACAGAGACCATGCAGTCAACAGATATTTTCATTTATAAATTAATTTTGAAGAAAATTAATAAGACTGCCAAGAACACATGGTGGAGGGAGGGATTTTTGTGAGAGTTTGGTGGATTGGGTTAACATTAATTAAGGGTTTGAGGTGTTTTGGAGATTGATAATGATATTCCTTGAATATATTAGGGCTTATGGAAATTTTTGCTGGTATATTTGGCATATATTTGGGGGTGGGTAGGTACTGAAATATGTGAGATGTGCAGGATGAAAGTGAGGAAAGGCACTGGCATTATGTATTCCAATGTAAATACAATGGGTGAGAAAAATCTACTCAGCCCTATCTGTGGATTGGATTGAGGGGTTTTAAAAGCTTTTTAATTGTCTGCTGAATATAAAAATCAGGGAGAAACCCTTGGAAAAAAACCCATTTTCCTTCAATGTGTTTTCTTTTTGGGGTGGAATTTACTTTTCACAGGCTTCTATTTGTTTTGAGCCTGCAAATAGAATACACCCCAAAATTAACATTAAAAGATTAAATCAAAAATCCTCAATTCAAAATTAAAAAAAGTTTGATGTTCTTTCATTTAATGAAGTGGTATGAGGCAAAACTTTTTGTTTAAAGCTGAGAAAAATTTAAAACTGTTATGTTGCATCCAATTTAACCCTCCACAGTGATTGGAAAATATTGGGAAAACCATTTTTTTTGGAAGATGAATCATGAGAGCTAAGAAAAAATAAATTCAAATGCACAATTGTAAGTAGGATTTGAAATAAATAAATTGTTTTGCGTTTCCATGGAGACCCTTTTGTTAGAAAGAAATCACACACTGAAAATAGAAGATGATCCGCAGTGCATGTTTTTTGAATGAAGGAAATCATTTTTTCAAATCAGAATCAGAACCATTAAAACCATTTTTCCACCAGAGAGGTCACCTGGATCTATGGCCAAAGCTCTGGGAGACAAATTCATAGAGTTCCAATACATGCAATCTATGTGTCACCCAGAAATATTTATTTGAAAGGAACCTAATTCAATTGAATATTTATCTGGAATATCTAGTGCAGTTTCAATAGAATATTGAACCTAGCCATTTGTAGTGAAGCATGGGTTAGAATAATTATCAATTTACAAAAATCTTTTTCAACTCATAAAATTTCAGGAAATTAATAATTTAAGAATTATCCAATTAAACCAAACAGAATTTTTTTAAATTAATTTTATCCTTCTCCTCTATAAGTAATTTTTGAAGAACAAATTGAGTGGGATATGCTTTGGAACAAGTGCTGTTTCCCAGAACCTTTAACCATGATCCATTGGAAATTTTTTAAATGAATGGAAATTTTTAATTACCTGTTTTAATCAACCAAAATTAATGTAACCCCTTTCACTGCATTTTATGATGTAATTAAAACACAAAATCCAATGGGTTAATGACTGAATTTGGGATATGTGGTGACAAAAATATATTTGTGCAAAAATAGAAGTATATTTTTGCAATCAAATTGTTTAGACTAAGTCATCAAAATTCCTGAAAGGATATGCTTTGGAAAAAATAAACCACTTATTTTATTTACAAAACTAATATTATTTAACAATAAAAATATATGATAAAATTAAAAAATAGTTTCAAGAAAACCTGGCACTGGATAGGCCAACAAGGAAAAGGAAAAATTTCCTAAAAGCATTTTCTGGCTTATTTTCTTGTCCCCCAATATATTTATCTATAATGAACCAATTTGGGAATCCTAAAACTGAATCAGAAATTGATTAAAAAAATTCCGCATGAAAAAACTTGTATATCTTTTGGATTGATATTGCCCAGGTAAAGTCTGATGTTGGTAATTTTTCAAACTAAAAACACATGCTATAACACAAAGTAATTCATTCAAGTCCAAATGAACATGAAGACCTTGAATTGAGAATTTCCCCCACCATATCCAAGCTTGCATGGAAAATTATTTGGTTTACTTCATGTGATCTCAATGGGTGTAAATTTGGAATCCAGAATATCAGGTTCCAATTTTTTGAATTTCTATCCATATTTTTCAAGTTAAACAAGTAGTGCATGCTGAGACTTAAAAAAGAATCAAAATCCAGACCATTATATCTCAATGGATGGTCTAAATGAGTTAATCATGGGAGGTTTTTTTGTATTAGTGTTGTTCAATATGATTGATAAACACTAGGAAAAAATGCTGAATCTAGTTCCTTGTAAATGAAATTTCCTGCTTCTTTTATTTAATTTTTCTTATTTTAGTTTTTAGGTTGCATCATTTTTACAAATTTCCCAACTGAAGAATTCTTGCTAACAGCCTCTCCCTGTTTTTAGAGTTTCCTCCAGCCATCATTGCACATTTCTACCCATTTTTGAGGGTATTTATTTCAAAATTCATGGAAATTCTTTGTTTTATTCAAGAGATGGTAAGCCAATTTTTTAAACTCAGTGTGTTTTAATCAGTTTTCATTCTTAAGTGAGAAACCTTACCTTCAAAAAATCATGTTGATATTGGGATGAAATAATGAATCTACCATGAGAATCCATTGATACATGTGCAAGGTTTTATGGGATGTAAATGATTCATGTTAAGCTGGTTCAACCTGGTTTTTTGGCAGAAAAAATATAAAAATTGGAATTCAAGTGTAATGGGAAAAGGTTGCAAGTGATTTAGAATTTTAAAATTAGTTGCATTCATCTGATGAGCTTGTTCTTGTATAAAGTGCTACAGCTAGTTTTTGAATTGATTCAAATTGTTTGAAATTTAAATTTTTTCATGATTGTAATTGCCTATCTCTTGATTCAGATCTGTACCTATTTCAAGAAAAAACAACCAGTGTTTTATATTGCAATGTAAAATAATTGAAATTGAATGCAGCACCCATTCCAATAAAAATGAAGTGCTTTAAGCTTAAATTTGAAGATTTTATGTGCCTGAATGATGCTCAAGCTAAAAGCCCCAATCTCCTTCTGATATTAAAAATTTTTCTAGGGATAACCAAAAAGTAAAAACTTAACTAAATCTAAATTAATGGCCATTCCAAAATTATTCTCAAGACAAATGTATCAACAGTCATTTTAAATTTGGAAGGAAGAAAGGGGCTATCCATATTTTTATAGTCCCAACTCTTGTCCATTCTTCATTTTAAGAGTGGCTTGGTCTGAATTATGCTCAAGCCAACAGCACCAATCACTAAAATAAAACCAGTTGTATTTATTTAATGAAAGTATATTAAGTAGAAGTAAATAATGTATATCATTTCATTGTTCACTGGTTTTTTCATTATCCATAACTAACATCACAGGTAAAACAAATGATAAGAATGGATTAAAGCCATACCATACCATATAAGAATTTGAAAAATTTCCAAGGTTTTGTGTAGTATAAATAAAAATAAGCCTTGTTAACTGGGATTAGGTGTTTGAAATGAAATCTGCAGTGCTTTCAAAAAAGAAAGTAAAAATCAGTGCGCCAATCATACCTCAGCTGGCCAATCATGGTTCCTTTTTCATTTTTGGATTCAAGAATTCTTCATATGCTTTTCATTTTCCCTGCCGTTTTTTCACCTGAGTTGTTTTGGGAACAGGTTGGGAGCATGTCACACAATGGTATGTGACACCATGAAAACTGTGAAATGAACTGGTCTGTTGGCTGGTTTCATAGCCTTTTGGTAAGGCCTTGCCTCTCAGTTTGTTTGCAGTTGTGCAAGGTATGAAAGAGAGTGGGAGGAATGGGGAGCATTGGATGGTTGTGGAGTAGGGAAGGGGAATGGATGGTGGGATTGATTTGCAACAGCCACTGCGTCACAGGAGGTGTTTTCTGAAATGCAAAGATGGGCCTAATCACCCCCCCAAAAAAAATCAGAAAGCATATTCATGAAGAGACAAGGTCAGAATCCACATCAATAGTTTGGTTTTTGTTTTGCACACAGAGGCGCTTTGGATTCCTTTTTCAGTTTGATTCAGTATGGGTGGGGGTGAGGTGAAATTTTTCTTGAAAAAAAGGTATGACTGCAGAGGGTGTGTTAGAAGTGGGTTTCATGGTTAATTTTCTGGGGGTTTGAAAGGCATGGGGGAAGGGGCCCCCACCATTTCAAGAGGGGGGGGGAATGCTTTTCAGGAGGTCAGTTACCCCAGGATTTTAAGCCACACTTTCCTAGCCGCCCAAAAAAAGGAAAAATAAAACTCAAAGCCTGTATTCAAATGTAACTCTGCTCCAATCCCCAACCAAAATTTATCTGGAATAAGCAGTGGACCCAGTAAGTGGCTTGGGTGTTGAAAACTGATTTTTCAAGCTCTGGAAACCATAAAAATTAAATTTTGAGAATTAATTTTATCCAAAATTTAATAAAATGGTGTTGAATGGTTTATATCATCAATTAAAAGTTTTGGTTACAAATTGGTATTTTTTGTGAATTGTGCTTCCCAAATGTACGGCTGAACACTTGAGCTATGAAAAAAATATCTATCCTAAATTCTAATTTCAATTTTGCTTAAGATTTCAAACATAAAAATCATTATTGAGTGCCAAAAACAATATCACATAGCAAACAAATAGTTTGAAAGCTTCCCATAACACATTCATTTGAAAAAGGGGTTTCAAAATTCTACCTATATCCTTGAAATTATCCAGAATGTCTGCAGGAAATTCAAATTTATTCAATTACCATTTAAAAAATGCATGCCCCCTAGGCCTTGGCCCATAGATCTAGGTGAAGCCTTCTTCTCCAAATTTTGAATCATGTTGAGAGGTGTCTGATTGAAATTTGACCAAAGATCCAGGGTATGGATACTTTTAATTTTCCAAGATATTTTGTTTCAAGATTTAAACCAATTTTTTTGAAAATCTTTCCACAAGTACTTGAAAGACTTACTTTAAACACCAGAATATTGCTTTTGGAGAAGGCATTTTACAGAGAATACAAATAATTTTGTTTGGTTAGTGTCCATATCATATAAATGATTGAACAGATATGTTTAATAAAATGTTTGGGTGCTTGGGACCAATAGAAGTACAACAATTTTTGATGTGTAAGTTTTGAATTGAATTAGATATTTTTTTAGTTTCAATAGGGTGTATCAGAGTTAAACCTTTCAAAAAATTATATGGATCATTTCAGGCTTATTGATTTTTTTTTCAAAATTTCATTTTTTTCATTTAAAACCATTGATTCAATATTTATTATTTAAAAAAAATATTTTTTGAAAAACTGAAATTTTCCCTGAAATAAGCAATTTAAATTTTTCAATGTTTAACTCTGATAAACCCTCATATCTTCAGAAGCATAATTTTCCATCTTTTGGAGAGGATCTCCTGGGGAATCATTTTCAAAATGAATTGGATTGATGAATTCAAAATCATTAACATTTGGATTCTCAATTTTTATGAATGCATTTAAAAAAGTACAATACCAGAAAAACCTTGTTTGCTTTTTGGGTGCAAAAAATAGGTTTATTTTTTTAAATAATAATTACTTTTTTGGTTCAGAAAATTCTCAAAAACATTTTCTAAGATTCATCCCCACTGTGGAAAATAAAATTTGAAAATCAATAAAAATTGATTATGTATTCATAAATCAATTTAATTCAAAATCTAAATTGTTTGGATGAAAATTATACATGATTAAACGGCTCAAATTTCTCAATTCTGACTTGGAAGTAATAAAACTTAAATTTGCATGCAAAAATTCCAAAAAAAATTTCATAGCTATGAGCCTTCAAAGGGAGTCAGCTTAGGTGCAAAAGGCTTCAAACCTTTTTTAATTTGTAGGAAATTACTTGAGGAAGATTTTTCAGGGTATGTTGTCACAGGTTTTACCAATATTGTCATGGTTGGGTAATTCTGGGATTGATTTTTCCCACATAATGATTGCACCATCTTTCCTTTGTGGCAGGCACTGGGCTCTGAAAATTCATTTGCATGGTTTTATGAGGTTCATCACCCAATCCCACAGATTCAGATACATTCAAAAATCAAAAAACAGGCTGGAATAAGAGAATTAGTATAAAGGACAGCAGCCAAATTTTAGTTCTATTTTAATCATATTTTGAAAAGAAATAAAAAATCTCATGGCAATTTCTAGCTTCCAGATTTTTTACAGAATATTTTCTAAACATTTAATATTGACAATTCCTGTCCTAAAAGTTTACTTGTGATCCACATTCAAAAATTAAAATAAACACTCCAACCAAAGAAATATATGATCAATACTTCTGTGAATAAAACCTATCATTGGAAAAATCACAAATTTCCCCTTCATTGGATGGAATGGGTATCCTACTTGGTCTGGAAGCATTAATATTAGCCTTATAGACCCAACTCACACTTGCAATTTCTCAAGCCTATAAGGAATATCTTCTATCCCTATTTTGTTTTCTTGTTAAACCGTCTGACTTTCAAAAACACTTCTTTTTCTCTTAGAAGTGTTTTACAAAAGAAACCAATTTGATATTCTTATGGAAACCAAATAATTCCTGGGTTGTTTGTAAATTCATATTTATAGAATAGTTATAATTTTTTGTACACACCATTCCACTTCTGATGGAAAATATCTGTTTGAATCATCCTTTGCTGGAAGTGAATTGCACATGCAAGATCATAGCTTCTCAACTCAGCGACCAATTTTAAAGGACCTTTTGTTTCAATTTTGTGTAATTTTGAATCTTTGATATCTGAAAAAAAGCCCTCATCCTTGAAGAGAAATAAAAAATTTTGTTTTTCCAGGAACACCTTCTGATCCTTTTTCAAATTTTTTTCCAAAATATGTGTTTATTTACAATAATCAGACTGTTAAGCCTCCCTTAAAGAATAAATTACTTTTAAATACATAATTTATTTTCCACCTTTGATATCTTTCAGAAGATTTATTTTTTACCTATCTTAATCAAAATGATATTCAGAAACCCTTTAGGCTTTTTAAATTTCAGAATTATGTCCCAGAAAAAACCAATCAATTGATTCAGGTGCTTGAAATGCCTGAATTTATGTTATTTTGAACCAAAAAAAGAGCTATTTGAAAGCTATAGTACCAATTATGTCAGAAAATTTAAAGTTCCCCATGAATTTCTAGAAAATTGGGGCATTCCATTTAAATTTGAATTGATGGATTCCAGATAGGGCTAATTTGTTCCCACCTCAGAAGAAAATTGAAGGGGGATTGTTTTATAACCATCTGAAATTCTGTGCACTGTTCCTGGTTAAAAAGAGGTTGCGTGGCTCCTTTTGCACATTTCTTTTTCATAAAAATTCACAAAGTATTCAATTTATGAATGCATTCTTGTTAAAAGAGAGTCCCAGATTCTACTCAAATCCTGCTGAATTTTCTTGGTTCTTTGATAAATCAAATGGCTAATTCAAATCTACAAGTTGGTTGAGGGTAATTGGTAATGAGGAATTTTTTCAGTTTCTCCCCAAGAAAAATTGAAGAAAGAGCTGGAATTTTATGAGGGTCTTTGTGAAAAGACTGAAATATATCATTGTTGAAGCAATTATTCTCATGAAAATTTAAAGCAAATGCTTTCCATGGGATTCCACAAGATCATCATGTTGAGATTGAGTTTTTGAACAAAAAATTATTCCAGAACTGGATCCTCAGGACCTAAAAACATGCCAGGAAATTCAACTTGAATTAATATTGTTTTCAAATGAGGTTTAGAAAAAGATTCATAATACCTTTCATTTGGGACTTTTTTGTAATTTTCCCCTTTAAAATCCAGAAAAAGGGAGTGTATAATGCGGCAAACACATTTTTTAATTGATGGTGGGTCACAAGTGATTTCCAGAATTCAAAAAATCTGAACTCAATTTTGTAATAATATAACTTATAGTGAAAAATTAGCACTATATCTGACTGGATTCCAAAAAATAAAATATAATTTGAGGTGTGGGTAACAAGTAAATGAGCTCTAATGTAAGGCCTTGTGAAGATACCCAAAAAGTTCCTATAGGGCACATCTATTTCAGAGCCACTAAATTACTTGTGGTACAAATTTTTTTTGTTTTTGAACCCCATTTTAAAGCATTTCTGGAATCCACAGGTCCACACACCAAAAATGGTAGTGTGAACAGGTACCAATGCCTCAATTCTGGCATCAAATGTTTTATATGATTGCATATAGTTTGTCATGTGGATCCTTGCGCACAAAAAATGGTGGTTTGTGCACCTGGGAACACCAACATTAGGGCGTATCAAAGTTAGCAAACCTGCCATTTTTTTTTACGAAACCCGCCATTTTTAATGGCGGGTTTCTGAAATACACATACCCCCTGACTGGTGTATTTCAAAATGGCGTGTTTCATGAAAATGGAGGATTTCAATCATCAAACACGCCATTAAACCCGCCATTTATGCATCATCATCCATCCACCATCCATCACATCAAAAACACCCATCCACATCAGCAAATCCATACCGGTCCCATATCCATCGCATCACACACATCTCTATTGTTTTTCACATACTTTCACATACCCATCTTCACACAAATCCCATCATCATCTCATCACCCCACATCACTCACCACCTTTCTGAACATGTCCAATCAAACATCCCGCCAGCAAGTTGAAAACGCAAAAAAGCTGACTGAACTTTTGCTACTGTTTGACTCCCATTCAGACTCTGATTCAGACTCCGATTTGGAATCAACTTGGTTAGCTTTGAATTCTCTTTTGGAAAAGCAATACATGGTTCCAAGAATACACACTCTCCATAACCCTATGTATGAAAGGCAAAAGCTTCATCTCATCCCTGACTTAAGCTTCCAGCAACTGTTCCAAACTTTGTTGCCTTCTTTCATGAAACTTTTGGCAATGATTGAAGACCACCACATCTTCCAGAACAATTCTCGCAATCCTCAACGCGATCCAGCCATCCAACTTGCCGTTGATCTTTGTAGATTGGGGTCAAATGGAAATGGAGCAGCAATCCATTGATTGGAAAATCTATTCTCAGTCAGTTATGGAAGCATTGACTTATACACCAAAAGAGTCATGATTGCTATCCTATCTTTCCGTCGCTTGGTCCTTTCATGGCCAACCAAAGAAGAAGGCAAGGAAATATCTCAAGTAATGGAGACAGAAGGCTTTCCTGGTTGCATTGGTTTTGTTGATGGAACCACCTTCCCTTTGAGTCAAAAACCCAACCTAGATGGCAACCACTATTTTTATTGTAAAAAAAGGCAATTGATTCATTTCTTTTCCAATTGCTATGATAAAACTTTGGATCACACACTGACCAAATATGTTCCATCTCTTTGTTTAGATACTCCGTGACACTACAACTTGTTTGCAATAACAACAAGAAGTTCATCTCCCTCCATGCTGGCCTTCCAGGTTCTTTTCATGATTCATATGTTTTCAATCAGATGCGGATTGCCCAAAAACCAGAGATCTACTTTGACCAAGATCAATACCTTCTGGCCGATTTGGCTTATGCTAGTGGGAAATATGTAGTTCCAGCATACCGGAATGTTTTGTCCAATGATCAAGGAAAAACCAATTTTAACTATCATCTTGCCCAATCACAAGTTTGGATTGAGCATGCCATAGGAATTCTGAAAGGAAGATGGGCCAGCTTACAGGAGATGCGAAACCAGCTCCAATGTTCCAAAGATATGAGGTTCCTCATCAACTGGATTATCACTTGTGTAATCCTTCACAACCTTTTGGCCGACATCAAAGATGAATGGGACGAAATATTCCAAGATGATATTCCTGATCGGCCTCAAGTCATCCCTGTCTCATCTGGTCCCTCATCTTCTTCTATGAGAGAGCGGATTCTTCCTCTCACCCTTGCTCGCTTTGATGAGTAATTTTTTATTTTGAAATTGGTAAAAATTCCCTTCACCGTATTTTTTTGGTTTTGGTTGTTCACCCAAGATTCATAGGCTGAGTTTTTTTTTTATTTTTTTTTTTAGTGGACTTGAATCCAAAAACACCTCCACCTCAAACCCTGCCACTCACCAAATGCCACCCCCTCCCCCTCACCACTCAACCCCTTCAACCTCACCCCACTCACTCACCGGTCAAACCCTGCCTCCTCCTCACCAAACCACCTCACTCATCACCACCACCTTACTCACCACCACCACCTCATCTCACCTCACTCACTGAATCCCCTCCTCCTAATCCTGGTAAGCCCCCTCCACCCTCTTCCTTCTCCTTCCCCTCACCAGTTGCTGATCCTTTGATCATTCAACCTTTAGTCCCCCTCTGGATCCACCCCACTCACTCACCGGTCAAACCCTGCCTCCTCCTCACCAAACCACCTCACTCATCACCACCACCTTACTCACCACCACCAGCTCATCTCACCTCACTCACTGAATCCCCTCCTCCTAATCCTGGTAAGCCCCCTCCACCCTCTTCCTTCTCCTTCCCCTCACCAGTTGCTGATCCTTTGATCATTCAACCTTTAGTCCCCCTCTGGATCCACCCCACTCACTCACCGGTCAAACCCTGCCTCCTCCTCACCAAACCACCTCACTCATCACCACCACCTTACTCACCACCACCACCTCATCTCACCTCACTCACTGAATCCCCTCCTCCTAATCCCAGTAAGCCCCCTCCACCCTCTTCCTCTCCCTTCCCCTCACCAGTTGCTGATCCTTTGATCATTCAACCTTTAGTCCCCCCCTGGATCCCTTGGTCAATCCCTCAAGGTGAGCCCCTCCCCTCCTCCAATTCCTCCTCTCATTGATCGAGCAATTCGCAATCAATTGGCCATCAATTGCTTGATCGATTGCCAATCAATTGCGAATCAATCGCTTGATCAATTTGCAATCAATTGGCAATTGATTTCCCGATTGATTGGCAATCAATTGAGCGATTGATTCGCGATTGATTGGCCAATAGTTTGGGCTGATCGATGCAGGGTTTTTGTAGGGTACAGGAACTGACTTCCCCGTTTTTTTTCTTTGTTTTTGTTTCTTTTTTTTTTAGGTTTTTGAGCTCAGCCAGAACACATTCTCTCAAGTCTTACGCCAACCAAGCTACGTCCTGGGAAATTCTGGTTTGCTTAGTATGATGCCGGCTGCGGCTCCTCATCATTACCACTCCTCCCCAGCTAATTCTATTCTTTTGATATCTATCAATTCCTTCACTGGCTACCAAACTCAAAATTTTATACATCCATTCAAATTTAACCTTGATCCTCACCTTGGGTGCAGCAAGTGCCTGGGAGGGAGAAAGATGGAAGGAGATGGTATGAAAAACATAAAGAGAGGTGGCAAGCAGAGGAATCGTTGATTTTCATCTCTTTTTTATTTTTTTAATCCCACCGTTTTGATAATGAGAACATTGCTGACATTTTTTTTTTTTTTTATTTGTTTGACCGGTCTTTTTGTTTGTCCAACCCCTTTTTTGATATCAATTCCTTCACTGCCTACCGAACTCAAAATGTTATACATCCATTCAAATTTCACCTTGATCCTCACCTCGGGTGCAGCAAGTGCCTGGGAGGGAGAAAGATGGAAGGAGATGGTATGAAAAACATAAAGAGAGGTGGCAAGCAGAGGAATTGTAGAAAAAGGAGGGCTCAAATGAGGGATTTGGAAATTTCTTTGGAAGTGACTGACGACTTGATCAAGGAAAAGTTTGCCTGGTCTAGACGAAAGCTATTCCCTTTGGATCTGTACCCTGCTATCATGGCTGAAAAGAAAAACAACCCTCGAAAACCCACCCAGGAAGAATTTAAGCAAGCAAAACAGACAATTGGGGCTTTCCACTTCTTCCACCATGGAAAAGTTATCTTTCTCGACCAATCTGATCACCATGCTCTTGTTGCCGTCATTGAATTTGTGCCTTTGGATTGACTATCTGAGCAAGATAAGAAAGATATTAACTTTGTGACGACATTCCTTCACAGTTCAAAAAAATTTGTCAACCCGGTTGGTCCCTCAAGATCTTGGGGTGGAAAAATGTGGGCGATTGGTTGGCAAAAATTGATGAACCCTTTGGAGTTATTCGGATGTTATGTGAAGAAATCATCCATTAGATCTTCTCCTCAAGAGTACGCTGTCCTCAACTTGAAGGCCGACAAAGTATCCCAAATTTTAGGACAAATTTTTTGTAATTTGGCCAAACTTGCCTTTGAATCAAACCGTGATACCATGAAGGACAGCAACATCCCCTCTTTCTCTTCGTTGGAATTTTGTTCCAAGCCTACAACTTTTGATTGCTCCCCACACCTCACTTTCACCTTGGATTCTTTTTACAATTCTCCTCACATTGACAAAGGCAACATCTCTGGCTATTCCTTTTTACTTGTGGTCCCAACCAAAAAATCAAATGATTGACTTATTGAAGATACGGATGAATATCAAGTTTTGGACTGTCAATTTATTTTTCCTGACCTTGGCTTTGGAATTGATTTCAAGCAAAAAGGTATAGTCAAAATGGTTTGGGAGGCTAACAAGTACAAGCACTGTACCTTTCCAGCTGTGGACACAGCAACCCATACCAGAATGGCCATGTCACTCCAAATCAATAAAAAAACTCAGAGCACTTGTAGGGACATGAAAAACGGCCAAATTTACTCTAGAGAAAAAAATATCAATAAAAACAAAAAAGATTTGTGAATTTGTGGGGTTAAGAATGCTCTCAAACGTTGTTGTAGTAAAAAATAATTTTTTTTTCTTTCATCAATGCAAATATATTTACAAGCCCAGCATTTGAGTAATCTGCTTTATTTCTTCTACCAATCTACCACTGCCAATGCAAGCCAAAGCTACTGATACCTTATCCTTTTTTTTGTTTGCCCGTTGTTCCCTCTCCTTTTCCAGTTGCACTTGCTGCTGATCCTTGTCCTTTTCCTCTTTTTGAAACTCTAGCTCAGCTTGTTTCAACCTCCACTCAGCATCCAATTTTTGTTGATTAGCCAAAGTCTTGGCTTGCTGCTTTTGACCATCCATGGCCAGTTGGAAATCCCACTTTTGCTTTTCAAACTGAATTTTATCTGATTCAATTTGTGATTTGACTGTTTTTTGGAGGGGAATGGCAATGAGCATGATTTTGAAAGCAAGGATATTGAATCAATCAACTTACATGAATCTTGCTTCTCCATGATTTCTTCAAAGCCTGAAAAACTGGAAGTGTTTCTCCTCTTTTGATGACTTTTGGGGTTGACATTGATGGAATTGGAGGCCTTTTGCTTACCCTTGGCAGAGGAGGTTTGAGTCTGAAAGTCCTCACTAGTATTTGAAGGCGATGTGGGAGGCCCCATTGGCTTGAGTTTTTGGCCAATCAAAAATGGATGAGCCTGTTTTTTTACAATGTAAATCAGTCAGGAGCAACCAGACAGAATCAAAAACAATTTAGTTCCTTACTTGAGCAGATGTTGATGGCAACGGTGATCCAGGAATATCATCCTCCTCATTGGGCAAGTTCTCCAGTTGTTCTGCCCCAGGAAGAGAGCAATCAAAAGAAGGAAGTGTGGGGTCCAAGGTTGGGATTGACTGATCAATCAATACTGTATAGAAGTGATTGGAGCCAATTGTGTTTGAATATCCTCCTCGTCATCAGATGGGGGCCAATCCAAGGCCAAGGTTTGATCAAGGTCCCCGTTGGTAGGCTGAGCATCCCCAGCCAAGTCCTCGGCATCAACGGAATCAGATTGTTGGGCATTGAAAGCAGCTAGGGGGGTGATGTTGGCCTTCTTTCCAAAGATTTCATCCATTTGAATATAAAAAGGACAAATGGAGTCCAACTTATCAACCACCGAGTTGATTCCTTTGGCTTTGTCCAAGTCGGTGATACCAAAGCCAGTGGAGATAGACATGGAGTGGGACTTTTTGTACTTGGCTCAATAGTTTTTGAACCGCTCCCTCATCTGTTTGGATGACAGATCCAGCCTACCTTTTGTTTTGTTCTTGAGTTCATTGGCCATCAGGAGATAACCATTGACCTTAGAGGATTGAGGTTGGCCAACACGTGTTTTGTTGTCGGATCCAAAGCAGGCATCATAGTTGGAGAGAATTTTCAGCCAGTTTACCAGGATGATGTGATCAGCTCTCTTGAGCTGACTTGAGCCCTTGGAAGCTGATGGGGGAGGATTGTTTGTTGTGGAGTTCCTTGGAAATGTTCTCTTGGGTGTGCTGGACTTGTGGGGGGAGGTTTGCTGAGGGGCCATTTGAAAGAGTTTGGGCTACACAAGTGATGAGAGCAATAAAGTGATGAGAGTGGTGAAGTTTTGAGAGCAATAAAGTGGATGAGATTGATCAAGTGATGAGAGCGGTTAAGTGATGAGAGTGATGAAGTTTTGAGAGAAATAAAGTGGATGAGAGTGATCAAGTGATGAGAGCGGTTAAGTGATGAGAGTGATGAAGTTTTGAGAGCGATGAAGTTTTGAGAGCAATGAAGTGGATGAGAGTGATCACGTGATGAGAGCGATAAAGTGATGAGAGTGGTCAATCAATTTTATGATGAGGGTGGGGGTAAAAAATTTTCCGATGAGGTCGGAGGTAGAAGGAGGTGGGAAGACAGGGGTGTATGACGTGGACAGGTGGTGGAAGCATTTAAATACTTTATTTGAAAAAACCCACTTATTTCAGGTTAACTTTGACACGTCTGATCTGAAATAAGTGGGTTTTTTTGATTTTTAATGGCGGGTTTGAAATGGCGGATTTGGGTTGAAACCTGCCATTAAAAAATGGCGGGTTTGGTTAACTTTGATACCCCCTATTATTGATTTTTGCGGCTCACACGCCTAAAATTGGCGTGTCATTCAAAAAATAGACATAGTAGTATATTTCCAAAATTTATTAAAGATAGTTAGAGTGATTGTTTTTTTTTTTAAAAAAAAAAAACTACCTATTAGGGCATATCAGAGTTAGAAAACCTGCCATTTTTTTAATGGCTGGTTTCAACCCAAATTGGAAATTTGGAATCAGCCATTAAAAAATGAAAAAAACCACTTATTTCACAAAAGGGGTGTCAGAGTTACCCAAAAATTAATTTTTTTTTTGAATATAGTATATAAGGCCAATTAAGACTTCACCTCTCACTCCCTCAAAACCTACATCTCCCATGGTTAAATGTAGAATCTTCCCAATCCTAAAATCTACTATCCTCATCCACATCAAGCCAGAGTGGCCCCCATTGACTTCTTCCACCAGCTTGACCACAACTCCCAATCTCAAACGGTACTTGGTGATATACATATTTATGTATTGTCAAAATAACAAACACAAAACCCAAAGATCTGATTGTCTTCACCAGAGCTCACATCCCAGGAGTATATGTTCTCATTCTAAGCTTGAGCTGTCCTTTGAATAGGGAAATGGGCCTTCATGCACATTTTAAACAAAAACAGTCCATGCACCGCTGGTCATTCATTTTGACTACAAAACTAACATATTCCTTGTCAATTATTATGATGAGGGCAACAAAAGCAACCTGGGTGTTGATCTATTTCAAGTCAATCTTGACCTGGGCCAAAGAGATCTATGAGTACATCAGCTCAAACAGGCTAAATACTCAATCATGAGACACCCCTAGCTAGGGGTTGGCCAAGCTTGATCTTAACCCTTCCTTCCCAAACTTGCTTGGCACTGCACTACCACTGCTCCCTAGATCTCTCAATTCATGTCAACCTCTCCCCCCTCAGCCAGCTGGTTCAAGCAGTAGCCACAGCAGTTCCATGAGCTGCACACACAAATATGCCCTCCCAGAACCTCTATGACAGTAATGAAATAAGAAGCCTTTGGGATTTTGGATTTTAAGGAAATTTTGGGGCTCTCATCTCAGGGAGGCGCTCTAGGTGATAAACCCTATTGGTTTGTAACAAAGGGAAGTGACGGATATGATATTTGTTTTAGCCAAGTTGCTTCTGTTATTGGTGGTTTAAGTTATTAGTAGACCTCTTTTATGCAGTGGGAATGGATGGGTCAGAATAACTGACAATAGCTAGGTAAAAATTGAGGTTTTATTTCTAGGGAAGATGACACTCTCATTGTGATTTGATAAAAATAGTATTGGAAAGCCCATATCCTTGTTTTCTGTTGTTTGCTCACCTTATGTGGGCATGTATGTTTGACTTGTTTCAGGTGGCCTTGGTTAGTATGAATTTTGTCCCAATGTTGTTTGTTGCTTGCTTTGTGGTCATTCAAGAGCTGTGGGTCAGTGTTGGGAATCATAGGGTCAGTTTTATGGATTCTGATGTTTTTCTTGGATCTAATCTCCAGTTCTGACATGTTTTTTGGGCTGGCCTTATTCTGTCTGCTGTATTTGCGCCCTTTTCTCCTTTCCTCACTTTCTTCCTCACACATTATCTTTTTCACTTCACTCAAAGATTGTCAGCTTGCTACTTGAACAGAGCAACCTGTCAAATCAGATTTAAAATGAAAAGAAATTATAAAATTAAAAGGAATGAGAAACCCCAAAATATTGTTAAAATTTGGATTCTCCACCCAAAATAAGGTAGGTTCACTCATTGAAACCAACCTTGAATTCCAAATCCTTATATTTTGAAAGAATTTATAAGAAAATGACCAACAGACCACAACACCACTATTTCACCTTTTTGGGTCATGTTCATATTTCACGTGACATTTCATGTATAGGTTTCACACCTAAAATTGAATCAGAATTGAGGTGTTGTGTATATTTTAGGAGTTACAGACACATTTGTGTTGTGACACAATTCCTGCGTGCAGCCCTGCATCCATAAAGCCGGGGTTCGCACACCTGACAGTCAATATGTAGGCATCTGTCAAGAAACTTGCATGCAATACGCTGCTAGCTGCGGATCATCAATTCCCCCACGCAGCTGTCAAAACCTGCGCGCCTCAAGAACAAATGCTCATCTGCTGACAGCTAGGTACTGCAAGAACATGCTTCAACCTGCATGCATACATCATGCATATTTAAAAAGTTGACTCTTGGATAGAGGGATGTTTGAAACCTCAGAATATTGAATAAAAAATATGAAAATCAAAACCTAGAGCAAATAAATTTCAAGAAACAATAATGAAGGATGTCACATAAATGTGATTCCCAAATCTATATGAACCACAAAACATGCCAAGAAGTTAACCAAAAAATTATTAAAAATTAAAAAAAATGCAGAAGATGGCTTAGAATCTACAAATAACCACCTCTACCCATTTAACTCAAAAGAAAATAATACAAAATGATGAAATATGCCTGAACTGTAAAAATAACAAATTAACATTTAAAAAGTTCCTGATAATTATTTCACCTAGAAATATGACACAGGCAAAGCTAGAAAATTGACAGCACCAAAAATAAGTTCCAAACTAGCCCTGATCAGCCTGTTAGCCTCAGCCCACTAGCAAAACCCTCTCTACGTGCCCTGAGTAGGTCTTACTACCCCAAAAGGTATATGAACCACCCTTTTTGGATGGTTTCTAAACCCAGTAATTTTTTGTAATCAATCTGGACCCCTTGCAATCCATGATCAAGTGAGTATATAAGATGAAAAAGTGATTTAAAACCTCATTCTGATAGCATAACTTTTAATTCTAACCCCACCATTTATTCCATTTAAGAATATCAGAAATATCCCCAACAATTGTTCTGAGACTCTTTCAACCATGAATTTCTGAAAGTTTATTGGAATGCCTGCTTAAATTAGTAAGTTATCTCCTCCTTGCTTCCAGGAATAATTTCTGTGAGAAATCCAGTCAACCCATTCCCCTTGAGTAAAGCCCTTTTGAGTAATCACTTAGGACCTCATTTCCCCAAGGTCTTTACACGGTTCAAAAGAGCCCCTTGAAGTTAGGTTGTTACAATAAAGATCCCCTGTTTTGCTTGCACAGTGGCCCCTGTAGAAAAATTTATTCAAAGCATTTTTAAGCAAACCAAACCATCCAAACTTTTCACTTGCTCTTAACCAATAATTCTGAGCATTTTATGTCTTTTCTTGGAATTATTATTGTTCCAACACCAATTTCACTTGTTGTAGCTAAAGGAAAGAAAATTTCCTGGTCTCAACAAGCTTAAAAACATTTCCCTGTCCTCTTGGCCACTGGGCCAGGAGCAACAGTGGTACTGTGCATGCTGATGAGGGCCCTGTGTATGCTTCCTTGAGAGCAGGATTTGGTGAGGAAACCAGCTGGTTCTTCAACTTTGGCTATGTATCAAATATTAATTTTCTTAGAATAAATAAGCTCCCTTAAAAAGTGGAGTCTTATGTTGACATGCTTTGTTGTGAAGCCATTATGGCTAATTTAGCTGTTGGCTGGCTTGATAGCACCACGGTTGTATTCATGAATGATAGCGGGGGGTTCCTCTATCTTGTTTAGTACTTCAGCCATTAGTTTTTGGATCCACACAACTTCTTTGCTGATGTCTAAAAGAGGTTTGTAATCCACTTCTTTCATGGATAGTGAGAGGTCTTTTGTTGTGTGGACTTCCAAGGTATGGGGTTGGGTCCAACGATGATTGCATAGCATGTAGTAAATCTTTGTGTTTGCAGGCATTTATCATAGTCTGTGTTCATGTAGGCTCTTATTTGGGTCAACCCTTTTTTGTAGTATAGGGCCACTTGCTTTGTTGCCATCAGGTATTGAAAGAAACCAATTGGGGCTTGAAAATCATGAGGGGCTGGTTTTGCAAGGAACTGGGACAGGTGGATTATCCCAAACATAATTTCTGGTCTGGAGGGAACAGAAAATTGTTTTAGGAAACCAACTAGTCCTCTGTAGTTTAAAACGCTCCTCAGGTATTTGTTTTGCTTGTCCTCCATTGCCAGATTGAGGAATGTTTGAGGTGCAATTGGGGACCTGAGAGGATGCCAGTTTCCAAGTAAAAACTATTCTATTTTTTGCTCTATGTATTTCTGTTGGCAGATGGTGATGAAGTACTTCTGAAATTCAAGACTCATTCCTATAAGAAAAGAAGAATCCCCCATGTATTTCATTGCAAATACTTGTTCCATTTCTTTGTGCAATATTTCAGGCTTAGAGCTGAAGTTAGCAAGTTGTCTACATGTGTGACAATCCATGTTGGGGCTGGGTTGTTCCTCCAGAAGACGCGTGGGTCACCCATTGAGGTTCTTAACCCAATGGGTTCCAGAAATGTTCTTAATCTGGTGTACCAAACCTTTGAAATTTTTTTTAGCCCATGTATGGCCTTCTTCAGTTTGAAGAAAGTGTTTTATTTGGCCCAATAGCCTGGTGGAGGAATTAAATGTCACAAGGGCTGCTTAATTCAAGCAGGGCTTGGCACAGAGGGTACTCTACTCTCAGTAGGCTTGGGGTAAGGATACTGGAAGATACTACAAGGAGCAGAGTAGGATTGAATTGGAGTTAAGGTTCTGAATGACACTTGCAGGGATGGATTCATAGTAAGAAGTGGTAAACTGATTTCTTGGGGGGAAATCAGGAAGAGGAAGAGAAGGGCTGCTTAAATAGACAAGAGGCTGGACTTTCACAGAGGTACAGATGCTTGGGGCTCAGGATGCATATGTGATTACAAAGGAGCAGTCAAGGTAACAGAGAGGGCTGATCAGGTATGCTACTACATTGGGGTTGGGCTGCTTACTACGTTGGGGCTAGGCTACAGGTCTGGCTGTCTAAGTTGGGAATGTACAGTGAGAGGATGTACAGTGTGCATGGAAGTCATGACACTATGTACTAAGTATAGAGAGTATGTGATACAATCTGCAAGAGGATGTACATAAGGATTCCCAAATGATAAACCATAATTAAGTATAGGAAAGACAGAGTAAAGAATGTTAGAGGATACGCAGAACCCAAGAGATTAATTATGTGCAAGCCTAAGGATTCTATATTTATAATGCACAAGGTTAGACTATATTTGGATATTTAAGGCATGAAGATCCTGGGATATTTAGTTGAAGGAGATATACTGGTAAAGTCTCCAGAGCCCTGAGGTTGAAGTTCCTGAGTTAAGTAGATTAGACTGAGGTTAGACTGAGTTTAGGTGTCAGTATGACATTAAAATGACTTTGTTGTCCAGCTCACATGTGAGGTGAGCAGTCTTGAAATAAATTTGGTGGATCTGGATCTCATTTAAAGCAGCCTGTGCAATCAGGACCCTAAGCAATTCTGGTCTTCCAGTTGGCACATATTTGTCATGGAAGTTGAGGCCATAGATTTTTGCAAAGCCCTGCACACATATTCTTGCTTTGTACTTTACTACTTAATTTTCAGTTCTAAGCTTCTTAAAATAGGCCAATGTGGAGGGTATAGGTCTGTTTTCCTTGGTGCGGGGGCATTCAATCAATACCTGATTTTTAAGCATGTTTATTATTTCCTTATTTTCTGCTTCAATCCAATTGGTCTTTTGGTAAACTCTATGGGTTCTTTATGAGATTTTGGTTTAGGAAAGTGTGTAGTGATTTAAGCAACTGGGGCTTTTCTTTTGTACTTTGTTATTCTTTGTTCTGATATGGAACTCTCAATTAATTTGGGATGGCGGGGGCTTTTCAGATTTATCTGGAAGATTGGCTCAGATGGGGGAACGTCTGTTTTGTGGCTTGCAGTTTCACAATCTGATCCACCTTCAAATTCCTCCTGTTTGCCGTTGTTGTCTTGAGTTTGTTGTGAATTTGGTTGCCAGGTCCAACTTTATAATTTATTTTCTCTTCTTCCTCATACGGAAGGGGGTAGTCACTTGCAAAGATTGGATAGGAGAATTCAGATGTTTGGTCAAGGCTATGATCAATTGCTCAAATATTTGGAAACATTGTTTAATTGAATGATGAATTTTTAGTTATTAATATTTTCAGATCCAGCTTTCTTAATATTCTGTAGAAGCTCATATTGTTTGAGTATCCAACTAGTATGCCATCCCAGCAGATCTGATCAAATTTTTTTTCCTGTTTTGGGGTGGTTTCAAAATCCAGGCACAGCAGAAAAATGGTTTGAACATGCACATTTTTGGCTGTTCTTTCAGTAGTATTGTGGCAGGTGGAATTCTGCTCTTGGCTAGTGAGGGTAGGCTGTTTGTGACTATTGCAGCTGTTGAAACTGCTTCTCCCCACCATTCTGGATGGATGTTTGACTGGACCAACATGCACCTTGCCATTTCAATTATGGTTTAGTTGGCTCTTTCTGCAAACCTGTTGTGCTGCAGGGTGTATGGGGGTGAAATTTTGTGTATGATTCCTTCACCTTGCAATTATTTGGACAGGCTTTTGTGACAGAATTCCCCCCCTCCTTCTGTGATGACCTTCTTGATTGTTAGTCCTTTCTTTTTTGCCAGTAGTTTTTTAAGCTTGGTGAAGGAGTCCATTGCCTTGTCTTTGGGTTTGAGCAGAGATGCATGTATGTACCCACTGTGTTGGTTGAACATGATAAGAAATTATTTCATCCCCCCATTTGTGCTTAGCTTTATGGGTCTACAACACAGGTCAGAATTTCCAGTAGTTTTTTAAGCTTGGTGAAGGAGTCCATTGCCTTGTCTTTGGTTTTGAGCAGAGATGGATGTATGTACCCACTGTGTTGGTTGACCATGATAAGAAATTATTTCATCCCCCCATTTGTGCTTAGCATTATGGGTCTTCAACACAGGTCAGCATTTAATGTCTGTAGTGGCTCTATTGTTTTGGTAAAGCTACTGCTGAAAGTTTTCTTTTTAATTTTTCCTTTGATGCATTCTTTGCACAGAATCAAATCTGGCTTGATGAGGTTGGGTATCATGGTCTTGATCCTGGCTAGGCTGATGCTTCCTAGTCTGTTGTTCCAGATGAGGAATGGATTGGTTTCGGCTGTATTGAGTAGCATCCACAACTGGGTTGGTGGCGTCAACTGAGACCTAATTTCTAATATTCCTTCCCTTATGTTGCATTCAAGGGAGAGGTTTTTTTAAAATGTTATTTTGGATTCCAGTTCCTTCTTTCTGATGATTGCTCCATTTCTTATTAGCCTGCATAGAAAAAGCAGATTGCTTTTCAATTCTGGAATATACAGGCGATTGCTTAGTTCAATTGCCCTCCAATCCTCTATGACCATCTGCGCGTTCCCTTTGTGTGTGGCTTTTAGCAATTATTCATCTTTTTTAGTATTGATCTGTGTGCTGTTGGTTTTCATGGAAGTGAACCATTTGCTGTCATTGAGCAAGTGGTGGCTAGTGCCCAAGTCTATGACCATGGCTTTGCTTTCTTTGGTAGCTGCATTTTTTATTGCAGTCCCAAGAGTGCACTGTTGGTTGTCTCTTGTTTCTTTCTGTGGTGGTGTTTATAAGTGCTTGCCCTCTGTTTCTCTTTCTTGGTCTTGGATCAGGGTGGAGTGTGCAGCATTTTTCCTCTGTGTTTCATGAATTAGGATTATGCTTTACTCCCCAGCATCTGTGAAGACCTAAAGATTTTGAATTTCAAAGACCAACCAACTTGCAAGCAAAAAAAAAGAAAAGAATAAGACACAGAAGAAACAAGAAGAAATGAGAAATGAAAGCAGTAGATTAATGAGGTGAAAGAAAGTATTTGAAAGGAAAAGAAAATGGTTTATACTTGGAACCAGCTGAGCTTATGAAAAAACAATATTCAGGAATTTGCAATAAAACAAAAATATGGAATGAGATGAAAGGAGAAAGCTGGGAAATGGAACCAGGCAGTATTGAAGGATCAGCAAAATATTTGTGTATTGAGAGGGGATTCAGTCAGTTGAGTAAACCTCACATCTGTGAGAGAATAATTGGCCCACAAGCTTAGTCAAAGAGCATTATTTAAAGCAAAAGAAATTCTGAGACAGTAATTTCTTATGATTTATCCTTGATCTGAGTAAGATGAAATGGCAAACTTGTGAATGTGAATGAATTGATGAATGGATGGGTGGAAAACAGCAGGGAGAAGAGCTCCTTAAATAAAAAAGATGGTGCCTATATTGAGCTCATGTAATGAAAATCAAAATGCAAAAATTCCGCCCCAAATGTGCTATACAGGCTCTACAACCAGCTTTGCATTGTTACATACCAAGGCAGGGGCCAAGTTGGCCCAAATCATCCCCTGTGGATGGTGGAAACGCCCCTGTTTGGACCCATACGGTCCAACAGGCATGGCTTGTCCCTTTTGTTCCCTACTAACTACCATTCATTGGTTAGTTATGGCTGGGGTGGTTTCCATGAACCCCAGCCTATCCCACCAGCCCCTCCTGGGCCGGTGGGTGTGTCAATTACGTCAATTGGACCAGCCACCCCTCCAGGGAGGGTGGCTTGGTGATACTCACACACCAGGGGGTGTGGCAGTCTGCTGGACATGGGTTCCCTGCCACTAATCTCACATTTGAGGGGAGAGGTGATGAAATCCCCCCCATGGCGGTCCAGTACTGCCATCACCACCACGACCATGTTGGTTGCAGCAGCAGTCTCAACTAAAATTTTATGGGGAGGGTGATCAGGTCTCCCCCTCATTGTTAGTAACACAGAGTTACCCTGAGGAGGTGTTCAAGTACCACCCAGGGTCATTGCTCCTCCCTCTTGGTAAAGGGGGGGGAAGATGGCCCCACACTTGGTGGGGGAGGTGATCATGTCCCCCCAAACGCTGGTTGCCTTGTTGAAACCTGCCTGGTCCTAATTTAATTGGTCTTGAGGTGAAGGGGTGATCAAGTCCACTCCCACCTTGCCGGTTGCCTTTTTGCAACCGGCTGGCTGGTCTGGTAGAGAAGGGACCAGCCATCCTCCCTCACCCTTGCAACCAAGAAAGGGGAGGGAGTGAGGCAGGGGCCACCAGCCCTGGAAGCCGCAACCAGGGCTGTGGCCCTGCACCCCGCAGGTGGGGGGACTCTAAACAAAGGCCCCTGCCCCCTAAAACAGCTCTACGCAGGCGTTTGGGCCCACAACGGGCCCCAGGTGAGAAACAAGCAACCCCAAGTGGGGAGGCCTGATTACCCCCAAAAAATACTTTGGCAGGCCAGCCTGTCTGGCCAAGTATGTCCATGATAATCCTGGGGCCCATAAATGCACAGATAAGCCCATCTGGCTAAGGTGGCCCATCCACCCTGAAAGGCCCATCAAGGCCCATGTCCCAATTGACTTGGAAAACATGTTTTGGTGCCCAAATTCCAAACACCAATAACATCCACATAGGCCCACGTGGCCCACATGATGTCCAATGGGCTGTGGAGGCCCATTTGTGCATCCCATTTGGAGTACACACTAATATGCACATTACCTGAGTGCATCCTTATTTTTAAAATCTGGACACAAGTAATGAGATACAACAGGTTGAATAGATGGCTTGAGCAGAGAAGGATTCAGTGGGTGATGTTGCACCTTAAGGAAGGAGCATAATCAATTGTCAAGGCTTGAGAAAGAGTTAATAGGTGATGTTTGTAGCTTGAGGGAGGATTTTGATCAATTTTGGTTGGATTGTGGAGAGTGAGAAGAACGGCAAGAATGAAATGGAAATGGGATTAAGGAAGGAAGTGAGGATGGAAGGAGTAATAGATTGGCAAGAGGATTGATGAGAAAAAGAGTTGGAGTAGATATGAGATCATGGAAAAATGATGGAGAAGGTATGAGGGTGAGGAATTATTTGGGAGTGAGAAGGAGGTGCCCGTCCATTGGGAGTAGGATGAGGATCAAATTTCAAGGGTCTGCAAGTGGAGTGTCGGCGGGGCTGCGGGAAATGGTAGTCCTGTATCATTCTAACATGCTGCCAAGTCTAGATGAGAGATTTAAGGACCTTGTTGGTTGGATTTAATTTTGATGGTTTGATGGCAGGTTTTTTCAGACAGTTGGCTAAGATTTTGTTGTTTGGGATGAGATTTGTTATTAGGAGGTTATTGGCTTTTTTCTATTGAGGCCACTTTATCTGAGTGTTGATATGCTTGAGGGCACTGTGATGAGAGTCTTGAGTAAGCATTTCATTGAGAGCTTGGTTTTTTTTCTGAGCACAATGAGTTAGATTGATGTTGTTGTTGAGTTCCTTGATTAGGTTGGTGATCCAAATTTTTTCTTGGGTTGCAAGCAACAGTGCCTTTAGTTCACCTTTGGTGCACGCAAGCAATGCTTACAAGCCAGAACAGCCATACAGCACCACCATGTATCCTGAGTGGCTCCTCCTTGAAATGGGGTCTGTACTACCATTGGAGTTTCTGAAAGTTTCAATATTTTACTCAAAGTGGTCATTCTGAAGACTTGAGCCCAAGATTTTGGTCCTATTGACATAGCGCCAGACATGCTTGTTTTCTTGCCAATGAGTGATTCTGGGTTTATTGTTAAATCAAGAGAGATATGAAATTGCAAAAGATAGATTGGGTTGCATTTTTGTAGCTATAAAATTTAAGAAACCACTTTGGCTTTGATAATTGATGTTCAGTTGGTTGAATTTGGAATGATATTTGTCAGATGAGGGTAAAAGTATGATGCCAGGCGTCATGGTAGTAGTAATAGGTTTTGCTTCAGTAAGACCTAGTTCCTTTAGCGTGCTGTGGATGAAATCTGGTTGGTGCATGCAGAGGCCATGCTCAGTTTTCACCAAAACATTTCCTGAGATTTTAGTCAAATTTCCCTTGTGAGAAACGTTGAACTTTTCCATAGGGAATTTTCAAAAGTTAGGGATTCACAAAATATCACAAGGTTTTCAATATAGCAGAATAGAAACAATTTAAGTTGGCCATGTATGAATAGACATGGATGGATGGAGGGAAAAAAAGAAACCTTGGGTGCAAAACCAGGTTATCAAGGTGTCAAACCAGCTCTTTGGCGCTTGTTTTAAGCCATAAAGAGCATTTTTGAGTTTTAGAAAAGGAAATGGTGAGTTTTAGCTGGGGGTAGTTTTGATAAAGATGTCTTCATCCAATGGAGCAAGAGAAATGCCAATTTGATTTCCATCTGGACAATGGGGAGGTTGTGATGGAGAGATTAAACAAGAAGAGTTCAAATGGTAACTATCTAACCAGTGGGAGTGTAAGTTTTTTGGCAGTTGAGGTATTGCACTTTTCAGAATCCTTGCACAAAAATTCTAGCCTTTAAAATCAATCTGTTTCCATCAGGATATTTCTTTAATCTGTAGACCCAGACAGTTGCCGGGGCTTTCATTCTGGGAGGTAAGGAGTTACAGCCTGCCAAGAAGTCAAAATCTTCAATGCCTTTGAGCTCCTTTTCCATTCCCCACATCCAATTTAGCTTTTCTGGTGAGTATTTGACTTCATGGTATTTCTTTGGCATGGAACGCGTCAGGAAACCATATCTTTGAGGTTTGGCCAGGGTGGAATGATCCCTCAAGGCAGGACCGTTTCTGCTGCTTGTAATTTCCTTGTTAATGTATTAATCAGAGGATGATTTGGAAGAAGAGGAGGATTCATCTGGGAAATTTGGGTCTGAAACTACTTTTTTATTGGGTTGATTGTTTCTGGTGGAGCTTTATTTCTGAGAGAGGAGGTAGTCTGATTGGTGGGTTTGATGGATGAGAGGGTATCAAGAAGAAGAGAATCATAGGTACATAGATTATCAAAAGGGGAGCCAGAGGATAAATTGGCATGAGATAACTTTTCCCTTTTGGAACAAAGAATTTATACAAGTGCAGTTTCAAATCATGGCCTAAAAGAAATCCTTCAATACCTTTTTGATCAAAATTTCCAAGATGTTGACGCAGGTTGAGTACAATAGCCATGGATCCTAGTGTTTGCACCAGATCAAGTCTTGGTTTTGAACCAAACCACAGTTTGTATGGGGATAGTCCACTCCTTTTTGAAGTTTTCTGATTTATTAATTCACAAAAAACCACAATAATCCCATCCCACAGAGTAAGAATGATGTTCATGTCTATCATTATGGTTCTTGCAGCTTCAAAAACGGTTTTGTTTCCTCTTTTGGTGATTGGATTATGTTGAGGGGTGTATGTTTCAGAAGTTGTGTGCTGAATACCTCTTTCAGTGAACAAATTGGTCCATTTGAAGTTCTTCAATTCTTTCCCATTTTCCAAGTGGAAGGATTTGAGTTTGCAGTCAAAGATATTTGATTGAAATTTTACTAATTATGATGATCTTGTCTCTTTACCTAAAGGTCTGATTGTAATTTCAGAGGGAAGCAGAATTTCATTCTGGAGTATTTTTCAGTCAGCATCAGAAATTACAGGCTTCCATTTCTTGAGATTGGGTTGATGGGTCCACAAAATTCAAAATGGATTCTGTGGAAAGGCTTGGTACAGTGCCTTATGTGATCCTTGAAAGATGATTGATGTATTTTTGCAAGCGGACATGATTTGAAGTTCAGCTGATTCCAACAAAGTTTAGGGAGTTCTTTTGATATAAAATGCTTTTTTTCAGCATGAGAATTACCAAACCTGTTGTGAATGGTGGAAAGGGAGACAAAGGAAAAGGAAGATTTAGATTGAAATAAGGGGAAATCCTCCACTTGAAATAAGTTGTTGATGAGTCTTCCTCCAATGAGAGCTGGTCATTTTGGTTGAACTTTGAATCTGTCACCCCCTTCCAACTTAAGCCTGCACCCTTGCTTCAAAATTTGACCCATGGAAATCACCATGGAAATCAGATTGACCAAAAGATCTGGGAAAAAGAGCAAGTTACTCAGAATAAGGGAGAAGGAATTGGAGACAATCTTTGCAGTGCCAAACCCTCTTGAGTTTAAGGAGGCCTCTATGTTTCCTGTTTGAATTTTGGTTTTATCATGTTGTAAGTTTTTGAAGAACCTTGAATTGATGAGCATTGAATGCAATGCGCCAGAGTCCAGGAGAAAGACATCCTTTTCCAACCTTCTTGATTTGATCATACCAAATGAATTCAAAATACGTGCAGAGGATCTGGTTTTGCTGTTGGAGATATTGGTATTTTTATTTGGTGGAGTGAGAGGTTTTTTTTGGTTAGGTCTTAAATGATGATAAAGCCACTAGTATATGTTTTTTGGATGAGCGGATTGAGGGTTGTGCCAGTTTGTGTTGCATTTGATCACTTCCCTATGAGAATCTGATTGATTTACAAAGTTTGAAACATAATTACCAGCTGTGATTTTATTTTTAATTTTATTAAGGTGGCGTAATACCAATTAACCATCAATTTTGGCGTCTCCAAGTGAATGAATGATTGTAGTTTTTAGGTTGTTGAGCTGTGGAAGAAATTTGAAAAGTAGTAGGTAAGCCACTATGTCCTTGTCCATTTGAATGCCAACATCTGAGATTTGGATCAAACATGACTTGACTTCAGTGATGAATTTTTCTACATATTTTGGGCCAACTTGAAGTTTCAGAAAGCTGAAAAACACCCTGGATTTATTTGCAGTTTGCAAGGAGGCATAGTATTCATTGATTGATTTCCAAAATTTGATACCATTGTTGAGATAGGTTTCCTTGACACAATTTATATATCTTTGATTGTCCCATTGAGCAGGAATATATCCTAAGATATCCAGGTTGATTTCGGGAGGATATTTGTTGAACTTTGAGATGAGATTATATAGAACTAAGAACAAGAAAAACTGAACATCATAGAATAGGTAAGAATTGGAGATAACACAGAGTAGAAAGAATGGAAGAACAAAGAAAATAAGATCCTACAGCTATGGCCAATAATAAGAGTTATACTAAGTAGCATGAGCAGGATAGTGTCTTTGAGATACTTAGAATAGATTGGGCAAAAGCTGATGTTTACAAAATTGATGGTTAGATGGCCCGGATGATCTTTTTAGAGGTTTGAGATCTTACCAGGCAGAGATTGGAAGTAATTCAGTCTTGAAGTTGAGGTTTATAACAATTGATGATAACAGAAAGGAAGAATTTGAATAGAGAAGGAAAGAAGAAAGAAAATGAAATAGAGAATAAAAGAATAAAAGAATAAAAGAACAAAAAAGATAACCAAGTTGATTTGATTTGATCTTTGATGAGCTTTGACGCAGTCTTGAGTTAGATTGAGTATGGTGATTTGTTTTTTTTATGTTTAATCGGAGTTTGAAGGAAGATCAGAGAAAGAGAAGTGCATTGCGCAAGACAGAAAAGGAAAAAAAAGGAGTTGCAAAAGAAATAGATTGGGGGACCATTGGGGAGTCAAGGTAACTGAAAGACGTGAAAATTCCTCTGTCACGCGGAGCTTTCATGTGAGTGTGTCGAAACAGCGCTGCAAGAAGGGAGGTGTGGGAAATATTCCATAATCAAAACACCCCTCGTGACTGGTAAGAGGAGAAGCCAGAGGGTGATTGTTCTTGATTTTTCAGAATATCTTTTTGTGAAGAAGTTTGAGAACTTGGACAGAGGTTGTCTTAGTTAAGGAATTGGCCATCATTTTATCTGAAGGAATGAGACACAATTTGTATTTCTCAAGTGAAAAATCTTCCCTTAAGCCTTTAGTTTTAATAGCTATATGTCAAGATTTCAAATGAGACCCAAACTTTTTTAATTTTTCTTTGAGTCCCTTATTGTTGATGTAGATTGTAGGCTTAACTGATGGATTGAGATAGATTTTGCCAACAAGATGACATATCCATTTTAATTTTAAATAAAAATCTAGAATTGCATTTAGTTTGGATTTGGTGGATGAATAGGTTATGTTTTGTTGTCTTGATGAGTTCCAGATGACAAGACTTCCGTAATAAAAAATAATCTAACCTGTTTGAGACTTGCAAAACAAAGGGTTGTCACCCCAAGTTTCGTCGCTATAGCCAGAAACAATCTTGTGGTTGGAATTGTATCAAAGGACCAGTTTGAGATCTCTTGTAGTTTTGAGATATTTCCAAACTTTCCAGACCTCTCTACAGTGCGTGAGGCCTGTCTTGGCATTAAACTTAGCCAAGCTTGACATGGCAAAAGAAATTTCTGGTCAATTATATTGGGAAATGTGATTCAGGAGACCAATTGCGGATTGGTAATTGATGTTGATTTAAACAAATTATGTGTGATCTTCATCCAAAGAAGGTTTGAGACGCATATTTTGAGTCAGAGGGCCGTTGACATCTTTGCAGTCAGCACTGCCTAATTCTTCAAGTCCATGGTTGATGTGATTTGGTTGACTTAGCGTAATCTTGTTGCCTTCAAGTTCCATTAGCATTCCAAGGATTGTATTAGGGGAGTGACAAGAGGAATTAACAAATCTTTTTAGAAAATTTGTTGCAAGATTTTCAGTTCTTCCTGAAGAGTTGAAGAATGACTATATTGCCATGAGGGATGAAACGGTAATGGTAGGCTATGGAGGAGCCTGATGAGGAAGAATAATAAGGCTACAAAGAGCCAATAGAGAGGGGATATGTCTTGTATAGTCAAGAGGAACTGATCTGATGAGGAGGAAGGGGCACTCCGGTATTGTTTATTAGTAATCAGATGAGTTTGCATTCCTGGTCCAAGGGAAGGACCAGTATTTATGGACAATTAGAGAACCCCAAAGGGGGCCTAAGGTAGCAGGGTTAAGACAACTAGAGAGCCCCCAGAGGGGGCCTGAGACAGGAAAAATATCTTAATGAAAGCAGTTAGATAGAAATAAAGCTGACTAAATTTGTCAGTTACAAAATATGAACAGAAAAAGACAACACTTCCCACGAGGATTAGATCATCCACGTGGAGATAGATGACCTCGCCAGAATCTCAATTAAGAAATAGACATGGATCACTGGTAGATCCATGGAATCCTTGGGACTTGATCCAAGCGGTAAGGGTTTTGTGCCAGTTTTTTGGTGATTGCCGCAGGCCATATAAGGATTTCTTCAACTTTAAGAAGGGAGATTTTCTATCTGATCCTTTGGGGGTCTTAATTATAACAGTTTCATTAAAAGGAGGTTGTAAGAAGGCTCCATTTACGTCAAATTGAGTAAAGTTCATTTTATTTTTGAGACCATATAGTAGAGCTAGGCAAAGGAATCTGAGTTTACCAGTAGGTGCCCAAGTCTTGTCAAAATCAATACCTCGAATCTGATTGAAACCTTGCAGGCACAGTCTGGCTTTATATTTGACAGGCTCTCTGTGGCAATTTTCCTTCACCTTGAATACCCAATTGGTGTTCAGAATGTTTTCCGGAGTGTTGTAATATTCTTCCCAGACGTGTTGAGATTCTATCAAGAGTAATTCATCTTTCAAAGCTTTCTCCCATTTTGGCCATTCCGGGAATTTTGGGGCAGCTTTATAGGAAGGCGGTTCATAGTAGTGATGAAATCCGTATCTTTGCGGTTTTTGAGTTTTTGTTTGGGTTGCAATGATATATTGGGAGCGGGGATGGTTTGAGTTGAAGTGCTTGATGGCAGAGGATCTGAGAAACTATCCCCATCTTCAGGATCAGAGTCCAATTTGAGACATTCAGTGTTAGCCTCAGGGATAACGTATTGTTTTTTGGATGTGGAGAAGTCTGACTCATTGGGATCCAAACTAGATTGAGAGAAAACATCCAGTCCGGTTGATTCAAGAAGTTGGAACTTGTTCAAGTTCATCTTGAGGAATTTGACATGCTTTGTCTCTATAACAGCTCCAAGCAAGTTGAGGATGAGATAGGAGTGAAAAAACGGGTTAAAACCAACCAAGATTCCTTTAAGACCTTTTTTATCAAACTTGCACCCCTTTTGTATAAGATTTGCAAGATATATTACAGATGTACCAACGGGTTTTAAGTAATTAGTTGGTAGTTTCTTACCAAACATTAACTCCCAGGGAGACTGATTTTTACCTTCCCGAGGAATCTGGTTGAGCATGAAGCAACGACTTCTGGTCACAATGTGCCAGTAGTTCTTGGGTAATCTTGATGCCAAAAAAGTAGCTTGGGCAGATTCTACAATGGTTCAATTTGCTCTTTCCGCACGGCCATTATGTTGGGAATGATATGGTTTGGAGGTTAAGAGCTTGATATGTTTGGACTTAGCAAAATCTTTAAGGGTAGAATTGGTGAATTTGGTCCCTTTATCTGAAAATATTTCAGTTTGATAATAGTTTAACACTTTATATTTGGTTTTGAGTATGTTGATGATTGTGTTGGGAGTCTCATCTTTGGATTTAAGAGGGAAAGCCGCTAGATAGCCAGTATAGTTATTGACTAGGGTGAGTAGATAGTGGTGGCCGTACTTAGATTGAGGAGAGATTGGGCCAATCAGATCAAGGTGAATTGGCTCCAAGGGTTTGTTAGAGGAGGTAGATACACTGGAGAATGGATCTTTGGTGATTTTACTTTTAATGCAACTATTGCATTGGAACTTGAGGAGTTCATTGTTGGGGTAGTGATCTTTCAGAAGGGGTTTGAGAGTGGAAATGGAAGCATGACCATAGGTTTGGTGGAATTCCAGTAAGGAGAGAGTTATAGAGGAAGGTTGGTTGGAAAGATTCACAATCTGGTTGCTCCCAGCGGTCCTAGGTTTCTTGATGACAAAGAGATGATCTCAGACGAGGAATTTTAAGACAATCTTATTGTTTCTGGTAACAGAGAAGCTGTTGCGTTTTTGCCTGAGGTTGAAACCTTTCTTAGCTAGGAGGCCAGGGCTGATTAGATTTACTACTATATTGGGTACATATACGCAATCTTCAAGAGTAATTGTGGATTCTTTCCATTCTAACTGAACCGTGCCAGTTCCTCAAATCTTGAGATTGGCTTTGAGTTTGCCGGTTTTGATTTCCTCAAGGTTATCTTGCAGCTCAATTGAGGTGAAGTACTTGAGATTGTTGAAGATGTGGACATTGGCTCTGGAATCCAGAAGAAGATTAGGGTTACTGTTGGAGTTGATCCAAAGAGTAAGTAGGGCGTGATAATTGATTGTTGGATTCCTTTTTTTTATTCTTCCATTCCTTTTGTTGCTTGATCAACCAGTCTGGGGCAGTCTCAGGATTAAGATGGAAACAAGATGACTTGGGATGTGGGGCATTAGGGTCGTGGTAACCTCATCTGCAATGCATTTTGATCTTGCGTTCATCCTTATTGTGTTTAACTTTAGTCGCTACAAGGGATACGTCGGTGGAAGGTTTAGTAACTTTGATCTGCGCTCTTCTTTCATTATTATACTGGGTTAGATGGTTGAAGACAACATCCACAATTAGATTCTTCTCAATGTGCATAATTTTCTGCTTGAGATTATTGAGGATAGGAGGAAATTTGAAGAGAAGTAAGTAAGCTAATATGTCTTTTGGAAGTTCTATTACTATGTCCTTCATCCTTGTAATTGCTTTTCGCATCTCAGTGAAGAATCCGTCAATGGCATGTTCACTGAATGTTGAGTGGAGGAAGTGGTTAAAAACCCTAGCTCTGTTTGCAGTCTCCAATGATGCAAATCTCCGCGTGATTTTGGCCCATAGAAGTTTTGAGGACGTTATGTTGGTTGAGTTAACTACGTTCAAGTGTGTGGTGCTATTGAGTTTCAAGAGGATGATAGCCTGTATCTCTTGGTCTTGCTTGGTTGAAATCTTTCCGGAATTCCTTTTTATGGCATCTTTAATTTCTTTAAGATCAAAGAGCATTAGCATCTTATCTTGCCAGATCAAATAGTTTTCTTCATTCAACGGAGGTATTGCATCAACTGAGGCTTTTAGAGCTACTTGATGCAAGTAATTGGACTCTCCTGCTAGTTTGTTCATATCTTTAAGTTATCTGGTTTAGGTTGTTGGTTTTGGCTTTTAACCGTGTTGAACTTTGAGATGAGATTATATAGAACTAAGAACCAGCAAAACTGAACATCATAGAATAGGTAAAAATTGGAGATAACACAGAGTAGAAAGAATGGAAGAACAAAGAAAATGAGATCCTACAGCCATGGCCAATCGTAAGAGTTATACTAAGTAGCATGAGCAGGATAGCGTCTTTGAGATACGTAGAATAGATTGGGCAAAAGCTGATGTTTAAAAATGGGGGGTTAGATGGCCCGGATGATTGTTTTACAGGTTTGAGATCTTACCAGGCAGAGATTGGAAGTAATTCAGTCTTGAAGTTGAGGTTTATACAGGTTGATGATGACAGAAAGGAAGAATTTGAATAGAGAAGGAAAGAAGAAAGAAAATGAAATATAGAATAAAAGAATAAAAGAACAAAAAAGATAACCAAGTCAATTTGATTTGATCTTTGATGAGCTTTGACGCAGTCTTGAGTTAGATTGATTATGTTGATTCGTTGTTTTTTTGTTTGATCTGAGTTTGAAGGAAGATCAGAGAAAGAGAAGTGGATTGCGCAAGACAGAAAAGGAAAAAAAAGGAGTTGCAAAAGAAATAGATTGGGGGACCATTGGGGAGTTGAGGTAACTGAAAGACGTGAAAGTTCCTCTGTTGCGTGGAGCTTTCATGTGAGTGTGTCAAAACAGCGCTGCAAGAGGAGAGGTGTTGCGGGGGAATACTCCATAATCTTAACAATATTCTTCAGATTTTTTTGAGGAAAGCCATTGCAAGATGCCTTCCAGTGAGAATATTGTTAAAAATTATGATTGCCATAATGAAAAATTTGAGTGGATGAGATTTGCATTCGAATCAATCAGGGATTTAATGAGATGGAAATTTGTTTCAGCAGATCCTGCGGAGTTCATTTTATTGGTTTGTCTTGAGTTTTGTTGGTTAAGTTTTGATTAGATGATGTTGAAGCTTTTTGGCTTTTTACTGTTAAGACCTAGAGATTTTGAATTTCAAGGACCAACCAACTGGCAAGCAAAAAAAAATAGAAAAGAACAAGAAGCATTAGAAACAAGAAGAAATGAGAAATGAAATCAGTAGATTAATGAGGTGAGATAAATCTGTTGAAAGGAAAAGGCAATAGTTTTTTACTTAGAACCAGCTTAGCTTATGAAAAGATAATATTCAGGAATTGGAAAAAAAAAAATATATCAAATGAGATCAACGGAGAAAGCTAGGCAAAGGAGTATGAAAGTATTGAAGGATCAGCCAAATATTTCTGTATTGAGAGATGATTCAGTCAGTTGAGTCAATCTCACATCTGGACACAAGGAATGAGATCAAACGGGTTGAATAGATGGATTGAGTGGAGCGGGAGTCAGTGGGCATGTTGCAGCTTAAGGAAGGATCATAATGAATGGTCAAGGCTTGAAAAAGAGTTAATAGGTCATGGTTTCAGCTTGAAGGAGGATATTGATCAATGTTTGTTGGGTTGTGGAGAGTGAGAAGGACTGCAAGAAGGAAATTGAAATGGGAGGATGGAAGGACTAACAGAATGGGGAGAGGATTGATGAGAAAAAGAGTTGGAGGAGAGATGAGATGATGGAGAAATGACAGAGAAGGGATGAGGTTCAGGAAGGAGGTGCCCTTACATTGGGAGTAGTCAAGGATCAAATTTTGAGGGTCTGCAAGTGGAGTGTCAGCAGTGCTCCAGGAAATGGTAGTTGTGTATCATTGCAACAATCTGGGCCTTTTGTTGCATCTTGCATTTTTCTTTTAGTTTTGAACAGAGCAGTGGCAGCAGGCAGGGGCGGAATTTTCAAGATTTTAGTGGGAAAATCCTGTTTAGGTTTGAAGGAAGAGATGAAAAGGGATCTTATGAAGCCAGCAGGAGCAGATCTAGGGATCCAAGGGGAATCTTTATTTCAAGGTGAGTAATAAAAGATGATCAATTTCACTAGATCAGACACAGGCTTAAATAGAGTAGTTACAATAGGGCTTACTATTGGTTTAATAAAGAGATAAAAATGAATAGGAAATATTCAATACTGGGCCATCAGAGACCGCACAATTTGGAGGATCATGACACAGGTTTCACTCAAGATTCAGGAAAACTAATAGTAGAAAAAAATTCTAACAGGAATAAGAGTCTTGGATGCTATTTTGTGATTTGCTATGTTGGTGAGTCTCAAGAGTAGTTATTCTTGCTATGATAAAGCATTCATCACTTTTGAGGAAAAATTCAAGCCTATCATGCTTGCTTCTGCAATGGCGGTATTCATTTCTGCTACAAAAGTGGAGATCTCTTTGTCATACTTTACTTAATCAAACTGTTTCCAGACCCAGTATGTGGTGTATATATTGGTGGTCGCATATCTGTCTTTTAGCATATTCCAGATGGAAAAGGGGTCAAATTCTATTTCTTTGGTGATTAAATCCTTGTGGATGCTTGGGCTGATGGCAGACGTAAGCTTCATGGCCACTTCCATTTCTCTTTGTTCTTCTTCATCAGATGGGTTTTCTTGCATGGGGTTTTTTGTGGTGCTGAGAAGTCCTTTGAATTTTAGAAAGCCTCTCATGTATTGCGCCCAATACCTGTAGTTCTTTTCATCAAGCATTATTAATTTTATTGCCTCATTGTTTGGGTGGCTGGTTTGTTGTTGGACTGGTTGTCTAGGTGCTTTTTACACTTGTTTGACTGTTAGCTTTTGAAATAGGAAGCCTTTTGGATTTTGAATTTTAAGACAAGTTTGGGGCTCTGATCTCAGGGAGGCACTCTAGGTGATGAAACCAATTGGTTTGTAAAAAAATGAAGGGAAAGAGATGATATTGGTTTTAGCTACATTGTATTTTTATTGGTAGGTTAAGTTATTATTAGACCTATTTCATTCAGTGGACATGGATGGTTCAGAATTGGTGACAATAGCTAGGTAGAAATTTAGCTTTTATTTATATGGAAGATGACACTCTCATTGTGATGACAGAAAAATAGTATTGGAAAGCCCGTATCCTTGTTTTTTGGTGTTTGCTGACCTTACGTGGGAGTGTATGTTTGACTTGTTGCAGGTGGCCTTGGTTTGTATGCATTTTTTCCAACGTTCTTTGTTGCTTTCTTTGTGGTCATTCAAGAGCTGTGGGTTAGTGTTGAGAATCATAGTGTCAGTTTTATGGATGGTGCTGTTTTTCTCAGATTTAATTTCCAGTTCTGAAAACTGTTTTGGGCTGGGATTAAGCTGTCTGCTGTATTTTTACCCTTTGCTCCTTTCCTCACTTGCTTCCTCACATGGTACAATTTTCCCTTCACTCAAAAAGACAGCTACTTGGGGTCTGACTGAGATCAATCAAAGACTTTTTTTATTCTGTCCAAGGGGGCGGGGGGGAAGGAGAGGATCACTGAATTGATTGACTACTGGGGAGATAAAACCAATTTAATGAGACTCCTCAAATCTCCCTCATGGTCTCAAGTGTTTTTGAATCCACAGGGAAGGGGGGAGGATTATTGAAGAGCATAGTCAAATGGATTGAAAAACCAAATCTCCAAAGGTTATTGGTTGACAATTGAATCTCTAATCTTATGGGTTGAAGTTTTAATCTGTTGTTTTAGTGATTTCAAAGGGAGAGAGAGAGAAAGAGAGAGAGAGAGAGAGAGAGAGAGAAAAGAGAGAGAGAGAGAGAGAGAGAGAGAGAGAGAGAGAGAGAGAGAGAGAGAGAGAGAGAGAGAGAGAGAGAGAGAGAGAGAGAGAGAGAGAGAATGGAGAGATTCTAGAAATTTATTGGTTTAATGGAAAAGATGGTAGGAGGGGGAGAGAGCCCAACCAAGCTTATCAATTTCACCCCCCCTCCAGAAAAAAAAGGCCCCAGGTATTGATCAAGAGTGAGAAGTTTTTTGGACAAGGGATGGGAAGGGAAGGACTATGGGGAGAAGAGTAAGGCCTCCACAAGGTCTTGATCCAAGATGACCAGTTTGTACACTAGGCTTGACTCATGATTGATCCAAGGTTTTTGGAACTTGAGATTGATTGATTAAACCAAGAAGCCCATCAATTGGAATTGAGACAGTTGGGATTGATCAAGACCAAAGGAACTGATCTGATCTTCAAGCTCCTTGCATGAGTTTACAGCCCTGACCGTTGTTGTTGTTATTGAGGGTACACTGGGGTTTTATTGGAATGGACCAGGTTTGAGCTGGATCTTGATCTTGGGATCAAAATTGATAATCTCCAAATTTAATGATGTTGGAACCTGGTGGTCCCATGCTTCTTGGCTGCAGCCCTGTCACCCACAGAACAACACTGACCCAGAGAAGTTTAATAATACCTTCTCCATGTCCCATAGTAATACAAAAGTTACGCATGTTCCATACCAAGTCATAACAGGTTATGAGCCTGCGTTACCAGCTCCACTGAAGTTTTCCTTTTTCAATGAACAATTCCAAAAGACCTTGCTGCTACTGTTTCCCCCCTTTTCTTTTCTCACTGCTATCAAAATTTCAACCACCCACTGCGTGGATGTAAATAGGTTCTTTTCCTTTATCAGTGACCTTGAAATATTCCCCAAGCTCAACAAAGTGGAAAAAGCCTCAAGAAACCATGAAAGTCATTCTGAGCAATATTGGGGTACATGCAGTAAGTTTAATTTTTTCCATTTCCTCCAATCTCATTGGCAAAGGCCTACTTCTTGTTCTCTGGATTGGAGGAAGCAAAAAATCCAGCAGGCCCCCAGGAGTCAGAAGGCAAATCCATCAGAGTTGAACCAGTGCAATGTCCAACCACACAATAACAATTATGCTCAAAATAAAAGCAATTCTGTTGAAAGTGACATTGATGACAGTGGTGAATCAAATCCCATAAATGAGTTTGGACCAACTGAATATTTTGTCTTGGAATTCTCTGAGGAATGGGCCTCATTGGTTGAGTTTATTTTGGTCAACAGTGTGGACATGCCCCCTGGTGATCCTTTTCAACAGTCATATCCTGTCTTTCCAGATGATTGGTCTGGAGGGACTGATTTCCACCAACCTGTTTCTTGTCCCAAACAATATTTACCCTCCTATTCCAAAAATTATGCCAGATTTGCCACCACCACTCCAAGCAGCGTCTCCCTACACTGATGATCTGCCAACACCACCACCTCCCCTCCAGAATGTGTCTCCCAACTCCAACAGTCTTCCAGCTGTGCCGCTCCCACCTTGAAAATATCAAGAACAATCTATTTCTACCTACTCTGACAATCAAGAGCAACTTCCCCTCAGAAATTTGGCCCACAACTTCATTCACCTAAGGGAATCACAACCTCCTCTCAGAACCTGGAGTTGCTACTCGAATGATCCGCCAGTCTGAAAATGTTATAATTATGGCCAGCAATTAGCTTAAGAAAATGAGCAGTATTTAAATCAAAAGAAATTCTGGACAACTTGTGTCAATAATTGCTTGATGGGCTCTCACAATGGGGCAACACGTTGAATGATATTGTTGATGAATTTGATTGGATGATGAATAGATGGATGGAAAACAGCAGGGAGAAGAGCTTGTTAAGTACAAAATATTGGCCTCTTGTGAGCTTATGATAAAACAAGCCAAAAGGCAATTTTTCCGCCCCAAAAGAGCTCTACAGGCTCTACAGGCCTTGTTACTTAGTTTGGGCTACATCAACCCACATGGCATCAGTCCCTGTACCCTTACAACCAGACTATTCCAGTTATTTCTGGTGTTTCCACCTCAATGGGGCTGACCCAGCCCCTTAGCTGTTCAAAAAACTTGGCTGGTTTTCCATTACAACTAGCCCTGTTACTTATCTTAACACTTGTACAGCACTGGACCCTCCTATGGGCCAGGTGGGACCCAGGACTCACCTGAGTCCAACCAAAAATCTCACCTGGGGGGGTGTAACAGGCAGACATGCCATCCACCCCCCGCTTTCCCTCAAATCCCTGGAGGGGGCGGTCAGATCCCCCTACCAGGGGGCCCTGGGGGTTGATACCCCGAGGGCATCCCTATGGTAAGTGGGCTGGGGGGTGGTCAGGTCCCCTCAGCCCGTCGCTCCTCCCCCTTGGTAAAGGGGGGGGGGAGAGCGCCCCTTCCATGGTGGGGGGGGGGGGGGGGGGTGGTCAATACCCCCCCCCCCCCCCACTGCCGGTCGCCTGGATGTGACTGGCCTGGCCATCTCCTTTGGTGGGGGGGTGACCAAGTCCCCCCCACCATGACCGGTGGCTGGCTGGTTGCAACCAGCCAGCCCTCCCCCTCCCCCTTGCAATGGCAAGCAAGGGGAGTGGGAGGATCTGCGACCACCAGCCCCGCAGCAGCCGCAACGACGGCCCCGCGCAGGCCGTTGGGCTGAAGGCAAAAACAGTGGCCCCAATCAGGCCGCAACACGGGAAGAAGCCCCAAGCAGGCCGCAATGTGGGCGGCAGCCCCAACCTGGGCCGCAACATGTGTGGCGGCCCCAACCTGAGAACCAGATAAACCATACTTTGGCGGGCCAGCCCTTCTGGCCAAGTATGTCCAAAATAAACCTTGGGCCCAATTATGCCCATAAAAGCCGATATGGCTGTATATGCCCATATACCTCACCCATCCCATGTACCAATTGGCCTGTTTCACGCGTTTTGAGGCCAGTTTCCCCACATCCGTAACATCCACACAGGCCTGTATGGTCTGTCTGAGTGTCCAATGGGCCAGTGAGGTCCATTTGTGCATCCCATTTGGATTAAACTTATACGTAGCCCACACGTAAGTGCATACGTATTTTAACACACCACCACCTCTGCAACATCAAGAAAAATTATTGGCTCCCAAATCCATCAGTCCACCAGCATCACTGCCTAATCTCTGGCCTGCATCACCATACTTCAAAAATCTACCATCACCATCCCCACCTCTCAGAGCTCACTCCCAATACCTAAGCCCACTAAATGACCTATCAACCTCTCCTATCATGCACCAAATTACATGATGCAATAATAGTATGGATGATTATACCAGTGCCGGAGGATTTGATGATGATAGTTGGGGCTATGATTATGATGGTGGGGGTGGTAGAAACAAATATGATGATAATTAAAACGGGTAGAATCATGGTCATGGAATCTTAGATTACATCTAATACTAGATATTATATTACTTCTCCTCTTTTCAGTCTCTTGTTTCTCAATTGTCTCACCGGTCTCTCCTGTATCAACCAAGACCTCAGATTCATTTTTGATTGCTTCTCCCATTACTGGTATATGACCAACAGGGTGGTTTTGTTTTTCTTCTTTTAGGAGTTCCAGTGTCTAGCCAAGGTAGTGGGTGTTTGAACCTGATGGTCCCATGCTTCTATGCTCCAACCCTGTCACCCACAGGTTGAAACTGAATTGTAGCAGAGTACGTATACCTGCTCTGTTTCCCATAGTTATACAAACTTTACCAATGTTTCATATCAAGTCCTAAAAGATAGAACACCTGGGATGATTGATTCATAGCAGTTGTTGGTCAAGCTTGATAATTCCCCAATTGGATAATCTTAGTGTAGGATGAAGTAGATTTTGACGGATCAAGGGTTGATCAAGATGCATAATTCTTGAAAAAGTGAAGTCAAAGAGTTTTTCAGCAAGTTTATGTTTTTTTTTCTCCCCCCCCCCCAACAATGGGTAGAGAGAGGTTTTAAATAAAATGAATCTTCATCAAGTTCAGGAGAAAAAAAAACATTTCTGGATTGGTCCTCAATAGCAGCACTGCTGATAAGATTATGCAATCAAGCAGATAATCTTGCTGCAATGAGGTAATCAAAGTTTTCAATGTTTCCATCAGTTAACCAAATTTCAAATATTGATCTGAGGTTACCTTCAAAGTAGCTTTTTGTTTCTCTGTTGAAAACACAAACCAATCAATTCACCATAAGTACAGATATTTGACGGGAAGCATGTGGTAGAGAAAGACATTTTTTTCCTTCTTTTAAGAGAAGAAAAAAATCCAAAAAGAGATTCAATGTGGCTTTCCAAGAGCATGTGGGTGGGAAAAAAAGCATAATCAAGTTCCTTATTCATGAGCTTTAGTGCATGTTGGAGGGATTGAGTGAAATCTGAGGAGGCCAAAATTAATGCCTCTTCATGATTGAAAGACCTATTTTTGGGTTTGGCACTGCTCAGCAACTCAGCACTTGAGGATTGGATAGCTGCATTTGAGCTTGTTATTTTGAATTCCAAATAAATTTTCCAGAGGGAGGATTGGAGGCTTGTTTAAAAGGAAATGATAGAAGAAGGATCAAGAATTGAGGATAAGTAAGCTTTGGAGGAGTGGGGATGGCATGAATTGTCAAAATTCTAACTGACTGGCATCATTCCAAAGTTCTTGCACAATATTTAGTGCATGTGATCTGATTGAGTCCTCTTTGCACTTTTCTGGAAAAGTCTTTAGCTCGTGATATTCCATCAACCAGGGGAAAGTTAGTTTAGAGCAACAATATAACAAAAAAATTATCCATAGAGGTGCAGGAAGAATCAAATAAAATAAACAATACACACATTGAGTTTATTATCAAGCAGATGAAGCTTGATTTTTACTTGAGAAGTTATTGAATCAAAAGAGACTTGATTAATCAATGGATTGGATGATAGTTATTTTAATTGATTGGAGCTCATGTATCCAATTGTAGCTGGGATGGTATTGAGCCCAAATCTGAGGGAAGTGGTGGATCATTGGAAATTGGATGGGATGGGACATAAGTTGGTCCAGGAACTATTTTGAGTTACCAAACAATGGGAGGGTCCTCATTGGGCTTGGAGAGTATTGAGGGAGTCTGCAAGGGAGTGAGATGGATTGGTTGATGAACTTTGCTTTTTTTTTTGAATCTCTTCATTTGGCTCAGTCTCTTCATTTGATGATAGCTTACTGTCATATTCTTCTTCTTCTCCTTGTGATTAGATCTTTCCAAATGGATTAAACCATATTTAGAGGCTTCAAAGATTATCTCTTTACATTCCATGGGATTTTTATTAATGGGGGGTGTTTTGAATTTTAATGGGTAAAGATTAATAAATGGTGGATTTCATGTTTAAAATCTGCCATTTCCATGAAACCCGCTGTGGAGGCTCCTTCCAGATTGGGTAATGTTTAGCAAATAGCTTGCTGGAAGTCACTTGAGAGGGAATTTAGTACTACAACTACTGATAAAATAGAGGAATACTAAGGGTGGTTTTGAATCGCCTGCCCCTATAAGTACTATAGTAGTCTCACAACAATAAAAGAAAAGAGATTGGTGGCTGATTTTCAAATAGAGTTGCTACTATAGTACTCTCTATCAGACCTAGGATCAATGTATTAAAGCTTGATATGGAAGAAATGGTGGAACAGATAGTGACTTGGAGGAATGAAGCTGAGTAAGGGAAGAATCCTTGATCTAGTCTTATCCTTTATTAATTTTTATTGGTTTTATTGGTTTCTGATTTATACTCCTTTGATGATACAGGTGATGTTTGAATAAAGGTTGAAATGGTTCAGCCTATACTTGAAAACTGATGATGATGGTTGATGATGATTGATGATAATTCTGATGATGATGGATGAGTTAGGTGATGATGATAGTTGATGATGGTGATGATTATATTTGATGATGGTTATGTAGAATGAGGTCAAGGTAGGTGATGATGATAGATGATGATGTTGTTGTATGGTGATGATGATGGTTGATGATGGTCAAGGTAGGTGATGATGATGTTCAAGTTATGGGGACATGGTGGTGATGTTCAAATTTAAGGGGTATTGAGTAAATGATGGTGGTGGTGGATGGTCAAAAGTATGGGTTGTTGGGCTGGTTCATGGTCAAAATTATGTGTTATCGATTATGGATCATCAAGGGTATTGGTGGTGGTTGATGATGATGGTGGTGATTGATGATTTTGATGATGGTGATGGTGATGTTGTTGGAATGGATAATGGGGTTGGTGATGGTCAAAGTATGGGTTATGCCATAATGGATTGAGGGTGGTTAAGTATGTGTTAAGGTTGCCTAGGAGGCATGGTGATCCCTGGATGGGAGGATGGGGGGATCTGATGGTGCTTGGATGGGGGAGAGAGGCCGTCTATTTATAGAAAATCCTGACGTCAGGGCTGCGCCTGAGGGCCCCCCTGGTACAGTGAATAGAGTTCATGAGGCATTTTGGCTGGTCAGAGGAGGAGGCTGTGCAGGATCTACATGCATGTACACCCTTGCATGAATTGCTGTGCTGCATTGATACAGGTCCCGCCTGCATAGATTACTTCTGTATATTGGGGGCTGGTCATTTGTTTGGTCCTTCATGCAGTGCCTTGCATATGTTCCTTCTGTATACAGCTGAAGGTTTGTTACTGCAGGCAGTTCCTTGCATATATTTCTTCTGTATACTGCTGCAGGTTTGTTTGGTGCTGCATTCAGGTTCTTGCATATATTAATTATGCATATTGCTGCAGGTTTGTTTGGTGCTACATGCAGGGTCTTGCATATATTAATTATGTATTGTTTTGCTGTATGTGGTATTTACTTGCAGGAATCCAGGGTATGTCCATGAACATTCACTGGTCTGTGACACCTGGTAGGGTATGGGTAGGCCAGATTTGATAGGGGCTGTATCTTATAAACCATGAGAGATACGGGGTACTTTGGCTGAGTGACTAGGGGTTATTTTTGGTGTAGAATCCGTTTGTGAGGTCTGTTTAATTACTGGAGCTTTCCTTATGGTAGAAAGTTCATTCTGATGGCTATAGGTTAGTTTTTGGACCACCACACTGCTGTTTGGAAATACACCAGTAAGGGGGTATGTTTTTTTCAGAAACCTACCATTTTTAAGGGCAGCTTTGGCAAAAGGAAATGGCGGTTTTCTAGCAGAGGATTTTCTTACTCTGATACTGCCTGTTGCTCATATATACAATAGGTAAATAAAAGAAATAAATCATAATGAAAGTAATATTTTCTATTTTCTTTATTAATTTTAAAAATTCATTTGTCTCCCTCCAGGAAATTCAAAAATAATATAATAGAATAAAACAAAAGAAATTCAAAAATTGAACAATAATAAAAGACACTCAATGAATAAAAAATACTGAAATGAATACTTTTTCACACAAATTTTGACCTTTATAGAAGGTAAACCAATTCATCCTTTCATATTGAGGTATTTGATATTGAAATTTTTCTTCATTAAATTATTCAATCTTGAAAAATTTCTAAATAGAAATTAAACCAATGAAAACTTTGAAAAAAAATACACTATCATATTTTTTCATTTTTCAAAAGGATCCTGTGAGTTCTTTCACTTATTTTTCCAATTTCACAGTGTAAAAAATGTTTATAAATATTAAGGGGGAAATGATGAAAAATATTTCTTTCCTTTTAAAATATTTCTGTTTCAAAATTTTTGTAGATCTCATCAACAGGTTTGTTTCTCTTATTCAGTTTTAATACAAACATGGTCCTAATTATTTCTAATAATTATTGGAAATATTCAATGATATGTTTTTTGAGTCACAGGCCATTTTTTTGGTGTTTAAATTTCCACATGTCAAACTGTACAACATATCTTGGCGTGTGGAACTTTTAATTCCAAAACAGCTTCCATGTGGACATGTTCATACAACAATATCCCACAAAAGGTAGCGCATGGAACTGTGCATGCCACCATTATTGCTTTTTGGGGTTATGCATGCCAAAGATTTTTTTTTGGGTTTCAAATTCAAAAAAAGGGGTTTTCCATTAATAATTTGGTGGCTTCAAATTAAATTTTCCCTTATTATAAGACAGGCAGATTTATTATTTATTCTCTGGAGTATTATGTAATTTATTCTTATTTCCTTTAACATAAATTAAATTTTACTGCAAGGAAATTTGCATGAGAACTTCCAGGTCCATAGGTTTTCTTTGAATTGTATACCAAGCCCGCCCATCCCCTGGAAAAAAATTGAACATTTATTCTTAGGGTAATGTTAAATTCACAACTCTGTACACAACTCTTTGAGTCATGTACATGACTTAATGGGCCATGTGGAACCCTACACAACTCAAATGAGCCGTTTGGGATGCAACACGACTCAAATTGGCCTTGTAGCATGCTACACAACTCAAATGGGCCGTGGGGTGAGCTACACAACTCAAATGGACCGTGTGGCATGGTACACGACTCATTTGAGTTGTGTGGCTGCTGAAAAACTAAAATCAAGTTGTTTAGCCTCCACTAAATAATAAATAATAAATAATAAATAATAAATAATAAATAATAAATAATAAATAATAAATAATAAATAATAAATAATAAATAATAAATAATAAATAATAAATAATAAATAATAAATAATAAATAATAAATAATAAATAATAAATAATAAATAATAAATAATAAATAATAAATAATAAATAATAAATAATAAATAATAAATAATAAATAATAAATAATAAATAATAAATAATAAATAATAAATAATAAATAATAAATAATAAATAATAAATAATAAATAATAAATAATAAATAATAAATAATAAATAATAAATAATAAATAATAAATAATAAATAATAAATAATAAATAATAAATAATAAATAATAAATAATAAATAATAAATAATAAATAATAAATAATAAATAATAAATAATAAATAATAAATAATAAATAATAAATAATAAATAATAAATAATAAATAATAAATAATAAATAATAAATAATAAATAATAAATAATAAATAATAAATAATAAATAATAAATAATAAATAATAAATAATAAATTATAAATAATAAATAATAAATAATAAATAATAAATAATAAATAATAAATAATAAATAATAAATAATAAATAATAAATAATAAATAATAAATAATAAATAATAAATAATAAATAATAAATAATAAATAATCAGAGATGGCTTCCCTTATCATCCCAAATTTAACTTTTTTAGTTACAAGTACTATCATATGCAAATTATTTTATGGCTATTTATTCAAAATGTTCTGTAAAATTAGCAAAGAATTTTAAGCAGTTCAAATATGGATAATTTTGATAACATTCTGGTTCTAGGTTATTCCCTGAAAATTACTTTAGTTTTTTCAATTACGCATATCTCCTGAATGTTTTTGGGGGGTTGGAACAATTGTTTAATTTTTTTAAACTTTTGATTAGAAATAAGGGGGAAAACAATAAGAATTGTTCCAAAATTCATACATTGTGTTTTGAATTTCTTTTTTTTAATCTGAAAAATGGATAGCTTACAAACTACCTCCTTTTGATAAGATGAAGGCATTGACTTCAATTTAGTTCATTCTTCATGCTTCCTGACCACCCTTGTTCATTTACAATAATTCTTCTAGGAATTTTTGATCTTTACTTTTCTTTCATTTATTTCAATTAAAACATCTTCATACTTCAATACCTGATGCCTATGTTCTGATGAAGTCATATTCAGGTTTGCATTCAAGTACTGTTTTTGGGCTGCGGCTTCTTTAATTTTTTTTAGAGAAAAAAAATACAAAGTTAAAATAGAATGTGCAACTAATATCATTAATATTAAAACACTTTATCATAACTACATATTGTTTTGTAAGTATTCTTCCAAGAATCTCATTACTCTTCTATTATTTTCATGATTAATTGAACCTTGGAGGTCCAAAACTTCTAATAAATTCAGGTTAATCTTGGCTAATATTTAGATTTTTCCTGAAGAAATATCCACTCCATGCTTATTGAATACATTTCTCATAAAAGTCATTTTAGTAAGATCTGGAGGTTCTTGTTTTTTCTATATTTAACAATTTAAGGAACTATTTTCTCTTGCCTAGAGTCTTTGTGGATTCCAATAGAGTACAAAAATGGTTTTTTCCAAATTAAATTGGCTTTTTCATTTTAAACATGCTTCCAGATATTAATTAGTAACAATGGATAGCATAATTCTTAAAGAATCAAAAATTCATTTGACTTTAGTGATCCATGTTTAGACTTTCCCAATTCTCTTGGAACTCTTTAAATTCACAATTGGGTCATAGTGTGATCAATTATTCAATTCAAAAATCAGATTCACTAGAATTTACTTTTGGCAAAGATCTTTCATAAAAACTTTTCTTTTTAGTATTTTTTTTCTCAGTATCATTACTTCCAAAGCTCAGTTCTGAAATTGGATTCATTCTTGTGTTTTATTTTTCTTTTGCGGAAATTTTAAGATTAAGAAGTTTCCAAGTATTAATTACCTGAGTGAAAAATTTTCAAGGATTCAGAGTGGTTTGCTTTTGGATTTTGAGCCACATAGGTCTAGGAGATCATTCAAATGCCCTGGACCTCAAGATTATATTTGGGTTAATATTATTTTTATCCTTTCATATTATCCGAATGAACCTCTTCTAAAGTAACCACCTTTTTCTTTTTATTTTTCTGTTCTTGGTTTAAAAAGCCAACAAATAGTTTCTATAGGTTCAAATAATCATTTTCCTAGCTTTTATCTGATTCAAAGTATTTTTATAGTTGAATTCCTGCTTCATGTAAACCAGGAATTTTTATAAGAAAAATCTTCCAAATTTAAAAGCAACAAGGTATTCCTGAGTTGAATAGAACATAAATAAACTATTATTCAATAATTAAGCCAATTCAAAACACTCCCTAATACATTTTGATTGTTGTTGATTTTATTAATTATTTTTCAATATCACCACTTATTCTCTATTCTGAGTTTTTCATTAGACTTCCAAAGGTAGAAATTGTGGGATAAATCTTATTGATTTCTTTGCATTGAGCAAGACAGAAGGAGAAAAATGTTGATTATTTCTATTGATTTTTCTGCTAGGTTTCTTATTGGGTATCTGTTTCTTTCTCTAGTTCACTTCCTTCTACCTCTATCTTTAGCTGCTCAATGTGTATCCTATGTAGTTCAACTGGGTTACTTCATAGTTGCCATAGTTTCTATATCTTTCTAGTTCTTCTATCTTCACAACTTGTGTTCCTGTTACTCAACTGTCACGGATCACAACGCACAACTGGTAAAAGAACTACAGATCTCTCTACGTAACTCTCACATAAACTCCATCATTCTACCATCCAAGTCAGTCAACACGTAGTAGGGTCTCAATCCAACCTCACCTGTGAAGATATTTCAACACAACAGAAGGCAACAATAATCAGCTTAATACAAACTTAGGTATTTGCAAGCTCATCAACTCATCATCAGAATTGACAAACATTAGTTGTGTCAATCAGTACAATTGTGTGGATTTTGTCAGACAGCTTTTTAGCTGTTTGTGAATGTAACTCCACTTTGTCTTTTAGAGGCCATAACCCAGCCTGTAGACTTACGTTTTCCTGTTGGTATTTCTGAGGATTCTCATTCTCATTTTCCTTTTCTCTTATTAAATATTCCTCTATGATTTTTCTCATGTCTTTTTTGGCTTCTTATGAAATGACAGCTAGGTCTAGGTTTTTAACCTCTTAAAATCTTTTCACGGTCAAAAGCCAAAAGTTAATCTCATCCAGCTAGCCAAATGGACCAACAAACTATTTCCACTGAACCTGGAGGCAACAGCAACTTTAAGGCGCTGGAACTTAAATCGCTGATGGAATCAACTCCACTCCTAACTGAAACAAACTATTTGATTTGAAGAAAAAAAATGGAAAGAATTTTCAAAATGCATGGTATTTTATCTCTCATGAATTTGAATAATTGACTCAAGGAGATTCCTGAAGCAGACAAAATGGCAGCTTACATCATTTCCAAACTGGATCCTTCCACTCACACCAACATAATAACGGCCAACAATGAGGACTCTCCTAGACTCATTTGGCTTTCTGAAAAGGAAAATTTTGCCTCCAATCAAGCTTCTCATTGAGCCAAAAAAATTTTTAAATTCCTATACCTGTGATTTGACAAAGGCAACATTGATGCTTTTGTTACCTCAGTTAAACTACATCTTGGTAAACTCGATGAAGTTGGAATTGATCTCCCCAGTGATATCCTAAACTACTTAATTCTATTCAAACTACCCATTTCTCTGAAAGGAATGCAATCTCAGATCATGCACTCCGGTACCAATATTAATGTAGCCTATGTCTTAAATCATCTAGTTCAACATTAGAACAAAGTTCAATTCAAATCTAAGGAAGCATTGGAAAACAATTTGGCCCTGTTCACTCACAGCCGACTAGATCCAGAGTACCCTTGCTGCCAAAATGGTAAACATAACCTTGCCGTTGAAACCCATCCTGCTACCAACTGCTGGGAAGAATTTCCTGATCTAAAACCCAAAAAACCACCTAACAAATTGAATTGTGGTGGCAAGAAAAAGACACAAGAGTCGCACTACTATTCTTTCTTTTATGGATTGAATCAGAAGAACAAACTAGCAATGATCAATACATCCTTGATAGTGGATCTTCCATTCACATGATAAAGGATTGCTCCTTATTTTATTCAATAATTGATCAATCAGGAGACAAACTAGTCAAAACTGGAAAGAAAGGCAATTGAATACCAATAAGAGGACTTGGTGCTGCAAAGTTGGATTTATGAAAAATTAAATTAAAGTTAGAAAAATTGACCTGGGTTGTCAATCTAATTTTGATGGGTGCCCTGCTCAAACAAGGATGCACTCTGAGAGTCAATAGCAAGTCCGACCCACCTACCTTTTTGCTAAAGAAAAAGAAGGTAAAAATTCTAGGAGGAATAATCAAAAACAATCTCCTGATCATCAATCTTTCCTCTCCAATTGGGCGACAAGAATGTTTCATGAATGTTGAAGAGCTTCAAGAACTGCATCAAACCCTTGGCCATGCTAGCCTGGAAAGGATGGAAAAACATCTTGGACATGTTATCAAAAAGGAAATCCGCTCTGCCTTTGAATTCTTAGCATGTAAGAAAGGAAAAATCACTAAGTCTTCCTTCAAACAGGAACAACAACCAGCTGAGCAAGTCTTCAATTGATTGCATTTAGACTTAATAGGCCCGTTTAATCCACAAAGAAAAGGTGGCATGAGATATGCACTCACCATAGCCAACAATAAATTTGGGTATCTCTCTGCTTTTCCCTTACCAAGCAAGGATTTTGCTGCCAAAACAATCAATTTTTTCATCAAGAATAAAGAAGAAAAAGAAAAGATTTCCCATTGAATTTGTCTCATATGGAGGTGGGTAATTTGTAAATGAAACTCTTGCCACATTTTTCAAGTCAAACGCAATTCATCACCTAGTTAGCAAACCTTATCACTCTCAGCAAAATGGAAAGGCCAAACAGGCAAATAGAACTATTATGAAATCATTCAGATCCGTTTTCATTTCATCTTCCATTCCCAAAAGTTATTGGAATTTAGTCATCCAAAGTTGCTGTCTAGCGCAGAATCAAATCCCGCAAGAAGCTGGAATGAAAACGCCCTGGGAGATGATGCATGGTACTACTTTGCTGGAGGACTACTCAAAGCCTGTTGGTACTTCCTGCATTTACTTGCTGAACAACACCAAAATTGTTTCAAAGCTGAGTGAGAAAGGTGAGGAATGTTTTCTGTTAGGATTCAACCCGCAATTTCTTTCCTACAAAGTTTTGTCAAGATCAGGAAAAATCTTGAATTCGAAGCACATTCTCTTTCTCAAATCTCCAGGGCCTAAAAATGCTATTCTCAATGATGACTTTGAAGAAAATTTCAAAATTAACCTGGGTACTTTGAAGAAGAGGGAACCGGTATTGGGGGACCACAAGCTAGAGTCTGAATCTTTGAGCAATGAGAAGCCAGACTGCCCTGTTGAGGAGAATTTAATTCCCTCTGACTTGGAAAGCTCTAGTTCATCAATTGAGGAAAGACTCCTCCCAAAACTGCGCAATCAAGATAATCTAAAACCACCAAAGCAATATGGCTATCACCACAGAAATCTACCCAAAACTATCCAGGAGGCGCTGAAAATGCCGGAATGGATTGCACCAGTTGAAAAAGAGCTAGCAACAGCAGAAGAATTGAGAGTGTGGGAAGATGCTGAAGAATCCAAGGTGACCAACCCCTTCAATACCACTTGGGCATTCTGCCTTAAACAAGATCTTCACTCAGGTTCAACCTCACTTAAAGCTTGGGTATGTGTACAAGGTTTTAACCAACTTTATGGGGTCCATTATCTTGAGACTTTTTCTCCAAATGGCGAAATAGCTTTGCCCCAAGATCTTCTCATTTACACTATCAATAAGAAGCTTCCAATTTTTCAATTAGATGTGAAAGGGGCCTTCCTATATGCGCCCCTGGAAGAAAATGTTTAAATTAAAACTCCCATTGGTTCAACAAGGAAGGCAAAGTACCTTAAACCTATCAAGTCTCTTTACAGTCTGAAACAATCCCCACTTAATTGGTACAATACTCTCAGCAAGTAGATAAAGAGCATTGGATTTGACAAGAGTTATTGTGACCCGTTTCTGTATCATGATTAAGATGGGGTCACTTCCGTATTCTTTCACATTGACAATTTAGTTGTGGTGGGGGAGGTAAATAAGCTCAAAACTCTCTTTCTGAATAAGTTCAAAGATTCTTCAGCTCACAAGGTGGACAACCTCCTGGGGATTCAATTTGAGAAGGATGAGAACTCTATCAGCCTATCCTTACCAAACCACATTCTCAAGGGCCTCAAGGAGTTGATTCTTGTGGATACAAAACCGCTTTCAAATCTGTGCCAAAACGGATTTCATCTAGTACTAGCAACAGAAATTGAGAAAGAAAAATTCAAACAACTAAATGTAAACTATTTATTGCCCATAGGTTGTCTTAACTTTATAGCCACTCTAGCTCTTCCTGACATCAGCTATTCTGTTTCAAACTTGGCAATGTTTTTGGACAATCCCGGCACCCTAAATTGGAGGGAAGTAATTTGAGTTTTGCGGTACTTACTCAAAACAATAGACTACAAACTAACCTTTAAATCCAAGTGTGAATCAAACCACCTTATCACGTACAGTGATGCAACTTGTGGATAAGACCCCAATACTTGCCTCTCTCAAACCGGTTTCATCACCTTATTCAAAGGAAGTCCTCTTTACTGGACAAGCCGGCATCAGAGAAGTATAGCTCATTCTTCCACCAAATCAGAGGGCAATGCTCTCTCCACCAGTCATCTTGAAGCTAGATGGTTAAATCATCTTATCTCAGAATTATGGTGAACTCCCTTTGATCCTCCCTTACATCTAATTGATAATAAAGGATGAAATGAGAAAATAAAAAAATTTGGACCCAAATCTCATGCTAAGTATATCAATATCAAGATAAAGAGTTAACGGAACGACTGGAACAGCAAGCTGATTCAAATCAAACTAATCTCATCCCAAGAAATGTTAGCTGATCCATTAACCAAGGAAGCAAGTGCTATGGCAGTCTCCAAACTGGATAGATATGTTGGCTCTGAACTTGGACTACTGATAATGAGTTGAGCCGGCGTGTTGATTATTTTTATTGATTTTTCTGCTAGGTTTCTTATTTTTTTATCTGCTTCTTTCTCTAGTTCACTTTCTTCTACCTCTTTAATTTGTTGCTCAATGTGTATGCTATGTAGTTCAACTGGGTTACCTCATAGTTGCCTTAGTTTATATATCTTTCTAGTTCTTCTATCTTCACATCTTGTGTTCCTGTTACTCAGCTGTCACAGATCACAACGCACAACCGGTAAAAGAACTACAGATCCCTCTACGTAACTCTCACATAAACTCCATCATTCTACCATCCAAGTCAGTCAACACGTAGTAGGGTCTCAATCCAACCTCCCCTGTGAAGATGTTTCAACACAACAGGAGGCAACAATAATCCACTCAATACAAACGTAGGTATTTGCAAGCTCATCAACTCATCATTAGCATTGATAAAAATTAGTTGTGTCAATCAGTAAGATCATGTGGATTCTGTCAGACAGCTTTTTAGCTGTTTGTGCATGTAACTCTACTTACTCTTTTTAGAGGCCATAACCCAGCCGGTAGACTTACATTTGCCTGTTGTTATTTCTGAGGATTCTCATTTTAATTTTCCTTTTCTCTTATTAAATATTCCTCTATGATGTTTTTCATGTCTTTTTTTACTTCTTATGAAATGACAGCTAGGTCTAGGTTTTTAACCTCTTAAAATATTTTCAAAAAAGAGAGTAGAAATGTTCATCCCCTAAACTAAATTATTTTGTAGTGTAGGGGGGTATAAAGAAAGTTTAAACATTTCTGGAGTTATTATTCTTCCATTGGGATAATTTTCTGCTGAATCAAAAAATACCCTATCCCAGAATGGCTGAAATTTATCCCAAGCTTGAAAAATTCTTTGGGAATGCAAGATGCAGATGGGACAGGCAATACTGCTCATAGGACTCAAGGATGATTGATTTGGATGGAAATCAAGGAGATTAGACAAGGATTACAAAGTATTAGAGTGATAAAATGGGAGGATCATTCCAGGAGAGTTTTTTGAATTCAGTAAGAAGTATTATACTGATTCCTTGGGGGTAATCAGTTCAGGAAAGGAAGAGAGGCCATTTTATGTGAAGATTGAAGAGGAAGCCCTGATGGATGGTTGATACAGTAGGAGAGGAGAGTTTCAAGGGGTTTCAATTCTTTCCAGTTTGCATTTGATTCATCTGGTCCAATTTTCCTGTTTTGTTCCTGTTATAATTCAAAATAAATAAAAACTTTCTGCCTTGTATTGTAATTTCAGTGGAAGATTTGAAAAAAAGGATGATTTCTACCACGATATTATGTTTTCCCCCAAATTTTTTTCCCAATGTCTTGAAACAATCAATAGGGCGCATCAGATTTGGCAAACCCGCCATTAGAAACCTGCTGTTTTTTTGACCAAAACCGTCATTTTTAGTGGCGGGTCTCTGAAATACACATACCCTCTAACTGTTGTATTTCAAAATGGCGGGTTTCATGAAAATGGCGGATTTCAAACATCAAACCCGCCATTTATGCATCATCATCCATCCACCATCCATCACATCTAAAACAACCATCCACACCAGCAAATCCATACCCATCCCATCTTCATTGCTTCAGGCACATCTCATCTCCATTGCTTCACATCTCCATCCCTTCACATCTCTATTAATTCACATCTCCATTGCTTCACATCTCTATTGCTTCACATCTCTAAAACTCCACATCTCCATCTTCACACAAACCTTATCATCATCTCATCACCCGACACTTTTTTTTTGGTTGTTCAACCAAGAATCCTAGGCTGACTCACTCCATTTTTTTTGTGGTTTCTTGGAAAAAACTGAGCCAACACCTCACCCCACCACACCACCCACCTCACCCCACCAAACAACTGGCCCACTCTCCTCCTCACCCACCACCTTTGGCACCCCTGGTAAGCTGTCCTCATCCTCATCCTCCTCCTCCCCATCATCAGAAGCTAAACAAATTTTCCATCACCCCAGGCACCTTCAGGTCCTCAGGTAAGCTCCCCCCCTCCTCCTCATCCTCCTCTTCCCTCCATCCTGGCTCACTCCTCCTTCTTGCTTGCTCCTTCTTCACACCCTCTCCTTGCTCGCTTGCCAGCCCCACCACCTGCCCCCACAACCTTGCTTGCCTGGCCCACCACCACCCCCCTCCTCTATATAAACTGAATAAAATATCCCCAGATTTCTGTGTGAAAATTCCAGTTCCATAATACATTTTTGGAAATGAATTTGAGAATTCCCCATCCCAGAATTTTCAAATTAATTTTGGGAAATTAATTTGAAAATTTCCCATCCCAGGTTGTTTTTGAAGCAATTGATGCTTTCCTGAGTGGAAAATGAAGAGATATTTACAAATTCCTCATTTGCAAGTTTTATTTCCAGAAAATAATTCATACTTTTGTAGGATTAATTCTTGTTGTTTCAAATTCCTACTTTTTCTTGTTCTTATAAATTATTGGCTCATAAAATCTTGGGATTTTTCCCTGCTTTCTGCTTGATTTTGAATATGTCAAGCATTTCTATTAGAAAAAAAAGAAAAATTTCACTTTTGGATTCCATTGATCAGGTTTGTGTTGATACAATGAAAAAGAAATTCTTTTGAAACATATAACAATTCATTCAGGCTTTCAATGTTAATATCTTGAATACCATCTCTGGTGATGCAGATTTCTTATCTATCAATGATTTTTCATTGATATTTGATCTATGGTTAGAATTCCACATTTTTTCCAGGAGAAAGGAATTTCTTCATTCTTCCTTGAGAAACTCTTTTTCACCATATTTTCTCAAACAGTTATTTAGCATAAGCTGTGAAATATAAATCATTCTCTCTTTGCAATATTCTTCCTCAAAATATAGGTGGTTTGGCTGGAAAGCTCATAGCATATTGGTTTAGTGGAAACTGTTACACAACCCAGGTTCTACATAAAATTAAAAAAAATCTTCAAAATTCTTAGGGTGTACCAAATTTATAAAAACCGCCATTAGAAACCTGCCATGTTTTTACCAAACCCTCCATTTTGAATGGCAGGTTTCTGAAATAAACATACCCCCTAACTGGTGTATTTAAAAATAGAAGGTTTCATGGAAATGGTGGGTTTCAAACATCAAACACACCATTTCATCCATCCCCCATCCATTGCATGCAAAACACCCATCCACACCTCCAACTCATCAAATCCATACGCATGACACAATTCTCTCCTTTGCTTTACATCTGCATTGCTTCAATTCTGCATTGCTTCACATCTCCATCACTTCACATCTCCATTTCTTCACATCTCCATCACTTCACATCTCCATCACTTCACATCTCAATCACTTGACATCTCCATCACTTCACATCTCCATTGCTTCAAATCTCCATTGCTTCACATCTCCATTGCTTCACACACATCCCATCATCATCACATCACTGTCTTTCTCAACATTTCCAATCAAACTTCCCAGAAGCAAGTTGAAAACTCAAAAAAACTGACTGAACTATTTCTATTATTTTACTCGTATTCAGACTCTGATTTGGAAACAACTTGGTTACCTTTTTATTGTCCATTGGAAAAGATATACATGGTTCCACAAAGACAAAATCTCCACAAACCTATGTATGAAAGGCAAAAGGTTCACCTTCTGCCTGAATTAGGCTTCCAGCAACTGTTCTGAACTTTATTGCCTTCTTTCATGAGAATTTTGGAGATGATTGAAGACAAACACATCTTCCAGAGAAACAATTGGAATCCTTAACGCCATCAATCTAAGTATATTATACAATCCACAGGAGGATTTATTTAAGGGTTCTATAAGTATAAATCATGATGGAATAAAGAATAGAAAGATTAGATAGGTTTAGATTTATTTACAATTCTGGGTGATTTAAAATGTTCAACCCTGGTAAACTAGATATATGTAATCCTATGGGGACTTGAGTGTATAAAAGTGGTGGATAGACTATATGTAGATACTGATTATATTCAACTACTATGTGTATTTACTTACGTCAATTCCATTGCAGTTATAGTTCCTTTGAGTCAAACTTAATTTTGAATTAGATTTCCTCTGAGTTGAATTTCTGAGTTTTAAGTTTGACAGCATGACAGTTTGTGGTGGGTGAAGGGTGGCGATGCACATGTAATATGATGGCTTTTGTGATGATTCTGTGTTTTTTTAATCAATGATTTGTGGATGAGATATATTGAATTGGGATAGAAGAAAATAAAAAATGACAGATTTTATTTTAGTAAAACAGAACTTATATTTAATTTAACCCTCTAAAATAGATCAGTTAGGGAGTATGTGTATTCCAGAAACCCTGCATGAAAAATTATTTTCTGTTAAAAAAATGCAGTTATTCTCATGAAGATACACCCATTTTCCTTCTGCCTCAAATATTCTCAAAAAAATATTTAATCTGAGTTCATATTGAAATTTTATTTATAATAGGGTGTGTCAGAGTTGGAAAACCCGTAAAGTTGGAAAACCCGCAATTTTTTTAATGGCAGGTTTCAGCAAAATAGCCCAATTTCTAAACCAACATTAAAAATAAAAAACCCAGCTTATTTCACATCACAGGTGTCAGAGCTACCTGAAAATAAATTGTTTTTTTCAGATACAGTACTTAAAGTTTTTTGCAACCTCAACCACACATCAGTCTACATCATAAACTCCTGTTTTTCCGCCTTCTTCTTCCTCTTGCCTCATCAGAAAACTCTGATTCATCACTCTCATCACTTTATTGCTATCATCACTTCATCACTCTCATCACTTAATTGCTCTCATCTGTTCATTTCTATCCTCATCACTTCATCAGTATTATCATTTCATTGATTTTACTCTGTTCAAATGGTCCCTCAGGAAATCCCCCCCTCCTGAAAGTCCACACAAAAATCCAATCCACCAAAGCAAAAATCCTCAAGGAACTCTAAAACAAACAATCATCCCCCATCAAATTCCAAATGCTCAAGTCATCTCAAAAGAGCTGATCAAATCATCCTGGTATAATTTCTCAACATTCCATCCAACTATGACTCTTGCTTTGGATCCAACAATGAAACATAAGATGGCCCACTTTGATTCTCTAAGTTCAATGCTTATCTACTGATGGCCAATGAAACCAAGAAAAAAGCAAAAGTTAGGCTGGATCTTTCATCAAAAAAGATGAGTGAGAAATTCAAAAAATATTTACACAAGTACACAAAGGCCCACTCCATGTCAATCTTCACTGGCTTTGGTATCACCAAGTCCCATGAAGCCAAGGGAATCAACTTGGTTGTTGATAAGTTAGACTTGAATTTTCCTTTTTATATGAAAATGGATGAAACATTTGGAAAGAAGTCCAACATTTCCCCTTTAGTTGATTTTGATTCCCAAAAATATGATTCTATTGATGCTGAGGACTTGGCTGTGGATTCTCATCCTAGCAACAATGATCCTGATGAAACCTTTCAGTGGCCCCAATCTGATGCCGAGGAGGATATTCCAACACAAAAAGCTCCAATAATTTTTACATTGGCATCAATCAACCATTCAAACCCTTGCTTGGATCCCTCACTTACTTTTTTGGATTTTTCCCTTCCTGGGATGGAAGAACTCAACAACTTTTCCAATGGGGAGAAAGATATTCCATTACTCCATTATCATTAAAATATGTTCATTTAAGGGAGGAATTAAATGTCTTTTCTGTTTAATCCTGACTTTTTTAAAATTTAAAAAAATAGCCTCATGCTTTTCTCAATGGACAAAACCTCAAGCCAATGGGGCCTCCCACATTGCCTTCAAATAATAGTGATAAATTTCAGACACAATCCTCATCTGCAAAGTGAAAAAGGCCTCCAATTCAATAAAAATCAAAACCAACAATTATTTCAAAAGCAGACTTGTGATCATGTTCATCCAGAGAAATTACATTTCCAGAACATAAGAAATAGAATTTTTTGATATTCAGTTTGGCTTGTTCAAACTCTTTGGGGGAAGGTTTTCAATTATTCTTTTTCTTTTTTCAAATAATGGTGGTATACAGATCCAAAGGTTTCAGTTGTTTTCCATACCATACTAAATTTTTGTCAATCCCTTCCTCTGCTACTTCCAAAGAGAATCAGAATCTCTCTTTTTAGCCCTCTTTTGCTGACAAGCCCTATTCTTGCCATGTCTCTATATTTTTCAAATAATCTCTTCCCATCTTTTTTCCACCTATTAACATAATTTTATTGGTTTGAGGATAAATAGGGATTCCATTAATTTTGAAAAAGTTTGAGGGTTGCAAGCCCTAGTATTGCCATGTCTTGGTATGTTTGTCAAATCATCTCCTCCCATCTTTTTCCCTCCCATTAACATATTTTGTTTGAGATGAGGATCAAGAGGGATTCAAATCATTTTATTATATTTTAAGAATTGTGGAAGAATTTTTTTTTTCAGAAAAAGGATGGTTGCATAAATAACAATTAACAAATTGAAATTTACAAAATTTCTTCTGCAAAAACTGATTTTCCTTAGGTGAGGAAGGGGTACAAGTGACCAGATGAACCAAAAAAATTGCATGAGATTCAGCACTACTACATCCCATCAATTAAGACTGGGTGAGTTGTAGACTTTCAAAACTGACTAAGGCTTCAAAGAATTCTGGTCCAAGTGAAGAGATCTTTGTGTATGATAGATTTAAAGATACCAAGGTTGCATCAATACCAGCCACTATAAAATGAGTGATCAAATTACGCCCCACAGTAAGATCTTTCAGGGAGTTAAAACATTTTTCAAGAATTTTTATTGCATTTTTTCACAAAATAACTTTTTTAGATAATTAGGCTTGCTCAATATTGCAATGTCTCCCAATAAAAACTGATTTCAATCAAGTTCTAAAATTTTATGCAGAGTTTTGAAGGTACTAGGGATGTTAGAAATGGAATTTTCTATGAATACAAACCTCTTCTCTTAATTTTACTCATCATCCTCCATGTCTTTGAATCCCCTCTTTGCTTGATTTTCTGCAGAGTTCTCATGCCCATTGATAATGATTGGTGAGGGGTGCTTTTTGGTATCACTACTATTGTTGTCATTGATCCCTCCAAAAATGGCTTCATAATGATCCTCAGGAGTTTCCACCTCTACTGGTGAGGGCTTGGGTGCAATATCAAAGTTGGGAACAATGAGAAAATCTTTTTTGTTTGGAAGTTGAATCCCATATTTCTTGTGGGGTGGTGGTAGAGAAGTTTGATCAAACATATTGACTAGATTGATTAAAAAATAATCATGGGCTCAATTCACACATTTGCCTCAGTGTATCAAGATATGTATAAGGTATATTTATGTATTTATTGGCCTAAAAAAGCAAGTTAATGTGCTACTCAACTGAATTATTTACTCATTGGAATAGTTATTGAATGCTCAACCTTTGCTTGAAATTCCAAGCAGACATCCTCAAAATTAGGCTCATGTGAAGTGTAAGCCTTTCCAGTGCTTTCTTCATAGACTAAGGTTTTGGAAAGGATATTGATGCTTTAGCATTTACAGGAGAATTATTTATCAGGAGCATCCAATAAAGTGATTTCATTCTGGTTTAAAATATTCCAATTAAACACAATGTGTGAATTCCATGAGGACTCAAACAAAACCTTCTGAGGCTGATTCAAAACCCATGGAAGATAGCATGAGAGAAACAGCTTGTGCATCCCTTGGTACATCAGGTACCAGAAGGTGTCTAATTGAAGGCTTGGGGATGGCTGATGGGTAATCCTTGGCTTTGGCATTGGTGGAGGCAGGTGTGGTGATTGCAGGTTCAAGGTTTCCATCAAGTTCAAAACTAACTTCATCCAACTTAATGCAGCTGGAGATAGGTAAGAAAGCTGAAGCCAAAAAAGAAGAAAGATCTCCAGTTTTGAATATCCACTTACCAAGTTGAAACTGGAGGTCAGGGGCCTGGTATTGCACCTGCACTGTGCACTGATTAGTTATTGCTTCAATACATTGCCTCAATCTGGGTCTAGATCACAGACTTTCAGGGGGTCAAGATTTGTGGAGCTGGGTGCCAGAGGGTATTCTGGTCAATTTCAGGGCCAGATACATCTTTGGAGGATGATTTTTCTCTGATGGGTTTTGAGAGGAGGAGGGTAAGATGGTTCTATTTTTTTAAGTGTTGAGGGGATTTTGAAGAAGGGAAGGAGAGAGGGAGGGCTTGATAAAATTTGAAGTGTCCATCCTCAGAGATGAAGAAGCAGCTTTGGGGTTGATAAGACTATTTTTTTGAATTGGTCTGGTTTTACATGTAGTAGGATTGGTCCATTTCATCAAGTGCCAATAATCCAGCCTTATGAAATAATCCAACCAATCAAGCAGTTTATAACCATCTTTCTCAAGCCTTTCTCTCTGAAATAGCAGGGTTTTCTCATTTTCAGCCATCACATTCTCTGAAAAAAGTGAGAGGAAGAGATGAAATTGTAATCAGTAAAGTGGTGAGTGTAAAAATGAGGGACAGGTGATTGGAAGCTAGTGAAAATTTTCCACAAACCCAAACTGCATTCCTTCATGTTAAGCCTATAGCCAGCTGGCAGTTTTTGGTTGAATAATTTTTTTTCCAGTTTATTGAAGATTTCAGAAGCCATAAATGTACATGAGTGGACACAATAGAGTGGAAAATAATTTAAAAATAAAAAGAGATCAAGCTCTAATGAGATGAAAGGATTGAAGAATGAGTGAAAGGGGCTTGTAACGTCAAGCGTAACGGACCTGAGATCAGGAGGAAAAGGACACTCCGGTTAATGTGTTGGCTGAACAGATGATCAATTCCACTTGAGAGTACCATGGTTTATATAGAATAAATACATGATTGGCCAACAAGTGGTTGAGTACAAAATGAATAAGGTAAAATTAACATAAGCAGTTTAAGTGACATGGTAAGTGAAATGTTATGCTTGGACAGTCTGACAATCACTACTAAGAACACAGCCTAGTTATATTTCAACCGTTATTTTAATACTTCAATAACAACAATAATATAAATCAAATCAATCCAATCAAAGATACTTAAAACTCCAGTGAAAGTCACATATATATAAACTCAAATTCTAACAAATAAACCATTGGTTCTTAAAATCCTGAATGGTCCAATTGATTTTCTTGCAAGAAGCAATAAAGCGGTTTGATATTCTGATTCAGGAAGAATTGATAAATCTATGGATTTGGTTGAATTTGGTTCATAAAAAAAGTGTGACTTGTCTACCACCTGAGGTGGGATGCAAGTGACATGGGAATTTAACCTTGTTTACACCATCAGATTGGACATGTTGAGAAAGACAGTTATGTGATGTGGGATGATGAGATGATGAAAGGATGTGTGTGAAGCAATGGAGATGGGATTGGTATGTATTTGCCAATGTGGAGTTGTGGATGGGTGTTTTGCATGCATGGTGGATGGATGATGATACATGATGGCAGATTTGATGTTTGAAATCTGCCATTTCCATGAAACACACCATTTTGAAATAAACCAGTTGGGGTTTATGTATATTTCAGAAACCTGCCATTAAAATGGTGGGTTTTTTCACAAAAGGAATGGTGCTTTTTCTAACTCTGACAAACCCTAAGATATCAAATATCTTATTTTTGTATCCATTTTTGAAGCTGTGTTGGAGCTGTTTAGCCAAATTATATATGAATTTCTCACAAATTTGGTATTAATTGTTTTTTATCTTCTTAGTTTTAGTTGTTCTTTTCTGAAGGAAATTTAAATTGAATTTTATGTAGGGAATTATTTTTTTTCACACCCACAACCCTTGATTTTTCACAGTGTTACAATCAAGATAAAAAGAAAATAATACAATATTGGATGAGGTGAGACATAGACATGTTGCACCTAAAAAGAAAAGGCTCAAAGCCAAGCAGGTAGGTAGGACAGCAGCACAAACAACACAATAACCAGTAGGTCTGAGGAGAGTAAGAAAAGGAGAACTTCAGCGCGAGGAGAAAAACTTAGAACATCAGGAGAAATAGCTTACCTAGCGCAGAATCCAGGATGCAAGTGACACAATTTTGGAACCATACAAGGAGAAGATCATCCTGGTTCTGAGCCGGTGAAGGTAGATAAAGACACAAATAGAGCGCGTACATAGCACAAGGAGTGCCCTGGGTAGCGCCGCACAAAGGAAATTATTAAAAAGCACAAGCAAAGCACACAAGGTGTAGATGCAAAATAAAATAATTCAAAGGAGAAAAGAAGGGTGAAGGCACATTGGCAACTTATCCTTGATCACCATTCAACACATTCAACACACAGTTTTGATGTGACCACATAATCTCACAATTTCCCTCATCCACGCGGCTTTCCATAAATTTGTGCAGGTGGGAAGATTTGGGGAAAAAATTGTTCATAGAAAGGCATCTAAAATCTCTTTAAAAAAATTGAGAGTTTATGGCCAATTTATAGGCCTCAAAATTACAATCAAAAAATTGAAAAAAAAAAAACATTAAATCTCAAATCTTTCACATATTTTAAAAAATTCTTCTGATTCTTTTGGAAAATCTGAAGACAAATGAAGTTTTAAAATATAATGGGCAATAAAAATTTATTTTTTTCTAAATATTTAGTACTTCACTTTCCCACAAGAAAATGGGATTAACGTCAAAAATAAGACATTTTTTTCAACTTTTCTTTCCTTAACTTTCCAAACCATTTTCCAAATTTTGAGCTTGCAGTCGTTTAGTGGGCATTGAGAAGGGGAAAAAAATAATTTGAGGTTTTTTTTCCAAAAAATTCATAATTAAAAACACAAAAATGTCATTTTTTCCTCTGAATCATTGAGTAAAGGGCAATGTTAAATTTGCAACCCTACACAACCCATTCACACCTCAAAATGGGTGGTCTGGCGTGTTTTGCAACCCATTTTAGTTTTAAACAGATTTTTGTAACCCTTCTGAGGTGTGAACAGCCATTCACAACCCAGATTGATCACAAACCACGCCACACAACCCATTTTGAGGTGTGAATGGGTTGTGCAGGGTTGCAAATTTTTATAATTTTCATCTATTTATTTTATTTATATATATATAAATATATTTTAACATATTTTCCAGGTATTAATTTTTTATTTTCTTATTTGGTTATTTAGTTATTTATTGATTTATTTCTTTATTTATTTCTTTATTTATTTATTGATCTATTTGCTTATTTATTTATTTATTTCTTTTTTGTTGATTTATTTATTTATTTAGTTATTCATTTATTTATTTTTATTTTTTTTATTTTTTCTCTTATTTGTATAATTAATTAATTGGTTATTATTTTATTTTTTATTTTTCTTCCCAACTCATATGGGTTGTAAACAGCTTTTAAAGCCCATTTGCACCCCCTGGGTTTAAAATTCAACATTTCCCTTGAGTGAATAATCAATAGAAAAAAAATTATGGAAAATTCAGAAATAAAAAAATATAATTGAATCAATATCAATTTTTACTAATTTCTTTTTTGGATGTGTTGAAGTTTTATGAGGAAACAAAATCTTTAAACCAAGTTCCAATTTATTATGAATAAAATCCTCTCATTTTTTTGATTCCTTGCTAGCAAAGTCCTCCCAAAGGGGATATAATTGGGGAGCTTGCCACAGTTCAGAATTATAGCTGAAAGAAATTAGGTGCTAAAAATATTCCAAAATGATAAACATATGAGAGATATTTGAGAATTGGCAGTTGAAGGGGAATTGAGGGGCAAATAAGTTTATGGCTTCAACTTAAAAAAAGGTAACACTGGCCTATTTATTTATCTACCAGTAGGAAACCATGGAAAGAGAATTTCATCCAGTAAATTTTGGAGGCAGGTCTAGAAGTTTGGTTGTGATTTTTTCTTTCTTTTCCAAAATTTCCATCCCAGACTTGATCCATGAAATTTTCATTCTTGAAGAGAGAGTTTCATTCTGTTTCCTTAATCATTTCTCAATTTATCAAAATTAAATCTTCAGATTTACAGCCCAAATCAAATTCTACTGATCTAAAACCACAGTTCCCATCACCCATCACATCTTTAATGCACAGAATTTGGTTTATGGCTTTTTTGTTGAAAATGAAATCTTTTTATGGATACTAAAAAAATAAATATTAGTATTATCTAAGAGGAAAGAGGAAAAAATAACCAGGGGGAAAATGCAGGCAGATGCTAGCATGTGCCACCCTGTAGAAATTTTTCAAATTGGTTACAACTGGGTTGTAACTCTGTCCTAATTAAGGAAATCTATCCAAATAACTCTTAAATACCCACATCACAGCTTCTGTTGAAATATTCTGTAACCAATGTGCAATAAAATATTATTCATGCTTGAAAGGAGTTTCAATTTTTACTAAATGTTTCTTTAACATTTCTAATATATTTTGGTGATTTATGATTGAAAAATCAGTTTGATATAGATCATACCAATTTTGTTTAATTTTTTCATTCTTTGAAATTCATTGAAAAATTTCAAGTATTTTCTCAAAAAAAATTCAAAGTTGAAGAAATCAATAAATCTCAGGAGAATTTTACTGCTGCAAATCTGTACCTTTAAATTTGGCAAACAACCCCACCCAAGCTTCTTCATTATTCATTTTTAAAAAAAATCTATCCTGTTTGAAAAGATGTTCTTTGACCTAATATACTCACAAGGATGGGCCTGTATATGTATCAAAATTTTGATAAAAAAGCCAGTATTGCAAGAATATTTACTGAAGGCTTTAAGTTTTGAAAAAGTCTTTCATAAGCTTATCATTTTTGACAAGGAATGATATTGAGAGAATGATTAGCTATTCTATACATACTACAAGAATATGTGTCAACTTTTACAAATTTTTCAGGGCCTTTTTACCCATGTTTTTGTTTGATAGTGAATATAACCATCAATTGTTTCTCTGCTTTTCCATCATTTTTGGGACTTTCAAGCTTGAATTTCTGAAAAATTGATCAAAGAAAGTCATTTTTTAACTACAAAACAAAATCATTATTGTAGCTGGAATTCTTAAAAAAGCCTAATTTTTCAAATTAAAAGAATATTTTTTTATTAGTTACTCTTGTTGCCTTTTTATGCAGAGCTGAATCATTAGCTTGAAAAACCCACAAAAGAGGTGCAAAAAAACAATAATTGATTCAGTAAGATAAAACCAACCCATAATTTCTTTCCAATGTTTTTCCCCCTTTCTGATATTGCATTTTTGTGATACCATTGTAGAAAATCAATTTATTAGGAGAATTTGAAATGTTTGATCATGTACCTGCCACCCAAAATTACCTGCAGCTTTCTTTGTTGGCTAAATTTTCATGAGGGAGTTTAATCTGGTGTTGGGATTTTCCATTGACTCCATAGAATCTGCTTTGTACTTAATAAATTTTGAAATATATTTCATGGGCCGTTTTTTGACTACATTATTTCTCTATTTCTCAAATATAATTTTAAACAATTCAACTATTCAAGAATTCTTTCTGATGCCCTTCTACAAAATTTGTTCAATTTTTTTCCAACTGATGAATGTCCTAGATGTTTTTAGGATAGGAATTTATTTGGTTTTGTATACACCTATCACTTTTCTTGAAATATCTCTTAACTTTTTTACAGGTAGAGATAATCAGACAGAAAAAATCTATTTTTTCTCTCAGAAAAGGGGGACACAGATTCAACACGTTCAAAATTTTGGCAATTGAGTTTTGGAAGCTTCAAGATAAAATTACAATACAGGGTTGATGGAAGTATCCATGTTGAAAATATGGGATTTGGTGTTGAATTGTTTGTTTATAAAATGCTCAATATGAATTAATTTTACAAAATGTTCAAGATTGAGATGGAAATGTCCCCCAGACTTTTGCCTGAAGGTCTGGGGGGCACTATATGCATTTAGGTTCTTTAATAAAAATTTCATTCATATAAATACTTTCTTTTGAATGGCTCAAAAACACAATTACAACTGAGATTTAAGTTTTTTCTGCCAATAAATCATATTCCATTTTGATACAAATTCTTTGGAAAGACTTTGGCAGTAATAAAACCCAAAAGCATCCCAAACAACTTTATATTCAAAAATTTTCATAGATTGGGATTTTGAATGTTCATTCAAAATCAGCTTCCAAAAAGATCATCTGCAACATTAGATTTGGTAGATTTAAGCTACCAGCCTTAATTAACCCCATAGCTGTTTTTGAAAAGCCTACCAATAACAGGAACATTTTAGATCACTTCCCCCACCAAATTCAGTGATCATAGTCTGTCTTTTGTCTTTCTTGAGTAGAACAATTACCACCTTCAATTTGTGTGTGTGGGAATTTTGACAAGTAGAGTCTTTCCCAGACAAATATTGATTAAAATACTGAAAATTTTGCCACAAACCAGGGAAAAAATTGTATTCCATGAATAAAAAAAACCATGAGTCATTATCTGCTTGTGCACATGCCTCATCTGAAAACCATGATTGGTTTTCCAACTACTCTGATTTTCATGAAAGTTCCCAACAATAAAATGAGGCTAGTGATTGAAGGCCCATCATTGGGACAGACCTGGTATATTTCAAAGATGAGGCCCTGTTAAAATACGTATGCACTTACGCGTGTGCTACGTATGAGTGTAATCCAAATGGGATGCACATATGGGCCTCTCCGGCCCATTGGAAACTGACATGGACCATACAGGCCTGTGTGGATGTCACTGATTTGGGGAAACTGGCCTCAAAATGCGTGAAACAGGCTCATTGGTACATGTTCCCTAACGGGCCCGGTGGGGGATATGGGCAAACACAGCCAGATGGGCTTGTATGGGCATAATTGGACCCAAGGTTTATTTGGGACATACTTGGCCAGACCGGCTGGCCTGCCAAAGTGTGTTTGTCTCAGGTTTTGGGCTTGGGGCGGCCCATTGTGGCCCCTTGTATCCCTTGGTTTAGCCCACGCGGGGCCCTATGGCCCGCGGGGGGCAGTTGGGGGGCCAAGGGATCCTGCGCAGTGCAACGCCATGCGGGCCCAGCCGGTTTTGAATGGCTTCCACCACGGCGGGAGCAAGGGCCAGCAGCCCTGGCTCCCTCCCCCTCCCCTTGCTTGCCATTGCAAGGGGGAGGGGGTGGCTGGCTGGGTTGAACCAGCCAGCAACTGACCACAACAAGGCAGTCGGTCAGGGCAGGGGGGATTTCATCACCCCCTTGCCCAGGGGATGACAAGGCTGGTGGAAACAAAGTGACCAGCGGTGGGGGGGACCTGACCACCCCTCCACCATTGAAGCGACGCAGAGGCCAGGGGCGCTCTCCCCCCCCCCCCCCCCTTTACCAAGGGGGAGGAGCAACGGGGCTGAGGGGATTCAACCACCCCCCAGCCCACTTCCATTGACAAAGCCCTGGGGGTATCAACCCCCAGGGCCCTTGGTAGGGGGATTTGACCGCACCCTCCAGGGATCTGAGAGAAAGAGGGGGGACAGCATGTCCGCCGGTCACCCCCCCCCCCCCACATGTGAGTCTGAGACCGGACCCAGGTGTGTCCTGGGTCCCACCTGGCCATTTGTATGGCCAGGGGCTGGTTGCATGAGGCAACCAGCTAGTATGTGAGTCAATAGTACCGGTTGTAATAGAAAACCCGCCCAGGGATTGAAAAGCACAGGGTCTGGTTCAGCCCCATTGAGGTGGAAACACCAGAAACAACCGGAATAGGCTGGTTGTAAGGGTACAGGGAATGATTCCATGTGGGCTGATGTAGCCCAAACCGAGTAACAACGCCTGTCGAGCCGGTAGAGCTTTTTTGGGGCGGAAAAATTGCCTTTTGGCTTTTTGTATCATGGGCTCACATGAGGCCAGTCTTTTGTACTTAAGGAGCTCTTCACCCTGCTGTTTTCCATCCATCCATCCATCATCCTATTGAATTCATCAATGATATCATCCAACATGTTGCCCCATTGTGAGAGCCCATCAAGAAATTGTTGAAACCAGGTGTCCAGCATTTCTTTTGCTTTAATTGCCGCTCATTTTCATAAGCTAATTTCTGGCCATAATTATGACACATTATCAGTACCAACATCATCATTACTTCCAAGTCATCTAGACCCTTGTACCTTACTCTGGAGAACCTCAAAGACCTCAAGTTTTCCAAGAAGATGTCCTATATCCCTGATGTTAGCTCCACCAAGATAGTTCTGAACTTTCAGAATTATAATGCTTGGGCTGTGCTTATGGATAGTGAGCTGGACAACATCTGTTGTGGGGAGATAATGGATGCAGATGACACTTTGATCAGTTCAGAAGTGGAGAAAAAGTCTTATCATCTCATCCTTTGGCATCTTGATGAGAATCATGTGACATGGGTTGCCGATACTCTCAGGGAAGATGAGAGGAGGAGGGGCAGCATCCTTTGGAAGTTGCTTAAGTCCAAGTATGCTGGTGATTCTGTTCACCAGAAGGGTATAGCTCTCAATAAACTGTTCAAGTTAAAATATTTGAATTGTAAACAGTTTGTTGCAGAGGCTAGGTCTAGCATAGCCAAGTTTAAGTCATCAGGACTTAACATGGATCCTGAGTGTTTCTCACTCTTAATCCTTCAGAAGCTACCAAAGGAGTTTGATTCTTTAGTCAGAATTATTTCTCAATTGGCTCCCCTTCCTGGGGAGGAGGATGGGCTGAAAACGATTGAAAAGGATGATCTTCAGTTCAAGATGAAGGGGGGATGTGGAACAGCCCTTGTTGGAAAGACTGGAAAATCTTGCAAGAAGGTAAAAAAGGATTTTTCCAAGGTCTTATGCTATAATTGTCAGAATAAGGGGTATTATTCAAAGGATTGCAAGGAGGCCAAGAAGAGGAAGAAGTCCAAAGATAATGACAAGGAGGTCAATCTCACCGCTGAAAAAGTTGCAATGGTGGTTTTTTATGGTCCAATGGAAATTGTTGTTGGGGAAGAAGGTCCCAACAAGAAGGCCAAAGTTGATGAGGATCAAGAAATGTACTTGATTGATTACAAACTGAGTAATCTAAAACTCAAAGATGAGAACTTATCAGTTACTGATAAAGCTTCTTTCCTATAAGGAGGATTGTAGGAGGATATTCTTATTTTGATTGATTCTGGCTTTAAAGATCACATGTTCTTTGAACCAAATTTATTTTCAAATCTTGGTGATTATGATGGAGTTTTAAATATTGGTCAGAAAGGAAGAAAAATTCAGATTAAAGGAATTGGAAAAGTTATTCTTTCAAATCACTTTTGTTTCAAAATTCCTTTTTAGAAAGTGTTCTATGTACCAGAGTTTCCTTATAACCTTGTGTCCCTTGGAGTGTTGTGGAAAAAAGGTTTCCAGATTTTTTATCTTAAATTAGATAAGTTTTTTATTGATATGAATGGGAGAACTGTTCTTAGTGGGCAGGTTTGGAATAAGCTTTTGTTTGCAAGCTTGTTCAAAATCTCAGCTTTGAGCACTGTTGCTCACAATAGAAGTGGCCATAAGGTAAAGGAAAGCAACTTTGAGAGTTGCACCTTAGGGGCTATGACTAGAAATTTGTTCTCAAAGAGCAGAGATTGCACTGATGTTCCTAGAGAGGAATTTTCTATTGATTTTGCAGGGTCATTCACACCAGAGTCCCTTGGTGGGGAAAGATCCTTCATCAATTTAGTTGATACTGCAACTAATTATGTTTGGGTTAAACCAATGCAATCTAAGGATCAGACCACAGAGGAGGTTTCTGTAATCTTCAAAGTCTGGAAACAGAATTGTCTAATGAACAAGATCAAGAGGGTTATCACTGATGGAGGTGGTGAATTTGTGAGTAAAGAGTTTGAGAGGTTATTGAAATATGATGGTATCATTCATATAGTCACTACTGCAAGTACTCCGCAAAATAATGGAATAGTTGAGAGAATGAATAGGAATTTACTGGATAAGTTCAGGACTATTATGTCTCAATCTGGTCTACCACATTTCTTATGGGCTGAGTTGATTTGTACAGTCAGTCTGTTGAATAACATTGTAAGTGTTAATGGGAAGAGTCCTCATTATCAGTTTTGGAAGTTGTACCCCAAAACATCAAACCTAAGAACAATTGGTTGCTTGGTGTATTATAGTGTCCACCATAATGAGATGGTTGGAAAATTAGACCCTTGATCCAGAACAGGGGCACTTGTAGGCTATGATTTAATAAGTAAGTTTTATAGGATCTATTGTTCAGGGACAAGAAAGGTTATCCATAGTAGGGATGTAAAATTTGATGAAAGTACCTTTCCACTCAAAAGGAGTGAAGATGTTGTTGTGAATAAGTCACAGCAAGAAATAGAATTAGCACCTATTTCACCAGCAAATGCTGAGGAACATGTGTTTCCAGAAGATGAAGAGAGGGAAGACGTGCCACCAGAGGGTTCAGTGCCCGCTTCAGGGGAGTCCGTTAATTTAGAACCTGATGAGCCTCCACCTCCAGTAAGAAGGATTGGTAGGGTTAGAGTACCAGTTGATAGGTATGGGGAATGGAAGTCCCATTATGCTGCCGCAGGATATGAGGAAGATAAATTTCCGGAACAGTGTATGCTCAATGAAGTCCTGGAGTTGAGTTCATAAATGGGTAGCAGGGGTAACCCAAATAGCTTTGGCCAAGCTATGAATTCTGATGAGAGAGCCAACTGGAAGAGTGCTCTTTTTGACAAATTTGATTCTCTAGAAAATAATAGTGTCTTTGAAGTAGTTAAGCCGGATTCTGTTCCAAAAGGAAAGACCATTGTGGGTTCTAGATTGGTGTTAAACAATAATTTTGACACAAATGGAGTTTTGAAAAGATTCAAAGCTAGATGCGTTGCATAGGGCTTCAAGCAGAGAGAGGGTATTGATTACCAAGAAACTTTCTCACCAACTGAAAGGCTGTCCACCTTCAGGTACATCATTGCTCTGGAAGTGGATTTGGGTGAAGAAATTGGACAAGCCAATTTTGTAACAGCATACTTGAAAGCAAAACTTGGAGAGGAGGAGACTGTTTATATGTCAATCCCTGATGGTTTTTGTGAATGGTTAGTAGAGACTAAACCAGAAACCATGAATAAAATCTGTGTTAGAGTTTTTCTTTCAGCAGATAAAGGGGAATATGTCCTCAAGCTGTGAAGATCCCTTTATTTATTGAAGCAAGCAGCTAGATCGTGGTATAATACCATCAGTGAGAAACTGATACAGATTGGTTTCAAGACGTCTGAGGCCAACGCTTGTCTCTTTGTAAGAAAGGATGCAATTTTGTTTGTATGGGTTGATGAAATTATCATTATTGGAAAAGTTAAATAGAGAGTCATGGAGACACTCAAAAATTAATTCAAGATAAAAGATCTTGGTCTGGTGCAAAAGGTGCTAGGAATGAAATTCAGTAAGAGCAAGAATAGTATTAAGTTAGACCAGAGCCATTAGGTGGAAGCCCTTCTTAAGAAATATGGATTAGAGGATGAAAAGGAGTTTGTTACTCCCATGCAGTCAAAAATTTGTTTAGAGAAGTCTACAGATGAGGAGTATCTGGAGTTTGTTCAATCTGGTAATGAATCCAGGTCAGCTTTTGGATTGCTTAATTATTTGGGGAAGTTTACAAGGCCCAATATTGCGTTTTAAATTGTTTTCTTGTTGCAACACTTAGAGAGGCCAAGCATGAGGCATTGGTCAGCCTTTAAGAGAGTTATGAGGTATTTTAAAGGAACGCACAGTCTGGGACTGTTGTTTAAAAATTCAGAAAACTTTTATTTGGTCAGTTATTCTGATGCAAATTGGGCAGATGGTAACACTAGGGAATCAACCAGTGGTTTTTTATTCTTCCTAGGAAAGAATCTGGTGTCATGGATTTCCAAGAAGGTTTTGGAAATAAGTCTTTCATCAACAGAGGCTGAGTATAGAGCTTACTTAGAAGCTTCACAGGAAGCAAAATGGTTGAGTAAAGTCTTAGAGGATACACATAAACCACAAGGGTTTGAATTGTTGTATTCTGATAACCAGAGTGCCATTGCGTTGGCGCAAAACCAAGTGTTCCATTCAAGAACAAAACATATTGATGTTCACTATAACTATATTTGCAATGCAGTAAACTGCAAGGAGATTGTGTTGAGGTACATGCCCAATGAAGAAATGATTGCCGATATCTTGACTAAGGCTTTAGATAGGAACAAGAATCAAGGATTTGTGACTAATATGGGGATTTCACCCCTTTTGGATTAAGGGGGTGTGTTAAAATACGTATGCACTTACGCGCGTGCTACATATAAGTGTAATCCAAATGGGATGCACATATGGGCCTCTCCTGCCCATTGGACACTCACATGGACCATATGGGCCTGTGTGGATGTCACTGATTTGGGGAAACTGGCCTAAAAACGCGTGAAACAGGCTCATTGGTACACATGCCCTAACGGGCCCAGTGGGGGATATGCGAAAATACAGCCAGATGGGCTTGTATGGGCATAATTGGGCCCAAGGTTTATTTTGGAAATACTTGGCCAGACGGCCTGGCCCATCAAAGTGTGTTTGTCTCAGGTTTTGGGCTTGGGGCGGCCCATTGGGGCCCCTTGTATCCCTTGGTTTGGCCCATGCAGGACCCAATGGCCTGTGCAGGGCTGTTGCCAAGGCCAAGGGATCCCACGCAGTACAACGCTGCGCGGGCCCAGCCGGTCGCAAACGGGGGCCACTGCGGCGGGACCCAGGCTCTCACTTGCCATTGCAAATGGCAGGGGGTGGCTGGCTGGGTTGAACCAGCCAGCAACCAACCGCAAGGAGGTGGTTGGTCAGGGCAGGGGGCATTTCATCACCCCCTTGCCCAGGGGATGACAAGGCTGGTGGCAAAAAAGTGACCAGCAGTTGGGAGGACCTGACCACCCCTCCACCATCAAAGCAACGCAGAGGCCAGGGGCCCTTTCCCCCCCCCCCCCCCCCCCCCCCCTTTACCAAGGGGGAGGAGCAACGGGGCTGAGGGGATTCAACCACCCCCCAGCCCACTTCCATTGACAACGCCCTGGGGGTATCAACCCCCAGGGCCCCTTTTAGGGGGATTTGACTGCCCCCTCCAGGGATCTGAGAGAAAGAGGGGGGGAAAGCATGTCTGCTGGTCACACCCCCCCATGTGAGTCTGAGACCGCACCCAGGTGTGTCCTGGGTCCCACCTGGCCATTTGTATGGCCAGGGGCTGGTTGCATGAGGCAACCAGCCAGTGTGTGAGTCAATAGGACTGGTTGTAATAGACAACCGGCCCAGGGATTGAACAGCACAGGAGCTGGTTCAGCCCCATTGAGGTGGAAACACCAGAAACAACCAGAATAGGCTGGTTGTAAGGGTACAGGGACTGATGCCATGTGGGCTGATGTAGCCCAAACCAAGTAACAAGGCCTGTAGAGCCTGTAGAGCTCTTTTTGGGGCGAAAAAATTGCATTTTGGCTTGTCGTATCATGGGCTCACAAGAGGCCAATCTTTGTTACTTAAGGAGCTCTTTACCCTGCTGTTTTTCATCCATCCATTCATCATCCAATTGAATTCATCAATGATATCATCCAACATGTTGCCCCATTGTGAGAGCCCATCAAGGAATTATTGACACAAGGTGTCCAGCATGTCTTTTGCTTCAATTACTGCTCATTTGCATAAGCTAATTGCTGGCCATAATTATAACAGGCCCTTAGTTCCATCATCTGTATTTTCAACCTGAGACCTTCCAGTGTTGTACAATTGGGAAAATTTATCAATTTTTCACCAATCATCATTCCAGATGATAAGCATGTTATTAGATCCATTTTTGGTTGTTTCCTTCACAACTGCTTGAAGTTTTTTGACCCAAAAGCCTGGTTGCACTTTGTGTGGTGTGTTCATCATTCCAAACACAAATTTTGGATTGCCTGCAAATTATTCAGCAAGCATATGGTCTTTTGAATTCCAAAATTGAAGGATTGGTCATTAAATCCAAAGAACAAAATAAATTTAAAAACCATTCCAATTGTTTTGGAATGATAGAATAAATTCAAAGACCTTTTATGGGCACAACCAAAATGATTATTTTTCATAATTATGCTTCATTTTTATTGCCTGCCTTTTAAATATTTTTTAATTGGATTGGCTTGAAATTTGATGCTAAATGCCTTTGTGATTAGTTTTCATAATTATGCTTCCCTTTTTATTTTCTGCCTTTCAAATATTTTTTAACTTGATTGGCTTAAAATTTGATGCTAAATTCCTTTGTGATTAGTTTTCATAATTATGCTTCATTTTTTATTGTCTAACTTTTAAATATTTTTTAATTTTATTGGCTTGAAATTTGATTCTAAATTCCTTTGTTAAACCTGGGATGCATGTGCATTGTATTAAAAATAGAACTGGATTTGATTTTGTTTGGGAAAGAGTTATATTTTTTTATGTTGGGTATACTGTTTTCTTAAACTCCAGCTTTAACACAGTTATTTCTTTCAGTAACACCAACATTACAGGGAGGCACATGCTAGTGTGTGCCTATTTTTTCTGCCTGGTGAATGATAATTAGTTTTATCATTATTCACCACTTCAAAATTATCAGGGGATGAAAACGAAAATTTTTTTACCTTGAATATCATTACCAAAAAAAAGGACATTTTAATAAATGAACCATAAAGAAAATTATTTCAGAAAAATCTTCACCTTTTCAATTTCAGAAGCTGTAGCTGTGGGAGGAAATATTGCCTTCCCTGGGGACCTATAAGCATCTGCATCTGAATCTTTTTGTTTTTTCTCCTGAACCTCTTCAAAGTGCCAGGACTCAAATTATGGAAAAAACCTGCTTATCAAATCAAAATCTTACAATTCATTGAAGCTAATAAAATTACACTGACCCCCCCCCAAAAAAATTACTAAATTTATTTATTAAATCCAATTCTTCAAGCTCTGGTATCTCTTCTCCACTTAATTCATTTTCTGTTATAAATTAATCCCAATTAGAATGAAATTTAAGCCTAATTAAAAAAAAAGAAATTGGAAAAAAACTCCTTCCTCTAAATTGTGACTCTTTCTTCCCTTTTCCTTTTCATGGTATTCCTTTCCTATCTTTTTTCTCACAGTCTGGAATTATATAAAACAAATTTCAAACCCAAGTCTGTTAAAATCAATCAAAAATGAAGTGGAAAAAAAAACAGAAAAAGAAAGAACTAAGTATTTTTATCCACTTGGTGCTTCCTTTGTCTTCCTCTCCTTTTAGGTTCTTCAAAATATTTAAACCCAGATGGATCCCTCTTAGAGGAATCCTAAGAAATTATTTTGAATTTATTGAGGGCTCTTTTGAGTCTTCCACAAATTTCCCTTTCTTGATTTTACAGGGGTTCTTGAATGGTATTCAGTTCATAATTCCCTTTCAATAGTTTCATCATTTATCCAAGTTAAAAAAATTTTTCTCCTGGGCACAACTTAAGAAATTCTTCAACTATTTAATTCTGAAACCAATTTAAATTGGTTGATAGGGAAGCTGATTCATTGGATGATTGAGATTGCTCTATTCTCAGAAAGCTATTAATAATGCCAAAATAAAACAAAAAAAATTTAGAAATCAATTTTGTAATGTCTTTTCTCTTCCAAAAAAACATACTGAAATAGGAGGCTGGACATGCCACTGGGGTTGAAAATCCTCAATAAAAATTGATGCTTCTCAAAATTTTCCTGCTTCAATTTGTGTACACAAGGAATTCCATGAAAGAATAATAATCACAATCAGAACAGGTGGTTTATTTTTATGCTGAAATTTGAATGGAATGCACAATCTTCAGATCATAGTGGCTGATTTTTCCCCACATTTTTTCAACACAATACTGAAGCCAAATCAAGTTATTCAATTCTTGCTAAGAGCTTTGAATGGTGGTTTCATGGAGATGAATTGAAATTTAATGATATATTTGGTGAACTAAATGAGAAAAGTAACCAGAAGAAGTTTTGATGTATCTTTTTAAATAACAGTGGAGCCCTTCTATTCTATATGTTTTGGTATTCCACAAATGAAATTGCTTGTTTGCAGAATATGAAACAAACTTTGTTTTGAGAGGAATCTGGTTTTAAAGAGGGTAGTCAGAAGTGGGGGACTCCAAAATAGAGTGATTTGGGTAAATTTTTCTTGATATGAATGTTGAGATTTTTATTTGACCAGCATATTCCACTTTTTCTGAATATAATCCATTATTCTTCAGATTTGAAGGTTTTTCTACAATGTGTTTGATTTTTGTAAGATATGCAAGAAACAGAGTAAATGAGAGAGTTTAGAGACAAAGACTCATGGAATGATAAAAGGGCTTTCTCCTTTTTAGTGACAATTAATTTGGTTTCTTCATGTTCTGATATTTATGAATTTGAGTGGGATCCCATTGACAGTCTTCCTTTTTCATTCTTGGGAGAGGTAACAGAAACCAAAAGAGAACGTTCTAGCACATTATTTGACACCAACAATTGGAATACAAGGCATGAATTCTTTTTTGGTTTCATGGGTACATTCAGCAATCAAAAATGGTGGAAAAAATTTTATTAATTGAAAATAATCTGGTTGAGAAATTTTTGAAATCCTAACTCCATGCCGCATCTACTCTCGGTTTTTCCACTGTAAACACTCCATTTTTGGTTCTTCATTCTGTTCATTTCCCTTGTATTCTTTTTTGATGTTTTTTTCTCTTCTATTCTTTTTGGTCTTCCCTTGTCTTCTGTCTTTCAGTGGTGGTCTATTTTGATTTCATTTCTCCTTTTTCATCCACTCAATCTCCACCATAAACCACACCTCTTCATCTCAGCCCTGGTCAATCTGCACCTTCTTCTCAACCATCTCAACAACCATACTTCCTTGTACTCAAGCTCACCCCTTTGCGCCTGTATTGATCTCTCCCAAAGATTTCTTGGCTCTTCCTTCTTAGGTTTTTTCAGCTCAACAACACTGAGCCCTTCTTCAATAATTACCAACTATCTTCTACTTTGTGGCTGTTCTCATTTGGTGAGAAAAGCATTTTCCTGTCCTCTGTTTTCAACTCTTATCATCTTTCTGCCATTCCAGCATCCTGGGTCCCCTTTTTCTTAGATTCTTTTGGCTTCCTGTTCTGGTTCTTGTTATTTTGATTCCATTGTTATCTTGGGTAGGATTCCTTCCTTGCATTTTATGTTTCCTTGCTTTCTTTATCTTTTATTCTGTTTTTGAAGCGGTCTGAATCCAGTCTGGTTTTGTATATTGAATAATAAATATTTCAAATTAAAATTTCATCACAATTAACCATCAAACGTGCTTCCAAGTCTTCTTTGAATCATCTCAACCAGATCTGTCCCTCATACACCATGGAAAACATAAATCTGACCATTCTCAAAACCACTGTTGAAGCCATATCTGTCCTTCCCAAGGACAACTTCACCATCTGGAAAACTAGGATAAATACCCTATTAAATCTGGCCCATCTCAAGGATATCATTTGATCTGATTCCAAGTATCTCTTATCCACTGACAACTCTACCCTGACCTTGATTCTCATCTTCAATCTCTTGTCTTCTGTCCATATAAACATTATCTTTTCTAAAAATGAGGAGAGTGCTAAAGAGATCTGGAAGGCAATCCCCAAACACTTTGTGTTGTCGCAGACCTCAAACCAAGCCAGGTTTTACAGTAAATTCTCCTCAATCTCCTTTGACAAAAACAAAATTCAACCTTTTATTACCGTCATGAAGACTGGTGTAATTAAGTTACATGAGATTTGTATGGTTCTTCCTTTTGATATCCTCACATATATGATCCTAGAAAAGCTTCTGGAATCTTTGAGAAACATTAATAAACAGATCACTCACTCAAATGTGCAATCCAAAATCAACCCCAATTCTGTTCTTGATCATTGAAGGATCAACATGAGCAGACAAAGATTGAACAACACTTCCTCCTTGTAATCACAAACCCTAGCCTCTCTCTTCACTGACATGTCTGGCAAGTGAAAACCAAAGGAACATAATACCTTGGCCAATCATCCCAAACACAATTTTTGGATGCTTTATCACCATCTTTGACCCAAGAATCAAACTCAACCAGGCTCCAAGACCTACGTTAGCTTTCTATCCCTGCCTCAATGTCTGGGTGCCTTCAATTTGTTCTGGATTCTGGTTCCTCAAATCACATGATTTCTGATTGGAATCTGTTCCCTCAACTCCACACTTCAGAAAAAGGAATGATCAGCACAAGCTGTGGCAGATATTGGCTTGAAGTGTAGGGCACAGGAGCATTCTTAATTAGAAATCAGTACTGAAAGATCCAACTGAAATATTTCTTGTTTGTTCCCAGCCTATCTGCTTGTCTTTTGTCTCTCAGACAACTTCCCCTTGAAAAGTACACAGTTGACTTCCAACCCAATTTTTTCTCTCTGTTTAAGAATTGTGAACTTGCAATGAAAGAAGCCTATTTCAATCACATTCCCTGCTTGAGATTTCTACCCATCCAATCTGTCACATGCCACTTGTCCTATGCCAAAAACCTTCATAAGTCCTTGGGTCATGCCATCTACCACCAAATTTGACATAAGTTGAGTCTTCCAATCAAGAAAACCGCCAACTGCAAATACTGTGCAATCTCAAATGTCACAAGAGGATCCTTCCAATCTTGAACTTCCACATTGGATCAAGTGTTTCAAGAACTACATTTTGAAATATTGGACCTCTCCCAACATAAAAAAAGGGCCACAAGTACCTCATAACCATAGTTGATGCTTAATCACAATACTTGGCATCCATTCCCATAGCTAGCAAGGATCTCATACCTGAGACTCTCATAGAGGCAATCAAACTAGAAGCTAAAAAACTGGGCTACTACCCCTCAACAATCCACTTGGATTGAGGAACTGAATTCACCAACTCCAAACTGTCCTCCTTCTGCAAGAACAACCTCATTGTCAATGGTACTCAGATCCCAATACTCCCCAACCCAACGGTGTGGTTCCCAACCTGGGACACTTCTGGACCAGTACGTAAAAAGTAAAATTTTTATGAACTTTTCTATAGCCTCCATTTAGATCCTGGGAAAAAAAATTATTTTCTTCTGTATTTGTAGTATCTCTTGTAAATAGTCTACAGGGACACATGGCCCATAAAAGGAGGGGCTCTCCCCTTCCTTTTTCAAATTAGGCAAGGGAGTGTGTGCATATGTCCCCCCCCCCGTTATCATTGAAATCTGATCCTCATCCTCATCCTGGGTATATCTATGATTGCCCCCTGATCCATTGATCCTTAGTCTTTGCCCCTCTGTGGCCTGATCCTTATCACCAACCAATAGCCTTGCTGGTTGAAGAGAATTCTGTCTGTTGGAACTCTTGAGTGTTTTATACCACTCCTTGATCCCTTTCTCTGATCATACTGGTCTTGCTTCCTCCTTGATCATCTTTCTGGTGCCAATCACAATTGATTGAAGAGGTCTTATTAAGGTTAAGACCTGGAATGTTATACCTCCCTTATTTTTTTTTGAAGTTGCATTCTGCAAGTGTACTCTTGAGTTCCTTGAGAAGTTTTGAGGTTATCCTTGCTTCAAATCAGTTTACTGTTTGCTTTTAGAGCTTCTTAAACATAGTGCTTTGTCTTGTAAAGCCACCCTCAGTTATCTGGTACCCTTCAAGCGCTTTATTGCAGAAAGTTGGGCAGGTTCATTGAGAACCTGGAGGTTTGTTGGGTTTGAGTTGATCATCCCCAATCTTCTGCTGACAACCAGATTTATTAGCTTGTGGGAGTTGTTTACATGCAACATCTTTGTTCTTTGAACTTTAAACAAACTTTAGCTTCTTTTGTCCAAGTTTTTCCCACATAATCTTGGCTCAGATAGTGCTCTTCCATTGCTACCAAACTACTATCATCTTTATCCTTTACTACTTGATTCCTCATTTACCAGGTTCTGGACCTTGATCTTGGTTACATTTAAATATTTTTATAACACTCAGGAGGGCATCCTAAACAGCACATTTCCCCTCCACAAAACTGTCACAGCCTAGCACCGTTTAGAGTCTTACATTTGGTCCCCCGGGCCGGGATCAAACCAGAAACCTTTGGATTTACAGTTGCAGCTTGAGGAATTAACTCTGAAATCAGATCCAATCATTTTCTTTTTTTTCTTTTTTCTGTCATCATCCAGATCTGATCCATGGAGGCAACTTGTTCCAGAATTAATTCCTCCCAATTTTGCACCATCTGGGCAGGATTCTTGTTGTTTTTGTGAAACTCTACCCGTGCCACGCTTGTGAGCCACCTTGGAACTCTGCTTTTTGGATCCCCTTAGGAACTCTGTCTTCAAAATGGAATCTGTTCCCTCCACCACTGTTTGGGCCAAGATGGTCAAGATCAATCCCCAGAACAAGAACCTAGGCTTCAATGGAACAAATGTGGAACAATTTTTGGACTCCTATGAAATGGCTGCTGAAGTAGATTGTGCAAGTGAACATGACATGGCCTATCAGTAACCATTTTTTATCTCCTCTGATGAAGTTATGGAAGTGATCAAATTTTTTGATGGATTCAAAACTCACAACTGGAGGCTCTTGAAGGAGGCTATGTTGGCTTATTGGGGGAAAATAGATGTGGCTAGGTTTACATTACAGGACTTGGATGCTCTGGTTTCTCAATGGATCTCCAATGGTGCTGTCTCTTCAGCTTCTGATTATCAGTCTTTCAGAGAGTCTTGGGATCCTCCTCAGTCTTATCTTATCAGGAACAATCACATTGACACTATGGAAAAATTTGAGTTTGATTTTTCCAATCTTTTTTTCCAGGAGTGCAGGAAAGGATTAGGGATGAATTGGTCAAGTCTGGATCCATGATCACTACTAGGGATAATTGATTCAAAATCCCTGTCTTTCTGGTCCTTAGAAATGTGGTGGACAAATTCATGAAATTTCAAACTGCTTTAAATTTTGAAAAGCCCAGGATCACTGAACCAGTCCAGGCTCCTTCCTTCCAAGAATCCAACAAAATCATGAAAAAGATGGAAGCAAATTGAAGACTTAAATCAAGCCCTCAGGCCAATAAAAATACTGCTACCATAGATGAGATTACTATGCTACTTCAGGACTTTGAGAATAAAATATATCAGAAAGTATCCTCTTTAGCTACCCCTACACCTGCTAATTCCGTTCCTAAATCCACCTTAGTCTGCTATTACTGTCATAGAGAAGGCCATGGTACTGCTAGATTTCCTGAACTCCAGAAGGACAAGGAGGAGAAATTAGTAGAGCAGAAGGGAAATAATTTCTTTCTTCCTAATGGTGCTTTGATCCCTTTCAACTCATCTTGTCCAATCTGTCATGTGGTGGCTTCTTACCAACCACCAACTCCCAAGAAGGCATCTCTGGTCTCCTTGGATTTTTGATCATCCTGTGGCACTCTTCAACCTTGGTATCCTCCAGCTATCAATTCTTCCAGCTTCTCTGGTGCTTATCAATCTGATGCAGCTAGAAAATGCCATGAGGAACCCAAACCTCACAAGTCTTCTCCTGCTCCATCTTTGATCCTTTGAAAACCTGTCAAACGTCAATCTTTGCCTGAGCCTCCTTCCTCTGATGTGGAAAACATGGAAGTAGAAAGGGAACCACTCAGGGAAAGGTTCCAGGAACACTCTGATCCTTCTCCTCCTCTTCAATCTGTTCAACCCCCTCAATCCTCTGATCCTCTTCCAGTACCTGCCTCACTTGATCTTCCTCCCTCCACCCAGCCCAAAGTTTGGTTTGAGAGGGGCATTTCCAAGGACTACCCTAATGCTGTGGAAGGAGTATTAAAGAAAATTTCTGATCTCAAAATCCCTGATCTGTCTGTGGCTGAACTTCTGTCTGTCTCTCCATCTGTGGCTGAAGGCATGAAGAAATGGGTTCCTTGTTGACGTGTGGAAATTGGTCCGGACAAATCGAAGGTCTCTTCTGGCACTTTGATGGAGGACTCTGGTGGAACAGATACCCCTTCATATGCCAATCTGTATTCCTGCCCTCTTTGATTTCTTCCCTGCTATCTTGGTAATTGGCTAAAACAGTTTCTCTTCTTGTGGATTTTGGTTCTCAGCTCAACTTAATCTCAGATACTATGGCCTGCAAACTGAAGCTTATCCCAAGGGTCAGCTTTACTTCTGCGGTTTATGGTATAGGGAATCAGTCATTTGAACTGGTTGGAATTGCTGAGGATTTTCTCGTTCAAATTGGTCAAAATATTGTTGGAACTTGTCACTTCTGTATCACTTGTTTGGAAGTTCCTATGATCTTGGGCTGACCGTTCTTAATGGATTTTGGTGCTACCCTGATTTTTTCTGATCAAGTTGGGGAGAGAATCCTTCTCCCTGATGCTGATGGCAGAAAAATTGAAGTTCCGCTTTGTTCCTTGGATTCTGGTTGTTGGGAACAAGATTTTCCTGGTTGTTCTCCCGAAACAGTTCTAAGGGGAAAGCAGAAGGACAGCTCTCATTCCTCTCAGCCTCATTTTTTATTGGATTAGTTGATCCTACTGATAGTTGTAGTTCCTTTCAGCCTCAGACTTCAACTTATGGATCAACTTCAACCTCAGAGGCATATTTTTTGTTTTCCTCATCATCTCTTCCTCATCGAAATAAGATCAAAATTCAAAAACATAAAAAATACAAAAATTCCAAAAATATTTCTTCTCTCTCTGCGTCTGTTGTATCTTCTTTTCCTTTTTCCCTTCAGCCTGATCAATTATCCTCTTCTCCGGTTTTGAATCTCTGCAATGAGTCTAAACTAGATCGCAATCTTGATTCTTTTTTTGGTTTTTTTGATATGAAGGAGTATGGTCTTAAGTGAAGGCAATGTGGGGTAGAAGTAAGTCCTCTAAATTGTGCACCATCAGGGGCCTCTACTACTGTCATTTTAAAAACTCTACCCTGTGCCACACATGTGAGCAATGTGTTAGCTTTTGGATCCTCTTTTATGGAAAAGGCACCTTTCAAGGATGAGGCGGAAAATTGGACTTGGAAGATTTTGGAACTTGGCCTCAGTTTTTTTAGTCAGGTCCCACTGCTCAATGCTTGGAGGAAGAAAGGATTCCTCTCTTTTGCCACCAAGTATAAACCAGTTGCAAAAAAGGTTCAACCAGTCAACCAACCAATTCCTCTCAACCTCAACCCTCCTCTTATGCGCCCCCCTCTATCCTGCAATCCTTACTGTGGCTTACCTCAATCTCTTACTGTTCCATTCATCCCCTCTGGTTGTGTCACTGAAGAACTTCTGAAAGTGGTCAACTTTGGTCCAGATGAATGGCTTCTTCCTGATGAGTTGAATTTGATAAAAAATTTCTTAGCCCTTAGGCAAAAATCTATTGCTTTCTTTGAAGAAGAGAGAGGTCTCTTGAAAGAATCCTATGCCCTCCCTTACATTATCCCTGTAGTAGAACATGATCCCTGGCAAAAGAAGAAGATCCAGATCCCTGCTGCTAAAGTTGACAAATTCATCAAGTTGGTTTGCAAACAAGTCTGAACCGGTTTACATGAACAATCAAATTCTAGATATTCCAGTCCTGTTTTCTGTGTTCTCAAGATTAATGGTAAACTTAGAATAGTTCATGATCTCCAGCCTCTAAATAAGGTTACTATTAAAGACTCTGGTATTCCCCCTGCTACTGAAGAATTTTTCAAATCCTTCTCTGGGAGAGCTTGCTATGGTCTAGGTGACATTATGGGTGGCTATGAAGAATGATCCTTACATCCAATTTCTTGTGCCCTCACTACTTTTGATACTCCTCTTGGTCATTTCCAACTTACTCAATTACCTCAAGGTGCCACCAATTTGGTTGCAGTCTATCAGGCTCAGATGGTTTGGATCCTCCAGGATGAAATTCCTGATCATGCTGGTATCTTTATTAATGATGGCGGGATTAAAGGTCCAGTTTTTTATTATAAAAATGAGCTCTTACCCTGGAATTCAGGAATCCATTAATGTATCTGGGAATATGCAACCACTCTGGAAAGGATCCTATTTTGAATCAAGGAGTCTGGTCTCACTGTCCCTGGATCAAAATTGGCTGCCTGTGTCCCTGCTTTGGGAATTGTTGGTCATGTGGTCTGCAAGGAAGGAAGAAGGATGGCTCCATCCAAAGTCAACAAAATTCTCTCTTGGCCTACTCCCATCAATCTAACTGAAGTCAGAGGTGCCTTAGGTGTTGTAATCTATTTTTGGATCTTTATCCCTTCTCTATCCAAAATTTGCATTCCCTTGCATTGCTTAACCAGGAAGGATGCTGAATGGTTTTGGACCCAAGCTTGTGAAAAATCATTTCAGATGCTCAAAACAATTGTTGGGAAAGACATTTTCTTGAAGAAGATCACTTATGGACCTAGGGCTGGCAAGATCAAGATGGCTGTGGACTCTAGTTATCAATCTATTGGGGCTGTACTTACTCAGGAAGATGAAAATGGTTTGGATTGTCCTTCTCTGTATGAATCTCTTCTTTTTTCAGAGGTGGAATCCAGGTACTCCCAGCCAAAACTGGAACTTTGTGGTGTGGCCCAAATGTTGAAGAATCTCCAAACTGTTCTCTGGGGTCAACACTTTGAGTTACAAGTCAATGCACAATCCATTATTTAAATAATCAATGCCCCCAGTCTTCCAAACGCTCCAATGACTTGTTGGGTGGCTTTCATCCATTTGTTCTCTTTTGATATTGTTCATAGGCCTGGAAAATCTTTCACCATGCCTGATGGTTTATCTCAACACCCTCTTGGAGATGAAGAATTGGATGTTGAAGTGGATTTTGACAAGGAGGAACCCTTAAATTGTCCTGTCTTCACCTTTTCCTCTCAAGATTATTCTGGCTTCCAACAAGACTTCTGGCTTAAATTAGAGCAGTATCTCTCCACTCCCCAAAGGCCTCCTGATCTCTCTGCTAAAGATTTTTTATCACTCAAAAGGAAGTCCTCCAATTTCTTTTTCCAAGGTACTAGGCTTATGAAAAGAGGCAACCCTTGTGCTCTTGTTGTTGTCACCATCCCTTCTAAACAACATTTGATCCTTCAAAGACTCCATGAAGGCCTTTGCCATTGTGGGGAAACCAAAACTTATCATCAAATATCCAAAACATTCTGGTGGCCATCCTTGAAGAAATCAGTCTCTCAATGGTGCAAGAGTTGTTAAGTATGTCAGAAACATGATCTTGGGCACCCAGCGGAAATTGGTTATCCCACTGGAGAGTCCACTGTTTTTGGAAGGATTGCTATGGATGTGGTTCATATTAAGGCTGATGGAGCTAAGTACCTCATAGTGGCTAGAGGTTATTATTCTGGATGGGTTGAAGCAAAATTCCTTAAGAAACTCAGCTCTGAATTAGTAGCAGCCTTCCTCTATGAGACTTGGACAATGCATTATGGCTTGGCTCAATCTTATTCAACTGATGGTGGCTCTGAGTTTGGTGGCAAACTGGCTGCAATGATCCAATTGCTTCCTGGTCAACATAGGGTGACCACTCCTTATTAACTTGAAGGTCAAGGCATGGTGGAAAGAGGCCATGCTCCTTTGAAGGCTGCCCTTGTCAAGCTGGCTGGTGAAAGTGGAAAGAATCGTTGCAAATTTTTTCCTCTGGTCTTCTTCTCCAATTGAATTTCAACTAAAAAAACCATTGGCTACTCCTAATGAAATTATCTTTGGACAAAGGGCTGTCCTTCCTCTTGATCTGGAAATGGAATCTTTCTTAGGTATTTCTTTGGAAATGGTTTCTTCCACCACTGATCTATTAATTGCCATATCCAAGCAACTGGAGCAAAGTGAATATGTTTGTGACAGAGCTTATCAGAAGATGATGGAGTGAAGAGAAAAATCAGTCCATTATTGGGAGGATAAGCACTCCAATCAAATCAGGGATCCCTTGAATCCTGGGGATCTAGTCTTAGCTTATAATTAATCCTTGGAAACTCAGTGGGGAAAGCTTTTCTCTGACCGCTGGAATGGTCCTTATTGAGTGGTCCTTCAAGTCAGAGGTGGATCATATGTTTTGGAGGAGCTGGATGGTACTCAGATGGCCAGAAGGTTCTCTGCTGAGAAGGTCAAGAAATTTCATTGTTGTAGAGGCAACTTTTCCAGAAGTAAGTCCTCCCAATTGTGCACCACCAGGGGTCATCTGCTGCTTTTTGTTGTGAAACTCTACTGTATGCCACATATGTGAGCACCTGGGAGGCCTTCTTCATTCCTGTATCTCAGCCACTTCCAGGAAGTTTTCTTTGGATGGATCAAGCTCCCTTTTCAATGACCCTCAAGATCAAACGGGTGTTTTTCTGTTTCAATTCCTCAGTTTCTTATTTTATATATCATCAAAGATACTCAGATGCAGACTAGGGACAGTCTGTAAGTTGGGGAGAGCTGCGGTTCCCAATCTGGGACACCTCTGGACCAGTACAGAAAGAGTAAAATTTTTATGAACTTTTCTATAGCCTCCATTTAGATCCTGGGAAAAAAAAAACTTGTTTTCAACTCTATTTTTAGTATCTCTTGTAAATAGTCTACAGGGACACATGGCCCATAAAAGGAGGGGATCTCCCCTGCCTTTTTCAAATTAGGCAAGGGAGTGTGTGCATATGTCCCCCCCCGTTATCATTGAAATCTGATCCTCATCCTCATCCTGGGTATATGTATGATTGCCCCCTGATCCATTGATCCTTAGTCTTTGCCCCTCTGTGGCCTGATCCTTATCACCAACCAATAGCCTTGCTGGTTGAAGAGAATTCTGTCTGTTGGAACTCTTGAGTGTTTTATACCACTCCTTGATCCCTCGCTGTGACCATACTGGTCTTGATCCCTCCTTGATCATCTTTCTTGTGCCAATCACAATTGATTGAAGGGGTCTTATTAAGCTCAAGACCTGGAGTGTTATACCTCCCTTATTTTTTTTTTTGAAGTTGCATTCTTCCAGCCTACTCTTGAGTTCTTTGAGAAGTTTTGAGGTTATCCTTGCTTCAAATCAGTTTACTGTTTGCTTTTAGAGCTTCTTAAACATAGTGCTTTTTCTTGTACAGCCACCCTCAGTTATCTGGTACCCTTCAAGCGCTTTATTTCAGAGATTTGTGCAGTTTCATTGAGAACCTGGAGTTTGGTTGGGTTTGGGTTGATCATCCCCAATCTTCTGCTGACAACCAGAGTTATTAGCTTGTGGGCGTTGTTTAAATGCAACAGCTTTGTTCTTTGAACTTTAAACAAACATTAGCTTCTTTTTTCCAAGTTTTCCCTTATAATCTTGGCTCAGATAGTGCTGTTCCATTGCTACCAAAGTACTATCATCTTTATCTTTTAATACTTAATTCCTCATTTACCAGTTTCTGGACCTTGATCTTGGTTAAATTAAAATATTTTTGTAACACTCAGGAGGGCAGCCTAAACAGCACCTTTCCCCTCCACACAACTGCCACGGCCTAGCACCGTTTGGAGTCTTACAGCGGACTGGCCAAAAGATTCAATTGGACCATCATTAAATCCATTTTTGCCACCCTGAAGGACTCCAATCTCTCCACAAATCCCTGGCATGAAGTAGCTGTGGCCAATTCCCTGGCTCTCAATCAAATCCCTACTCACAAGAGTAAGATGACTCCATATGAGGCATTCAAGAACCACAAGCTTCCCCTATTTTACTTCCATCCCCTAGGAACTTGTGTGTCCTATCTTGTGCTTCCTAAGTCTCCTGGTTCTAAACTACTTCAGCTGGGTGACATAGGTCACTTGATTTTATATAATCCTGAAATTCAATCAAATTGTATCCTTACCTCCTCCAGCACTATTGCTGATGCAAAGCATTTTTGATTTCTTGGCACTGCCCCAAAACCTCTGAAAGTCTCCTCTTCCAACAAGTGGTTTGCCAATGAAAACCAATTCCCCCCAATCCAACCCTTCTTCCTTGAGAGGAGGTGAGTGAGTCTCAAAAAAAAGACGTTACTGACTCCAAATTGCAATCCAAATCTCCTCTTGACTTTGAATCAGGAAAAACCCAAGACCCTCTGGCTGAACCCCCTCCCAATGAAGTTCTATCCACTCAACCCTGGCAGTGAAACCTGTCAATTGCAGCTATCACACCTAATACCTGGACCCAGAGAATTTTTGTGCAGCCAAACAAGTAAAATTGGACTTTATCAAATCTCACAAAGTCTGGTAAGATATTCCCATCATCCCTGAATGCTGGCTTGCCACTGTTGGGGTGAATTGCTGGAAGACTGCCACCAAATTTACACCTGAGTTCATCAAATATTTTATATGTATACAGGGATTCAAGAAAGAGGCCAGAAATTACTACTTTGAAACCTTTGCCCCAACTAGAAAATTTCCTTCTCTGTTCCTTCTAATGACTCTGGCCATTGATAAAGGCCTGAAAAACAAACAGTTTGAAGTAAAGAGTGCCTTCTTGTTTGCTCTCTTGCAAGAATACCTGTACATTAAAAATCACAAAGAATCAAGCCAAGCTTCCCCCTTCCTTAAACTTAAAAATTCCTATAGGGACTCAAACAAGCTCCAGCTAACTGTAACCACACTCTGACCTCCTGTTTCAAGGAGATTGATTACCAGCAATAATTGTCCAATGCTTGTGTCTATTTCCACAAGAATTGAGACTCTTTCATTTTTTTCACATTGATGATCTTGTTGTGGTTGGAAAGGTTGAAAATTTTGAGGAGCTGTTCTTAAATAGATTTCCAAACTCATTGGCCTATGATCGTTACGCCCTTCTGGGAATGAAGGTGTAATTCAATGGGTCATCCTTTGCACTCTGCCAGCCTGACCTGATCAAAAAAGGGGTCAATCTCCTGAACCTATCAAAATGCCAATCAATCAGAACTCCTCTTACCCCTAATGTTCAGCTCACACTGGCCTCTGATGAGGATTTCAAGGAGGTTTAAGCCCTTGGTTTCAATTACCGGCAATACAAGTGAATTTTTAACTATCTGTCTTTCCGTTCTTGTCATGAAATAGCTGCTGCATTGTCCATTCTATCCAGGTTCAATCACCAACCCAATACTCAGCCTTGGAATGACTTCCTCCACTGCTGTGAGCACCTCAAGTCCACCTCCAACTACAAGCTAATCCTTTGTCCATCTCCTTCAATTGAGTCCCAAATTCAAATTTTCACCAATAAAACATTTGCTGATGACCTGGACACTCAAACTTCTGAAAGGGGAATTATTGGCTCCTGGAAAGGATGCCCTGTTACATGGAAAAGCAAAAAACAAAGGAAAATCACTCTGTTTTCAACCAAATCCAAGTTGAACGCTCTCTCTAATGGATTTCAAGAAAATTTCCGGATGAGTCACCTCATAACTGAACTTTGGGGCCTACAGGTGAAACCAACAATTTTCCACGCGGACAACAAAGTATTGATTGAAAAACGGAAGAACTTTGGGTCCAATGCAAAAAACAAGCATCTCAACATCAAATTGAAACCCATTTGGTCCCTTCTTTACGACCAGCAAATCAAAGTAACCCTCATTCCCTCCTCCAACATGATTTCTGAAGCTCTAACAAAAGAGGCGAATTCTCAGTCGGTATTTCTTCTGAATTCCAAATATTTTTCCTCTCCAACTCTTTCCTCATCAAATGATCTGGGTTGTTGAGATACTAACTCCATGCCACATCTACTCTCCTTTTTTCCACTGTAAAAATTCCATTTTTGGTTCTTCATTCTGTTCATTTCCCTTCTATTCTTTTTTGTTGTTTTTTTTATTCTATTCTTTTGGGTTTTCACTTGTTTTCTGTCCTTCAGTGGTGGTCTCTTTTGATTTCCTTTCTCCTTTTTCATCCACTCAATCTGCACCATCAACCACACCTCTTCATCTTAGCCCTGGTCAATCTGCACCTTCTTCTCAACCATCTCAAAAACCTTACTTCCTTGTACTCAAGCTCACCCCTTTGCGCCTGTCTGGATATCTCCCTAAGATTTCTTGGCTCTTCCTTCTTAAGGTTTCTCAGCTCAAAAACACTGAGACCTTCATCAATAATTGCCAACTATCTTCTACTGCTTGGCTGTTCTCATTTGGTGAGAAAAGCAATTTCCTGTCCTCTGTTATCAAATCTTCTCATCTGACTGCCATGCCAGCATCCTGGCTCCCCTTTTTCCTAGTTTCTTTTGGATTCCTGTTCTGTTTCTTGTTGAATCAATTCAAATTTTATTGGTTTTAAGATTCCTTCCTTGCATTTTCTGTTCCCTTTTTTTTCCTCATCTCTTTTTCTGTTGTTTACCCCTTCTGAATCAAATCTTCTTTTTTACATTGAAGAATAAAGATTTGAAATCAAAATTCTATCAGAAAGAATAGAGAACTAATATAACCATTTTGATTATCAATTTCATATTTAAAACAATATTTTTCTTAATTATATTATTAAAGCTTCTATGGCTTATTTTCCTTCCTGTGTGCCTTTTGCAATTTTTGATCTTTTGTTATCAATGGTACTCAGGTTTTTGTGAATGGGAGAATTAGAGCATTAAATTAAGGAATTGAGGGTTTTGAGGTTAGTAACCCCAGATTTGTTTAAAGATTGGAACACATCTGTCACACTCCAAGGTTAAGGGTCCTTGTTTTCCTCATTTTGAAATATCCTTTTCCTCAGTACCATCTACCTTATTGAATAAGAGTGACCCAAATGAAGCAAAAAATCACTGGTTCTTTTTGCCTACTACCTCCCGCTTGCTTAACAACCTTCCAATCTGGGAAACTCACTATATACTTTCAAATATTTGTAGTTAACTCTAATCCAGTGGAAAATCCATTCAAGCTTTGCTTTTCTACCCCTGATTATCATTGGCCCTTGGACTTCCATTCTTGGTTGCGCACTTAAACTATTTTTCAAAAATGCCTAGTTAGCCATATCAACTGTATAGTTTTCCAATGGACTAGCTCCCTTCCCTGCAGAACTATATCTGTTCATTTGAATTGTCTTCAAATGTCATTTCCTCCATTTCTCACACATTATGCCTCTGTACTCTCATTTTCTATTGTCTCACATCTATGCTAAAAGCTTTGGAAATACTGTAATGTATATTTCATTTTCGCATTCTGTTAAAATCATTCATTCAATCATTTCTTTCTATCTGTAGATGACCATCCATCAGGTTGTTTCTATTCATCATTGGATTACCTTATAATAGCTATGCCTCCTTCCTGAAGATTTTCTCCTCAGTTGGTTAATTTCATACGTTGTTTTAATTTGCTAAGACAAGTCATCACATCAGGCTTTGCCTTGGTTCCCCTCTATTCAAATACTTCATCCCTCTTGCTGTTTGTTGAGTCATTGAAACTTCAGTTCACACTTTGCAGTTAGCCTTGCTTCCTTGAACTTATCTCTTGCACTCAGTCCCCTCATTTGTGCTCAGGATCATCTAATATTGCCCTAAAGTACATGGGGTTGTTGTGTGACAGTAAATTAACTAACGCAACTCCTCTATTGTAGTTGTTCAGCTATAGTAGATTTATTTTACAATTTCAAGTACTTGCTTGACTGGGAACACTTCTCTCACCCCCTATTATAATGATATTTATAGGGTAGGTAGATCAAGTGCTTCACATTTCAGTTAACCCCTAGATCCAGTCCCTTCTTCTGAATCTCCTTTGTTTGAGACCCTCAACAATCCCCTAGCTTCTAATAGCCAACCTAAAGCTCTGGTGGATCCTCTTGAGGAAGTTGAAGATTCCAAAACCTCCTACAATGAAACCTCATGTTGGGTTAGATCAAGGGTTTGCACTAGTGCTCCCAAGTCCAAAACTTTTACTATTCTCTCTGCTTTGATCCAGGATCTTGACCAAAATTCCTTGAAAACTAGCACAAGTGGTCCTAGTTTTTGCACTCCGGGAATGAAGCAGCCTGACCAATTTACAGAGGAATACTCTCATAAACTTTGATCTTACTTACAGTCTTTTAAAATCATCTTCTCAAAAAATTCCAACAACTTCCCCTCCAACAGACATAATTTCATGTACGTGTCTTCCTTCTTAGGAGGTTGAGCCTTGCAATGGTTCAAACCATATCTCAAACTCTTATCAAATAAAATTTCCACTTGTATTCACAAAAATTGTGACAATTTCAAACAAAAGCTTTTCACCTTGTTTGGAAACACCAACAAAGTGCAAAATTCCAATTAAAAACTTAACAACCTAGTTATGAAGGAGAATAGTAGGGTTTCAGTTTATATGTCTCATTTACAAAAACTGCATTCTTTGATCCAATGGAAAAAGGCAGCACTTTTATTCCATTTTCACAAGGGTTTGACAGCATGCCTATTCAAACAGCCTGCAGTTAGGGGACATAAGAAAACCTCCCTTCAGCAGTTAATAGATCAGGTCATTTAACTTGATAATGGCTATCACAACAAAAACCACTCTTGATGGAAAAATCATGGATCATCAACCATGGCTCCAAATGCAGAAAACCCTTCAAATCAACAAGCAGAGGCTCCAAAACAACCCAAAAAAAACTGGAATTTGAACCCCAACCCAAAGGAGAGAGCTGTTTCCAAAATTAAAAGTTTCTGGACAAAGAAACCAGTATTCTCCAGAAAAAGGAATTGCAATGGAGGGAGAAGGAAGATTTCTGTATGTATTTTGGAGGGGAACATGATTTTAATAGTTGTGCAAAGCAGCTAAGCAGTAAAAAATTAGTTTGGAGTTTTTCTGATACTTGCAAGGAAAAATACACATTATCTAAATGACAGCGAGTCAATGTTTTCAATTTCAAGTCACTTGGTGCTCTGAGTTCAATATTTGTCCTTTTATAACACCCCTTATTGTGTTTTACTTGATTCTGGCATTAATTTTTCTTTTATAAGTTCATCTTTTGCCACTTCAAAAAATTATATGAATTATGAGATAGATAAATGTCCTGTCTATCTAGTAATTAGTGCAACCAAGCCATCTCATTGGGTTAACCAGAAGCCAAAATGGACCTTTGCATTCTCCAATTTCCCCAGCTTTGAATGGGACTTATTGGTTCTGGATATCCCCGGAATGTACAATGCCATTCTTGGCCACAACCTTTCAGTTTCCTGGATTCCAGATCTGAATTTGCAAGAGGGATTAATTAACCTATAAAATTTCCAACCCCAGGATACTAACTTTTCTGCAAAACAGGAATCAAGCAGCCTATCTGAAACTGTCATTAATTTTGATGAAAACCTTCTTCCAGGAGATTTTCAATATCCTGACCTTCATTCCCAATTTCCCTCTTCAGATTTAGGATTTATTTCTTGTTTTTTTTGACTTACCTCTTCTTTGTTTCTTTGAAAAAAACAGTTACCTACAAAAAGGTGTATTTTGAGCTCCCTAATTCTCTCACATTGTGCAAGCACTTCAAATCTGGTGCTCAAAGATGACAAGATTGAAGATTTAGAAATCATTGAAGATTCTTTAACTTTGGTTTACCATGACTTTTCTGATGTCTTTTCAGGTGTTAAGGCAGATAAAATACCTCCTTCCCATTCCTATGATCACAGGATCAGACTTATTGGCCCACCTCCGGCACCCAGACCAATAAACTCTCTCTTGAAGCAAGAATCAATCATGCTTCAAGAATACATTGCATAAAATGTATCAAAAGGATTTCTTTGACCAAGCAATTTGAATACCAGCTTGCCCTTCCTATTTGTTCCAAAAAAAGACGGCAGGTATTTCCTTTTTGATGGCTACATGAAACTTAATCAGGTAAACTGGAAGAATGCCTACCCAGCACTTCCCATGTTGCACCTCCTCACTCTCTTCCCTGAAGCTTCTTATTTCTCAAAGTTAGACCTTTCAGGCGCCTATGACCTGATTTGAATTGCAAAAGTCCATGATTATTTGACTGCAATGAGAAACCAGTTTGGCATTTATGAGTATACCATCGTGCCTTTTGGCCTCTGCAACTCTCCTTCCACTTTTCAACATTTTTTCAATGACATTGTTTCTGACCTTGTAGAGAAATAACTTTTGGTGTATCTTGATGATATACTTGTCTACTCAAAAACCCTTGGCAATAACATTGCACATTTGCAAGAGGTGCTGCAGCAACTTTGAAAGAATAAACTGTTAGCAAAAGCCTTGAAGGGCAAATTTCATACTCATTCCCTCCAATTTGTAGGTTTTATAGTCTTGCAGCAAGGACAATCAATGGAACCAGCCAAAACCCAATGCATACTGGATTGGCCTCCAGCTTCTTCAGTCACATCCCTTATATTTTTCCTTGAATTCAGTAATTTTTACAGGAGTTTTATTGAGCATTACGCCAAGAATACTTTTAATCTTACTAATCTTCTTCAAAAATAATCTCATTTTTCTTTTATTGAACAAGCTGCTTTGAATTTTGAAGCTCTGAAGAAAGCCTTCACTACTGCTCCAATACTTGCTCACTATAATGAGCTATCTTGCACTATTCTTGAAACAGACGCAAGCAACTATCCAATTTCAGGAGAAATCTTGCAGTTTTCTTCTCCTTCCTCTCTTTTTCATCCCATAGCCTTTGAGTCTTGCAAGCTGCTTTCTTCAGAGCTCAATTCAAATATTCATGACAAGGCACTTTTTGCCATGCTTTATTGCTTGAAGAAATGGTGTTCATACCTTTTGAGTCTTACAGAACCCTTTTAGGTTTTAAGTGATCATAATTCTCTTGAATACTTCATGAGCTCCAAAGTCCTTATGTGCAGACAGGAACTTTGGGCCAAATACCTCTCCAAGTTCAACTTTACATCACATACCTCCCAAGTAAAAAAGCAGTAGTCCCTGATTCTTTATCACATTGGGAAAAGGTTTGCCCAGGGGGAGGCACCTTTTCCAACAACAACCCTGGAAATCTTAGGACACTCTTCTCTCATCAGTCTGCCCAACTTGGTTCAATTATCACCCAACTTTGAGACAAGGCTTACAAGCATTTACAAGCCCAACTTGAAAATCCCATATTTACAAAACTTTGCAAGAGTTCAAAATAATTGGATAGTGATTACAGGATTGAAAAAAATGGTTATTTAGTTTATAAAGATTGTATAGTAGTACCTGGTAACCCTTGCATTAAGTTAGATATCTTCAAGTCATGGCATGAATCCCTGCTTGCTGGCCATCATGGGAAGGATAAAACCTACCAGTTTATTGCACAAGACTTCTATTGGCCTGGTATGACCAAGGATTTAAAAGAATATGTTAGCGCATGCTATGATTGCAATTGTAACAATTCCTCAAAACACATGAAGTATGGGCTGCTTCAGCTGCTTCCTATCCCGCCTATTCCTTGGCACTTGTTTTTGATGGATTTCATTTTGCAATTACCCATTTCTAGTGTTTATGATGCTATTTTAGTAGTAGTAGATTTCTTTTTGAAGATGGCTTTATTTGTTTGCAGTAATGTGACCACCTCTTTGGAAGACCTAGCTAATTTATTCATAGAATATGTATCTTCAAGACATGGCCTCCCTGATAATATAGTTAGTGATTTTGGATCTTTGTTTTTCTCTATCTTCTGGAACTTTCTATTCCATCATTTTAAGAGCACTCACAAATTATCAATGGCTTACCACCTGGAAACCAATTGTAAAACCAAGCAATTCAATTAGATTCTCAAACAGTATCTTTGAATGCACATCTCCTATCAACAGGACAACTGTTCACAATGGCTTCCATTATCTAATTTTTCCTACAAAAACTCCACTCATTCCTCCACCAAGCAGTTTCCCTTTCAGACTCTTTATGGAAGAAACCCAAATTTTTATTCTATTCATTTAGCACCTTCTCAACTGGCTACCAACTATCTCAATCTCATCCAATCTTTCTAATTGAAAATCTGAACCAACCTTGAAGCAGGAAACCAGTGCTACAAGGAGCAAGCATACCAACTTTGCACTACAGCACCAACCTTTGCAGTTGGAGATCAGGTATGGCTCAATGCTTGCAAAATTTTCAGTAATTTCCCAACCCAAGAACTCTCTGAGAAGAAACTTGGCCCCTACAAAGTTGAATCATTCATCTCTCCCAATGCTTTCAAACTTTCCTCAACTGCAAAATGGAATGGTATCCACATGGTTGTTCATGTGTCTCTTCTAGAGCAAGCTCAAGTCCTAATATACTCAGCCAAGACTCATCGGCCTCCTGAACCAGGAAATGTCCAAAATCATTTATAGTGGGAATTAATTTGTTTTCTGGATTCCAGTTTACGCAAAGGAAAACTTCAATACCTTGTTGAATGGACTGGAATCCAGTCCAACAAAGATGCACCTTGTGGGAAACAGCCCATCACCTTTGCAAGTCTCCCTACTTTGTCCAATAATTCCATGCAAACTACCCTTGCAAACCTTGTGAATCTTAGTTCTATACCATCCAATACCATTCCATTCCACATCTTGATTCCATTCCATCCCATCCAATTCTTTCACATCTCCTATTCATTTTTATCCTGTTTTATTCTTGTTTAAAGTTTATTTCTTTTATGATTTCTTAAAAATTCTTTTTTTTCAATTTTCTACACCCTCTTACTTCTTTCACCTTATTAAAACAATCTTTTTCCATTTTCAAAAAAAAAAAAATATGATATAATAGAAATAAAAAATAAGTAACTAAACTAACAAATTTTTGAAATACAATACAAATTCCCCATTATCTTTCTTTACACCCCTTCCCAATTCTTAGTAAAATCCCTTGCCATTAGTTCAAATTCTTCAAGATATTCATCATTGATGAATCTGGAAATGCCTTTCAACACATGAACCTGCGCAACCATGGCCTCCCAAAAGATCTCCTTGCACCTTGCATTTTGATCCCTCTTTGGTTGGGTGTTCCATTCATCCCCCTCTAAGAGTTCTTCATGGGCTCTCTTCCTTCAAATTTGAAACAAACCCTCTCCAATATTGCCATTCAATCATCTTGCATCATTCTTGATTGGTACTACAACTTGCACTCAGTCTCCTTGTTTGCGCTCACAATAATCTAAGATTGCCCTATTGTACATGGGGTGGTTTTTTGACAGTAAATCAAAGATGTAATTCAAGGTTAAAGCAAGGGAGTCCAAGTGCAAGCCTTAGTACCAATCAGATCCTTCTGGATTCATCTGAGATTTTGTTGGTGGCCCAAAATACAGTGATGGTGGTGGTGGCTTATTGGTAGTATATCTTTGGAATTGCTGTAATACTAAGAAGGACTATAATTCTACCTTATTATTTCCATTTCATTTATTTAGTTCATCTCTAAACTCACTCACCTGGGTTCAGCACACCAAGAAACTCAATCTCTGGTAATGGCTGAAAGTTTTAATTCACCTGTGGAGCATACCTTTGACTTTGGACTTCTGTTGTAGACACCTCAGGAGTATTGACCGTAAGGTTTCTACTTAAAGGAAACAAACAAGCCACTTTTCAAAGATGGCACTGCTTGCACTTGCCTTGAATACTATCAGCGGGGGTGCTTGGAACACATGTCTTGTTTTTGAAGACAAATTTTTCACAATGACAAGAGGAGGATGGAAACATAATTAATTCTAATCTATTCAATCAATTAAGTAATGTACAAGGGTATACAGTAAGGTAGGAATTTTTGAAATCAATGGGAATTCATCTGGAAGCTTGCAGTTGCTTGCGTCTTTATACCCAGGCAACTGTCACACTCTAAGTTTAAGGGTCATTTTCTTCATCATTTTAATATATACTTTTCCTCAGTGCCATCCACCTCAGTCCATAAGTGTGACACAAAGAAAGTAAAACATCACTGGTGCCTTCTGCTTACTACCTCTGGCTTGCTTGACAACCTTCCAATCTGGGAAACTCAGTATATACTCAAAAATGTTTGAAGTTAACTCTAATCCAGTCAAACATCCATTTGAGCTTTGATCTTCTACCCCTGGGTAAAATCAGCCCTTGGACTTCCATCCTTGGTCATGCACTTACACTAGTTTTCACCCACACCTAGTTAGCCGTATCAACTTTATAGTTTTCTAATGGACAAGCTCCCTTCCCTGCATAACTATCTCCATTCATTTGCATTGTCTTCAAATGTGATTTCTTCCATGTCTGACCCATTATGCCTCTGCACTCTCATGTTCTATCATCTTACACCTATGCTAAAACCTTGGAAAATTATGTACTGTTTATTTTTTTCCCATTCTTTTCCTATTGTTCATGGAATTATTGCTTTCTAGCTGTAGATTACCATCTATCAGGTTGTATCTATTCATCATTGGATGACCTTATAAAGGCTACGCCCCCTGCCTGAAGATTGTCTCCTCATTTAGTTAATTTCATAGGTTCTTTTAATTTGCTAAGACAAGTCATCACATTGGGATTTCCCTTGGTTCCCCTCTATCAGAATACTTCATCCCTCTTGCTGTTTTTTGAGCCATTGAAACTTCAGTTCACACTCTGCAGTTAGCCTTGCTATCTTTCACTTATACCTTGCACTCAGTCTCTTGATTTGCGCTCACAATGTAGAGACTCCTGTGGGATTATATAAATAATTTAGAAAGGATCTTTCTGGCAGTACTTCAAGGGGAATATAGTATTAATTCTACTCCTTTTGATTATTATTAAGACTAAGGTGGTTTTGAATTTCCTTCCCCTCTAGTACTATAGTAAGTCTGCACAATAATTTATTTAAATTAATGGCTGGTTTCTTAGAGACTTGAAATAGGTCTAAGATCAGACCTAGATTAATTATTCACTGTTATTGGTAGTATTTGGTGAAGAATGGATCAGATTTATTGGGTTATTGGTTAGTGGTTGATCAGATATATTTGATCTTAACCAATGTCCCAATATTAAATGGTTCAAGTGTTTATCAAAGGGATGGTTCAGGAGAAGACCCAAGCATTGGTTTACCCACAGGGGGTTGGGTAAAGGAAAGGTTGGTAGTTGATTTTTGTTGTGCTCTCTTTCTTTGTAAGGGTTATTAATTTATTGGTGGGTGGTTCTTTGTCAACTTGGTGCTGAAAATTTAGGTCACAGAAGAACACTTATTCAAGCACATGTTGTTTGGTTGAATTGTTTAAAGATGGGTTATAACTGTCTTATAATTTCTTTTTTTCATTTATAATTGGCTCACTGATGATATTTATCTGGGTAGGTGTCACAGATGACTACTGATGAGATGATGGGCCAGATGGCATAGGGTGAAATGGGTGAATGATGATACAACTTGGATAGGGCAGAGAGGCCCTCCTTAAATAGAAAATTCCTTCCCCCAGGGGTGTTCAAGGCTTCCCCTGAGTTTCTCCCTGTTCTTGTGAGGAAAAGTGAGATGCAGTTACCAAAGAAATTTCTGCTGGTTGGAAAAAGCATGTAAATTTACATGAGCATTTCTTCTGGTTTTAAAAAGCTTTTAAAGGGTTTTCATGAATGAAAATCCCTGCATAAACTACTGTGTATTGCAGATAAATTATAATCCTGTGCAGTACTGGTGGTTTTTTTGGTGCTACTTGATCCTACCTACATGTGTTTCTGTGCAATCACTGGTTGTTTTTTTGGTGCTACTTGCTTCTACCTTCATGTATTTCTGTGCATCACAAGTGGTTTGTTTGGTTCTGCATCTTCTTGACTGTATTCAGATATTTCTGGGTAGCCTGTGGTGGGCTTGTACTTGTGGATTGTTTGGTACTATGAGGTATTGGCTGCATGCATAAATTGCCGGGTAGCTGTCACACAACCACCCCACATACTAGAGGGCAATCTTAGATGATTGTGAGTGCAAAAGGAAAGCTGAGTGCAAGGGCAAGTGCAAGGTAGCAAGGGCTAACTGCAAAGTGTGAACTTATGGTGGAGTAACTTTAACACACAGCAAGAGGGATGAATGTTCTGATGGAAGGAAACCAAACCCAATTCCTATGTGATGACTGGATTTAGCAAATGCAAGAACGTATGGATTTAACTAACTGAGGAAGCAATCCCCAGGCAAGTGGAGTAGCCTTTATAAGTTAATTTGAGATGACTAGATACAACCTGATGGATGGTCAAATACAGTTGTGAGCAATGAGGCAATCAATGACATGGACAGAGCACAAAATGAAATAGCAGTATGAATCATTTCTGAGGTCATAGCCTAAGTGCAAGACAATAGGGGAAAAATTTATTGGGATGTAACAGTTGAGAAATGAGGGAGTGACTTCAGAAGTAATGAAAATATGAAGGTGTAGCTTATGCAGGGTAAGGGACTAGTCCATTTGCAAACTATGCAGTTGAGGTGGCTAATTGACTAGCGTGGGTGTAAACTAGCAAGAGCATGTGACCAGAAATGGGAACCCAAGGGTTATTGATACCCAGGGTGAAAAGTTGGAGTCCAAATGGATGGTCAACCAAGGTAGAGTTGACTGCAAGGTTTGCAAGTGGATGCTGATTCAGTAATCAACAATGGAAGGTTTTTATGCAAGCCAGAGTTGATAAGAAGAAGGCACCATTGATTTTATGCTTCTAGTTTGTCACCCTGATGGACTGAGGTATATTTTACTGAGGAAGAGAGTATATCAAAGTGGGAAGACAATAACTCTTGAGCTCAAAGCGTGACAGTTGCCCGGGTATAAAGACGCCAGCTCCTGCAAGCCTTCAGAAAGTTTTCCCATTGATTCCAAAGTGGTTACAGATACTTTATACCCTTTAATCATTACTTCTTAGCTTTAAATAGATTTGTAATTAATTATGTTGTCATTTCATTCCGCCGTTGCAAAAACTTCATCCAACAAAACAAGTGATGTGCCCCTAGTACAGCCACCCAAGGTATCCAAGACAAGTTCAAAAAATGCCGTTTGCGCAAGGTTGCTTGTACATTCCCTATAAGTAGCGAGTTGGTTGTAGATGTCCCAGAAGCGTCTGGAAGGGAGGTGCGAAGTCAAAGGTCCGGGCTGCAAGTCAATTATCATATACCGCCAGTGCCAGAGATCAAGTTCTTAGGTATTTGGAACCCTGGTAAGTTGAGGCTTAGAGACTAACAATAAGTAAAAAATGAAGGAAAGAGAAATTGAACTTATATCATCTTCATTGATGTAGTACTTCCACAATTCCAACGTTATACCACCAACACGCCACCGCCGCCACCGCCATATACTGGGTTGATTGGGTGGGAAGTTCAAATTGAGGTGCGAGGTGAAGTGCAAACTGAGAAACCGCAGACAATCAAAGAGGCAAGGGAAGAAGGAATGGCTGAAGGGGATGTGGAACCCGGAGCAAACAGAGAAAAATGAGGAGGAAGGAAATGGAATATAAGGAAGAAGTGGAATGGAATGGGAGGTGGAGGAACGGGATGAAACGGAAAGAGATGAGGTGGAAGGCCAAAATGAGGGGAACTGAGTTCTAGTCAAAGTTCAAATCAAAAACAATGCAAGGCAATTGACTGGTGATGTGGGAGAAGGTTCTTCAAGGGGCCAAAGGAAGAGAGCTCACAAGGAACTCATGGAGGAAGGTGGATGGAATACCCAACCAAAGAGGGTTTGGACTGCAAAGTGCAAGGAAATCTTCAAAAGACATCTGGTGACACAAGTGATGATCCTGCAAAGATTGTCTTCTTTGGTGGATGACAAATATTTGGAAGAGTTTAGGTCAATGGTGGAAGAATTGAATCAAGATTGGGAGGAAGTGGAAAGAGAAATAAAGGATAATTTGTAGAAATGTATTTTTTAATTATTTATATTCATTTTTATTATTTTATTATGTTATTATTATATTTTTTTTCCTGTTTTAAGGAACATAGGATTTTGATTTTGAAATAAAGCATGAAATTATAAAATTTGTGAAAAGAAAAGGGGGATGTTTCTGAGAAAGGGAAAAGAAATGAAATGAGGAAATGGGATGAGATCAATGGGAAGGAATGGGATGGAAGAAATGGAATGTAATGGAATAAATGGAATGGACATGGAGCTACAATTGGCAAGTTTTGCAAGGGTAACTTGCATGGAAGTCTCACATCAAATCAGGAGAGTTTCAAAGGTTATGGGCTGGTTCCCACAAGGTGCAATCTTTGTCGGACTGGAAGCCAGTCTATTTGACAAGTTATTGAAGCTTTCCTTTGCATAACCTGGAATCCAAGATATGGCTTACTTCCCATTCTAACTGATCATGGACTTGGACCGGTTCCGGAGGGGGATGAGTCTTGCCCTGTTATAGGACTCAAGCTGGCTCTAGGAGAGAAACGTGAAAGACCAGGTGGATACCTTTCCATTTTGAAGGTAAGGTAAGTTTAAAGGCATTAGGAGAGACAATTGATTCAACTTTGAAGGGGCCAAGCTTTCTTTCAGAGAGTTTAAAAGTTGGGAGAGTACTGCAAATATTGCAAGCATTGAGCCATACCAGATCTCCTACTGCAAAGGTTGGGGCCCAAGTGCAAAGCCAATCTGCTTGTTCCTTGTAGCGCTGGTTTTCTGCTTCAAGGTTGGTTTGAAGTTTTGATTGAAGAGATTGGATGTGGTTAAGGTAATTGGTAGAAGGTTGAGAAGGTGCTATGTGAAGGGAAGAGAAGGTTGGATTTCTACCATAAAGAGTCTGGAAGGGCAACTGTTTTGTTGAGGAATGAGTGGAGTTGTTGTAGGAAAATTTGGCTAATGGGAGCCATTGTGACCAGTTGTCCTGTTGGTAGGAGACGTACGTTCAAAGATACTGTTTGAGGATCTGATTGATTTTCCTGGTTTGCCCATCTGTTTCTGGGTGGTAAGCCGTTGATAGATTGCAAGTGATCTTCAAATGTTGACACAGCAAGGTCCAGAAGCTAGAGACAAACAAAGATCCATAATCACTAATTATATTATCAGGGAGACCATGCTTTGAGAATAAACATTCTATAAATAAATTAGCTAAGTCTTCACAAGAGGCCGTTGCATTACTGCAAAGAAATAAAGCCATCTTTGGTAAGCAATTTACTACTACTAATATAGCATCATAACCACTAGAAATAGGTAATTTCAAAATGAAATCCATAGAAAGCAAGTGCCAAGGAATTGGCGGAATTGGAAGTGGCTGAAGCAGCCCATACTTCCCGTGTTTCAAGGACTTTTTCCAATTGCAATAATAGCACGCGTTAACATAGTCCTTTACTTCATTGGTCATACCAGGCCAATAGAAGTCTTTTGCAATCAATGGGGAGGTTTTATTGTGCCCATAATGACCGGCAAGCAGAGAATCATGCCTTGACTCAAAGATATCTAACTTAATACAAGGATTATCTGGTACTACTATACAATTCTTATAAACTAAATAATCATTTTTGTCAATAATATAATCACTATCTGATAAGTTTGCATGCTTGTGAAGTTTTCTACACTTGAGGTTGTTGGGTTGAGCTTTTTGTAGTTTGGAAGCTAGATCTCAAAGGTGAGTGATGATTGAACTGAGTTTGGCAGACTGGGTTTAGAAAAGTTTCCTAATGTTTTCAGGATTGTTGTTGGCAAAGGTGCTCCCCCCTCCTGGGTAAATGTTGTCCCAATGTGACAAAGAATCAGGGACTACCACTTGTTTCCCAGGACGGTACATGATCTTAAAGTTGAACTTGGAGAGATGTTTGGCCCAACGTGCCTGTCTGTGTGTAAGAACTTTTGAACTCATTAAATGTTTCAAAGAATTGTGATCATTCAAGACCTCAAAAGGTTCCATAAGACTCAAAATTTATGAACGCCATTTTTTCAAGAAATAAAAAATTGCAAGAAGTTCCTTGTCATGAATTTTGTAGTTAAGCTCTGCAGCAAGCAATTTGCAAGACTCAAAACCTACGGGATTCAAATGAGAAGAAGAGGAGGAAAACTGCAAGATTACTCCTGCAATTGCATAATTTCTTGCATCTGTTTTGACAATAGTGCAAGCTAGCTCATTAAAGTGAGCCATTATTGGAGCAGTTGTAAATTCTCATTTCAGAGCTTCAAACTCCAAAGCGGCTTGTTCTGTGAAAACCAGATGAGTGCCTTTTTGAAGAAGGTTAGTAAGGTTCACAGTCTTTTTGGCATAATTCTCAATAAACTTCCTGTAAGAATTACTTAAACCAAGGAAAACTTGAAGGGATTTAACAGAGGAAGGCGGGGGCCAGTCCAATATGCATTGGCTTTTGGCTGGGTCCATTGATAGTCCTTGCTGCAAGATTATGACACCTTAAAATGGATGAGAAGGAGTATGAAATTTTCACTTAGAGGCTTTTGCAAACAAGTCATTCTTGCAAAGTTGCTTCAGCACCTCTTGCACATTTGCAATGTGATCCTCAAGAGTTTTTGAGTAGACCAGTATATCATCAAGATAAACCACAAGATATTTTTCTACAAGGTCAGAAAAAATGTCATTGACAAAATGTTGAAAAGTTGAAGGAGCATTGCAGAGGCCAAAGGGCATAACAGTGTACTCATAACTGCCAAAGAATTTTCTCATTGAGGTCAAATACTCATTTCCTTTTGCAATGCAAACTAGGTTATAGGCGCCTCAAAGGTCTAACTTTGATAAATAAGAAGCTCCATGGAACAGAGTGAGGAGGTGCGACATAGGCGGTACTGGGTAGACATTTTTCTGGGTTACCTGGTTCAGTTTCCTATAGTTGACACAAAGGAAAAGTCCACCATCTTTCTTTGGAACAAATAAGAAAGGTGAACCGGTGTTTGAATTGCTTGGTCAAAGAGATCCTTTTGATACATTTTCTGCAATGTATTCTTGAAGTGGGTTTGATTCCTTCTCCAAGAGAGAGTAGACTGGTCCGGGTGCTGGTGGTGGGCCAGTAAGTTTTATCTTATGATTGCAAGAACCGGATGGAGGAAGTTTATCTTCCTTTACAGCTGAAAAGACGTCAGCAAAGTCATGATAAAAAGAAGTTAAAGACTCTTGGATGATTTCTAAATCTTCAACCTTGTCATCTTTGAACACAGGATTTGAAGTGCTTGCATGATGCAAGAGGATTAGGGAGCTCAAAATACACCATTTGGTTGGTTCCTGTTTCTCTTTGAAGAAACAAGGGAGAGGTAAGTTGGACAAATAAGCAATAACTCCTAAATCTGAACAGGGAACTTGGGAATGAAGGTCAGGATATTGCAAATCTCCTGGCGGAAAAGTGTCATCCAACTCAATGACAGTTTCAGGTAGGCTGTTTAATTTCTGTTTGACAGAAGGGTTATTTTCCTGGTTTTGAATGGTTTGAAGTTTAATTACTCCTTCTTGCCAATTCACATCTGGATTCCAGTGGACTAGGAAATCATGGCCTAGAATGGTATCATCCATTCCAGGAATATCCAAGACAAATAAATCCCATTTGGATCTGGGTAAATTGGAAAATTCAAAGGTCAATTTTGCCTTTTGAGAACCCAATAAGACGGCTCAGTTGCACTACTTTCTAAATAGATAGGGAACTTATCTATCTCGGAATGCGTAAGGTTTTTGGAATTGGAAAAAGATTCACTTATAAAATAAAAATTAGAACCAGAATCAACTAAAACTTGATCAGGATAGTTGTCAGAATGGAAAGGACAAATCTTGAACTTGGAGCACCTAGTGTCTTTCAAGTGCAAAGATTGACTCTCTGTAATTTAGATAATGTGTAGCCTTCCTTGCAAGTGTCAGGAAAACTACAAACTAACATGTTGACTTTTTAGCTGCTTCACCTGCTAGCCGCTTCTTACAACTATTGACATCATTTTTACCTCCACAATACATACATAACCCATTTTTTTCCCTCCTCAACTGTCCCTCATTCTGGAGCATCCCAGTTTCTTTATCCAGGAACTTTGGAGTTTTGGCAATGAGTTTTCCTTTTGGGTTGGAGTGCAAGGTTGTATTTGGTCTGGATTGCTTTGGATTCTTCAAAGATTGTTTTGAGGATTCATCTGTCTTCAGAGTCAAAGTTTACGGTCCATGGTTGTTTCATCAAGAGCGGTTCTTGTTTTGATAACCATTATCAAGATCCATCATCCGGTCAATTAACTGCTGAAGGGAGGTTGTCTTATGTCCCCCAACTGCAAGTTTTTTGATTAGGCGTGCCAGTAAACCTTTTTGAAAATTAAATAAAAGGGCTTCCTTGTTCCATTCAATGCAAGACTGCAGAGTTCAAAAATTGGAAATATAAACAGATCCTCTACTATTTTCCTTCATGACTAGTTTATTGAGTTTGTATTTGGCGTTTTGAACTTCATTAGGGTTGCCAAACAGGGTGAAAAGCTGTTGCTCAAAATTGTTCCAATTTTTGAGAATACAAGTGGGGCTAGTGTTATCTAATTGTTTGAGGTAAGTTTTGAACCACTGCAAGGCTCTTCCACCAAGGAAGGAAGATGTATACATAAATTTAGATCTATCAGTAGGGAAATTGTGAAGATTTTTTGAGAAGATTATTTTGCAGGACTGTAGGTAGGATCTAAGCTTATGAGGGTGTTCCCCAGTAAAGTTATCATGCTGCTTCATGCCCAGGGTGCGAAAACTAGGACCACTCAGACCAGATTACGGGGCATTTTGTTTAAGCGCCTGGATCAGAGTTGTGAGTAAGGTTGAAGCACTGGGTTTGAGAGCATTAGTGCAAGCCAGCAATCTACCACAAGTCAAGGTTTCATTGGAAGATTCTTTTTTTTCTTTGAGAGGGTCCACTTCTTCCAGCAAGGGAACAAGGGGATCATCAAGAGGTTTAACTGAAGGGGATTCAGAAGAAGGGGCAGGATCTAAAGGTTGTCTGGCCCAAGAAACACTGGATCTCTCTACCCAATGGATATCATCATTGTAAGGGGTGAGGGAAACGTTCCCAGTTGAGCAAGTAGGTGAAATCATAAAACAAATCTATTATAGGTCAGCAAGCTACAATAGATGAGTTGAGTTAGTTAACTTACTGTCACAAGACCACCCCACGTACTGTAGGGCAATCTTAGATGATTGTGAGCACAAAAGGAAAGCTGAGTGCAAGGGCAAGTGCAAGGTAGCAAGGGCTAACTGAAAAGTGCAAACTTATGGTGGAGTATATTTAACACACAGCAAGAGGTATGAATGTTCCAATGGAAAGAAACCAAACCCAAGTCCAATGTGATGACTGGATTTAGAAAATGCAAGAACTTATGAAATTAACTAACTGAGTAAACAACCCCCAGGCAAGGGGAGTAGCCTTTATAAGGTAATCCAAGATGACTAGATACAACCTGATGGATGGTCAACTACAGGTTTGAGCAATGAGGCAATGAATGAAATTTACAGAGCACAAAATGAAATAGCACTATGAATTTTTTCCAAGGTCTTAGCATAAGTGCAAGACAATAGGGGACAAATGTATTGGGATGTAACGGTTGAGACATGAGAGAGTGAAGTCAGAAGTAATGCAAATATGAAGGTGTAGTTTTTGCAGGGTAAGGTAATAGTCCAGTTGCAAACTATACAGTTGAGGTGGCTAATTGACTAGCGTGGTTGAAAACTAGCAAGAGCATGTGACCAGAAATGGGAACCCAAGGGTTATTGATACCCAGGGTGAAAAGCTGGAGTCCAAATGGATGGTCAACCCAGGTAGAGTTGACTGCAAGGTTTTCAAGTGGATTCTGATTCAGTCACCAAGAATGGAAGGTTGTTATGCAAGCAAGAGTTGATAAACAGAAGGCACCATTGATGTTTTGCTTCTAGTTTGTCACGCTTATGGAATGAGGTAGATGGTACTGAGGAAGAGAGTATATCAAAGTGGGAGGACAATAACTCTTGAGCTCAAAGTGTGACAGTAGCCTTGTGGTACTTGTAATGAGGGTTTTTTTGGTATCACATGCTTCTGAATACTTAAATTGCTTTGTGGTGCTGGTAGTTTGTTTAGTTCTGGTTGAGACTGGTTCCACTTTATCCTGCCTATACTGTTTCTGTATACTTCTTCATAGCCTTCTGTATGCCTGTTTGCTTGTTGTTTTGGTTCTGGTTGAGACTGGTTCCACTTTCCCCTGTCTATACTGTTCCTGTATACTTCTGCACAGCCTTCTGTATGTGTATTTACTCCTTTTTTTTCTTCTGGTTGAAACAGGTTTCACTTCCTCCTGCCTATACTGTTCTTGGATACTTCTTCACAGCCTTTTGTATGTTTATTTTCTTGCATTCTGGGTGAGGTGACAGCAGCTGAGCTAGTTGCACTGCCTCATGTATTGGTATTCCTGTATTCTGGCTGAGGTGACAGGGTTTTTTTATGGTACTGGTGTTGAGGGTAACCTGTTACTGGTATGTACTTGAGGGTTTCCAAGTTATGTCTTTATGCCTTCCACAGAGCTTTGACACCTACTTAGGTATTAGTTTGCCAAATTTGAAGGTTTCTTGGGCTGTATCTTCTAATCCATGAGGGATAGATGGGTACTTTGGCTGAGTGCCTATAGTTTATTTTTGATTTAGAATCCATTTCTGCGGTTAATTTGAGGTTTTGATATGTTTTTATACTATAAAGGTGATTCTGATGGTTATAGGATAGGTTTGTTCTACCACCACAATCATCTGATATTGCCCTATAATAAGTGGGGTGGTTGTGTGACAACATCCTCTTGATCCCCCTGAATTATTCTCTGAAGTGTATTGGTGGATGGATCAGTTGATTGAGGATTATTTTGATTAGGGAATTGTATTTTTATTTTCCAAATACAAGTCCTCTTGTTAAAGATTCCAGAAAATTCAAATGGACAGTTTTTTTTTCTAGTTTTTGAGAGTATTTTCTTCTCAAAATTTGGTTCATATTCCCCAGATTTTTTACATTTGTAAGCATATCTTTGCTCCTTATAATTTGAGAATTTGGTTGAAATGGAATATAAATGGGACTTAGCCCACTTTGAACAGCATCCACAAGTTCCACCTTTGAATGACATGTAATTCAGGTAGATGAGCCAAAGGGGTGGAATTTTAGGGGTCATTTTACTCAGTTGAAGCAGCAGCAGCAGAAGAAGTAGCAGCAGAGGCAGATATTGGAGCAGAATCAGAAGCATCAGAGGCAAATAGTCAAAGTGGTTTGATGTGTTTTTGAGAAATTTTTTAATTTTTATTTTCATTTGGTCTTGATTTTGAGATAGTTTTTTTTATAAAGACTTTGGCTTTTTATACGGTATATATAGGAGAAAGATTAAGAATTTGAACAAAGAGAATATTTTGGAGACTTGAGATTGGAGGTAAAAAAAAATTTTTGGTTAGTTTTTGATGTTGTATTGATTTGTTAATAATTTAAAAAAAATCTTAAAATATTAAGAAAACATTGTTAATGAGTTATTTGTTTTGTTTTTGATTGCATTTTTGGAATCAGGGGGGCTTATTTAGTGGGTTTGGAGTGTTGAATTTTGTCAGCTTGCTACTATTGCAGAGCAAGCTTCAAAATTAACAAAAATAACATAAAAATAATAATAATACAATTAACCTAAGAAGGAGTAGAAGAACCATAAATACTATTACAGAAATGGATTCCTCACGCAAAATTAGGTAGGGTCACTCACTGACCCCACCCTTGAAATCCAACTCCTTATATTTTTAAATAATTAAGGAAAGAAAGACCAAAATAGGAATTAGATGCTACCCGTGCTATAGCACCAAGAACACGTGACAGGCTACAACTGGTTACCCTGCTAGCCTTATTTTCTGTTCCTTTGAGCCCCTGTACCCCTCAGAAGGATAGTATTGGTACTTCAAAAGCTATAAATAAAGAGCTCTTTGGAGGATATTGATGGGCAGAGACCCAGTTATATTTATATCCAGACACCGTGCCAAGGTAATCAAGTACTTATAAGAGATAATTAAGTGATTTACGGGTAATTCTTATCAATAATATCCATCCTCAACCTCTTTTTATCAATTAAAACTGCTGAACAACCTTATAACCCCAGTATACAGGTTTAACCCATCAGTGCACGTCCCAAACAGATACCCGAAGGATTTAATAATATACCAGTGAGTTTTATTATCCTTTCTCTGTCGTTGCAGCTTGGTTAAAAGGCCTCGCCACTCCACTGTGTATTTTTTATACATATTATCTTTGGGTAAAATATCCTTTAAACTAAAGAGCCTAAAGTAACCAGGACTACACGTTTCATACTGAAATCCCTGAAGAGAGGTGTTAAAGATCCCAAATATAATTCTGGACCCTCTATAAAAATATTTAATAATCAATTTATTTGTATTGATTCATAACAATAAACCATAACTAAACCAATTAGCCTTGCAATAAGCTTAATCTAAATATTTTATGGATTTTTGCTGCATTTATTAAATAATATATTTATTATTTATTCTATCACCTCTGGTAGCTAAAGGATAGCAAGGGTCTTGGCATCAAGGAGGCTGACAATTGGGGTCTGGCAGGGAAATATTCCATTTTATTATATTTAATACCTTGGACCAGAAATTTCATGTAAAAATAAATCAAAGATAAATTTATCTGACTTTATAACCGTGATTTATCATTAATATCTTTTGCAGTGGATTTAAAAACCAATGCATAATTAATAATCTATTATTTAAATCTTTTCAAGATAAGAAAAGAAGAATATATTAAAAATTATAAACCTACTGGTTGGAAAGCTTTAACTCAAGCTGAGCAACTTAATATCTCTTCTTCACATAAACACTTAGATAAACTCCTTGAACAAGAAGATTTTGAGAGGCGTATCAACTTTGAGGCCCTATTGAGGAAAAATAAAGCTTTGAATAAATACCATATAAATTACTTTTTGAATTATAAAAGTAAGTATACAACTTGTATTACCATATTATTTTTTTAAAAAATAATATTAATATATTTTATTGACCAATAAAATAAACTTTTTTACATCAGTGAGCCCTCCTGTACCAGAAACCACCGCCACTGAAATTGATTTATTGGATCAAGAAATCCCAGATATCTCTGGAAGCCCTGAAAATATTGATTGGGCAGGTGAAGACCTCATTTGAACACACCAAACCCCGTAGGATTACCTACTAAGGATCAATTTAATCCCAATAAAGTCTTGGTACCTTTGAACATCAACTTAAGTGAGTTTTGAATAAAACTTATTTTTACAGATTTTTATCTAAAATACTTATAAAAATTTTATTCAAATATGAATAGACGTAACACAAGAACCTCACTGAGAATTCCCTCCTATGGATCTTTCCCAGAAGCTCCCAGTAACCGTGAGACCACCAATAAGGACAACTATGAAGGGACTGCAACCCGTGAATCAAATGTTGATGGACAAGGAACAGCACCAATTACTTCTGCCCTCTCCCAACCTAGAGCCGGAGAAGGTAGTAAAATTAAGCCACCCCCCATTACAAGAAGATTCCCTGCAGCCACCCCAGCAGAATCTGGCCAAGGAAGCCAGGATCAAAGACTTAGTCAGAGAGCACATGAAATATTGGGAAGAGTTCAAAGAAGCCCAAGCCAAGGAGGACATGGTATCTATGAAAAAGATAATCTCCTAGGCAAAAGCTACCAAGATAGCTCTTCAGAAAATGATTCCAAGGAAAGAGGTAGAATCCTACGTAGAAAAATGGAATCCTTGGGATCAATTAGCCCAACTGAAAGGCAAAGGATCAGGAAAGAAGAGATCCTCTTCCCATCCAAAGCCAAAGCGAAAGAAAGACTGGGATCAGATAATATCCCTAGCTCAAAAATGGAAAAAGGTTGACAACAATTAGCTTCCAATTCTGAGCCCAAACAAACCTCTCATGTAATTACTTCCTTTTCTAATGATATGCATCATAATTTCAAAACTGTTTGTGAAAATTTGGACGGTGTTTATACCCAAATGGATAAATTAACCTCAGTAGTAGCCAAATTGATTAATAACCAAACAAAAAAGGTAGGAATGGAAGAGATCAAAAAACACACAGAACAGTAATTGGAGACAATTAATCAAAGTAAGATCAGGCAGACTCAAACAATTGATAATATGTTATCAGGAATCCAAGAAGATTTTATTATGTCTTTCCAACCCTTAAAAGAAGAATTGGTTACCACTACTAACAGCTCCATTCTATCCCTTAGTGAAAAACTGGATCTGCTTAATAACAAAGTGGACCTGCAACTTAATCTGATCAAGAATGATCTTAGTGACTTAAAAGTCTGTCTGACCAACCCCTTGGGGAGTACCACAGAGGAACAAAAACCTCCCAGACAAACCACTACTCCTTATGCACCACCCTTATTAGGAATGCATAGGAGTGACACCTTTAGGCCTAGTCCTACCCCTGAGATGGAGCAAGCCCTCAAACTGTTACACCCTATTTCTGAATGGCCCAAGTTCTCCAGTGAAGGAGAATACAATCATATAAATTTTATTAAATTTATTGACTACACTATTAACTCTTATGACTTACCAAAAGCTATAGCTGTAGTCAGGCTGCCCAGACTATTTGAAGGAGTAGCCTTGGACTGTTTTATCAGTAAAAGAGAAGAAGTAGGATCCTTACCATGGAATTCTTGGAAACTTCTGATTAAAGAACAATTTGGTTCTAGAATGTGGAAAAGAAAAATGATGAAAAATTTCGAAAATTCCTCATTTGACCCCTCCAAAAATAAACCTCACAAATGGTGCTTGGAACAGAAGAAAATATTAGATTGCTTCTATCCAGATGCTGATAAAGAGGAAGTAAATGAAAGAATCCTCAACCTGTGTCATGGAAATCTTAACCATAGTGTAAGATGTAGGATGAGTATGGATGCTGACTTGCCAACTCTAATCAATGTGCTAGAAGAAGTAATAGACATGAATGGATTAGACAAGAAAGCCCCTTCTAGACCCAAATAGAACTAAAACATTAACAAAACCAGAGAACAACCTTCCCTGATGAATACCTCTGATAATAAGAAACCTAATTAGAATAGGGATAAAGAGAGGATGCCTGGAAATTATTGGAATTGTAACAAGACAGGGCATATGAGACAAGACTTCCCATTACCAAAAAGAAAGATAGCAGTCTTGGAAGGAGAGCAGGAGGTTGGAGTGAATCAGAACTATGAAGATATATCTGATACTGAAGGATCTCTTTCTGAATGTGAATTGATCCTGACCAACCCTGTTAATGTTATAGAAGGAGATATAGGTGTTGAATTATGGTAAAAGATTAAAGAATTCAAGAACATAGAGGGCTGAAAAGGACAAGAGATCAGTTAAAAAGAAGAATAAAGAAATGAAGAAACAAAAGAAAAGAAGATGGAAAGAAACCAACATCCGGAAACTGAAAGGAAGAAGGAGTTTGACAGGATCAAGTACTTTCAGGAATTAAGTAGGGTAGAACAAAGGAAGGCAACAATAAAGAACTTGAAGGAAGAATAGAGTGAAGAGTCAGCCTTGAGGAATGAGATTGAGATAGCGACGAGTTCTGATCTTACTGGTCAGTTCTTGATAGTTGATGAGCTTGAGAAGTTGAGTTTGAGTAGGTTTGATTTGAAGTTAGAAGTCGAGTAGATGAATTGAGTAATGGTTGGAAGTAAGGAACAGGGAGGAAAGAAGGAAGAAACAGAGACAAAGAAGACAAGAGATATAATCGCAGGAGGATGAGTTTAGGTGTGAAGTTCGAGGTTGAGTTGTTACTGGAGTGTTCAGTGTCCCCGGGACACGTAGGCTTGAGTGGGTGAAGCAGAGTTCAGAACTGGTTGAGGACGCACGGGTGTGAACGCTGTAAAGGTGGAGGCCGCGCGGGTGTGACTGCTAGGACTTGGAGAGGCTTGGAAGACTTGAGTAGCGTGGGAGGAGACTGAAGAAGAGCAGGTGTGACAGGAAAAAGAAGGGGGAGAAAGAGAAAAAGAAGACAGAAAAAGAAGAGAAGGAGAATTAAAGGAAAGTGTCCTTGATTTACTCAACACCCCCTGTGACTGGTAAGACTGGAGTCAGAGCTAAGAAAAACGGATCTATGAGCTGAAGAAGAGAGGTGAGAGACCATAAGGGAAGAGCTTTTTTGAGCCCATCTGCCTTCATATCATTGGCAGGAATGAGTTTGATATGGAGGTTGCCAAGCTTGAGTTCCTCTCGAAGGGCTTTAGTCTTTATATCAATGTGGCGGGTTTTGGAGTTGCAGCCGAACTTTTTGAGTTTGTCTTCAAGTCCCTTATTGTCAATATAATGGCGACTCGGGGTGATGTTAATCTTCCAGAGTTCAGAAACCAGGCCTCTCATCCAAATCGCCTCTAGGAAGGAGTTGAACAAAGGATTCAATTCAGCTTCGGCTGTGGAGTGGGTGACATTGCGTTGTTGGTAGCTACTCCAGGAAATGAGGGAATTGAAGAGTAGAGAAAGGTGACCAGATTGGGAGCGTCTTGTGTCTAAGTCATCACTCCAAGTGGCATCGCTGAAGCATTGGATTTGGGTGTTGGTGTTGTTGATCTGTAGGGTGAGTTTGAGATTTTTCCTTGATTTCAGGTACTTCCAGAATCTCTTGACTTCCCTCCAGTGATGGATTCCTGGTTTTTTGCAGAACCGCGCGAGATTGGAGACTGCAAAGCTTAAATCGGGTTGAGTTAGACATGCTATGTAATTCATGAGGAAAACAGCCAAGCGGTAATTGATGTTTAGCGCTTTGAATTATTTTTGTTCCTTGTCAGAGGCAAGAGAAAGATTGATGTTCGCCGTGAGAGGGATAGTAGATGGTTTGCAATCAGTTACTTTCAATTCTTCCAGTCCATGTTCAATGTGTTTGGGTTGAGATAAGAGAATTTTGTTTCCAACACGCTCGTATTTCATTCCCAGGATTGTGTTAGGTTCGTGATGACTGGAGTTGGGAAAGCGTTCAAGAAACTTCTTTTGGAATTTGTTCCCGAGACCGACTAAGATTAGATCATCAACATGGAAGAAGAGGACTGAGTTGGAGGAGGAGTGGATATAAAGACAGGGATCAGAGATTGATTCGTGAAAACCCTGTTCCTGGATCCAAGCGGTGAGAGTTTGAAACCAGTTTGCAGGGGCTTGCTTGAGACCGTACAGAGATTTTTGCAGGATGAGAAAATCAGCCTTTCAATTTGACCCCTTGGGTTGTTTGATGATGAACTTGTCAGAAAGAGGGGCGTGAAGAAAGGCACTCTTCACGTCAAACTGAGAAATGGGAAGAGAGTGAAATAAACCAAAGAGGAGCGCAATCCAAAGAGATGCCGCCTTGCCCGTAGGGGAAAAGGCGTCTTGGTAGTCTAGCCCGTATATTTGATCGAAGCCTTGGATGCATAATTGACTTTTGTAAATAAGCGGGTCGCCATGACAGTTGTCCTTGAGGCGATAGACCCAGGTAGTTTTGAGAGGATTTTCCGGTTCAGGGCCATCGTAATCCTCCAAAACTCCCAGAGCTTTGATTCCATCAAGTTTGGTGTCCATTGAAGATTCCCACTTCAGGTGGTCGGAGCATCGCTTGGCCTGTTTGTATGATTGCGGAACGTAGTAGTGGTGATATCCATAATGCTGCGGGGGATTTAGGCGAGATCAATTGCGGAGTGAGTAGCCAGGGATCAATTGTTCAGTGAGTTTGAGGGAGAGATCAGAGTCGGTGTTGGATTCAGAGTTGGTTGAGGATTCTGGAGGAGGGATTGAGGTAGCAAGTTGTTATGTTGCCGGGGAATTGGTCGAGGCAACGCAGGTGGAAATGTCAAGAGAAGAGATAGGAGCAATTTTGTCAAGATCAATGTGAAGCTGATCCACGGCAGGACTGGGAACTGAGGAGGCTAGGGATTCACCGTTTTTCTTGAGGAACTTGACATGTTTAGAGGAGATAATAGAATTTTCAGGTTTCAAAATTTGGTACGAAAGAAAGTTTGGGTTATAACCCACAAGGGTTCCAGGAAGACCTCTGTCTTTGAATTTTTCGCCGCGGTTGATTTTATTGTCAAGATAAGCAACCTTGGATCCGATGGGGTAAAAAAAGGAAGTGGGAAGAGATTTGCTGGAGAAAAGCTGGTAAGGAGAGGGAGTATTAGGAGCCTTGGGAATTTGATTCAGGACAAGAGAGGCAGTCTTGGATACTTCTGCCCAGAGATTGAGAGGTAACTTGGAGCTTCAAAGAATGGCCCTTATGGCTTTGGTGAGTGTTCTATTTTCTCGTTCTACTTTCCCGTTGTGTTTGTGGTGATAAGGCTTGGAGACCAAGTGTTGAATTGAATTGTATTTGAAGAATTCTTCAAGCTCCAAAGAGCAAAATTCCCCGCGTCCATCTGTGCATATGGTTGCTGGGAAGCAGTTTTGTTTTTGTTTTTCGTGGTTGAGAATTATCTTGAGCTGATCACAAGCGTTGGATTTGTGCATGAGCGGGATTGCGGAGATGTAACCTGAAAAATTGTCAATGACTGTCATGATGTAGCTCATGTCGTTTTGGGAAGAGGAATTGATGGGACCAATTAGGTTGATGTGAAGTTGCTCGAATGGTTTTGATGATGAACTGGATGTAGCATTGAAAGGAGATTTGGAGATCTTTGAGAAGACACAGTCTTCACACTGAAAGTTGGAAAGGGTTTGAGAAGAGAGAGAGGGGAAAAGATTTTTGAGGCAATACGGACTGGCATGTCCAAAGGATTGGTGTAGAGATTTGACGGAATTGAGATTTGGATTGTTGAGAGATATGTGGCAGAATTTATTGTTGTTGCCAATTCAAGAAGGCGGGTTGAGGACAAATAAGTTCTCGCAAACAAATCCGGTAAACGCAAGTTGAGATCCGGCGAAAAGAGAGAATTGGTTCCTGGATGCAGAGAGAGTGCAATTCTTGGCGGCAATATGTTCGCCGGGACTGATCAGGTTCACAACGAGGTCCGGAACAAAGAGACAATTGCTTAAGGAGACAGAGGAGCCTTTCCAGGTCAGCTTAACAGTGCCTTTGCCCTTAATGGGGAGCTTCGCGTCTTCCTTCCCAGTGTTAATGAATTCCTCGTCAGTGGGGTCATTGAGATGAGTGAAGAAGCTTTGAGAATTGAACATATGGCATGAGGCGCCGGAGTCCAGGATGATTTGATTGAGGGAATTAATGTCTTCAATCCACGTGGTAATGAGAGACATGTAGTGGGCAACTTCCTGGGCTTTGGACTGGGAATTAAGCTGCGCTCTCCAACGGGCCTGTGATTCTTTCCACCAGTCAGGAGCAAGATTTTCGTGTAGATGCCAGCATTTGCTCTCTGGATGGTCTGGGGATTGGGGATTATGATATCCTCTTTTACATCTGAGTTTGGCAGGGACGGGTTTCTTGATTGGTCAAGAGGATACTAGAGCAGTGTTGTTGAGCTTAGTTTCTTTGGATTTGACCTTAGTTTTGTTTTCTAGTTGAGTAAGGTGGTTGAGAACAATTTACACAGTAGGGGCCTTTTCAGAATGCATGATTTGTTGCCGAAGAGACTGTAGTGACGAAGGAAACTTAAAGAGAATGAGATACAAGAGAATATCATCAGGTAGATCTATTCCAACGTCTATCATCTTTTTAACGGAGATTTTAGTGTTGGTAATGAAAAGATTGATCGCGTCGGGTTTGAACTGTTGGTAGAGAAATTTGTTGAAGACGCGGGCTCTGTTGGCGGATTGGGAGGAAGCAAATCTTTCTTTGATAGTTTGCCAGAGGAGTCAAGCTGAAGAGATATTGGTGGGGTTTACTACATTGTTGTGGGTGATTGCATCGATTTGTGAGAGTAAGATAACTTGGGTCTCCATGTCGTCAACGGCGCTGAGGTTTTTGGAGTCGTCCTCTAGAGTTTCCTTGATTCCTTTAAGCTCGAGAAGCATAGACATCTTGTCTTTCCATATGGAGTAGTTTTTGTCAGAAAGAATTGGTACCGCTTCAAGAGCTGCCTTGAGGATGATTTGTCAGTAGCCATTGTTACTGGATCCCTTGATAGTTTCAATTTGGTTTGTCAGACGGATCTTTGGCTTTTAACCGTGTTGAATTACGGTAAAAGATTCAAGAATTCAAGAACATAGAGGGCTGAAAAGGACAAGAGATCAGTTAAAAAGAAGAATAAAGAAATGAAGAAACAAAAGAAAAGAAGATGGAAAGAAACCAACATCCGGCAACTGAAAGGAAGAAGGAGTTTGACAGGATCAAGGACTTTCAGGAATTAAGTAGGGTAGAACAAAGGAAGGCGAAAATAAAGAACTTGAAGGAAGAATAGAGTGAAGAGTCAGCCTTGAGGAATGAGATTGAGATAGCAACAAGTTCTGATCTTACTGGTCAGTTCTTGATAGTTGATGAGCTTGAGAAGTCGAGTTCGAGTAGGTTTGATTTGAAGTTAGAAGTTGAGTAGATGAATTGAGTAATGGTTGGAAGTAAAGAACAGGGAGGAAAGAAGGAAGAAACAGAGATGAAGAAGACAAGAGATATAATCCCAGGAGGATGAGTTGAGGTGTGAAGTTCAAGGTTGAGTTGTGACTGGAGTGTTCAGTGTCCCTGGGACACGTAGGCTCAAGTGGGTGAAGCAGAGTTCAGAACTGGTTGAGGAAGCGCTGGTGTGAACGCTGTAAAGGTGGAGGCCGCGCGGGTGTGACTGCTAGGACTTGGAGAGGCTTGGAATACTTGAGTAGCATGGGAGGAGACTGAAGAAGAGCAGGTGTGACAGGAAAAAGAAGGGGGAGAAAGAGAAAAAGAAGACGGAAAAAGAAGAGAAGGAGAATTAAAGGAAAGTGTCCTTGATTTACTCAACAATAGGCACTTCTGTAGAAATCAATAAAATCCATGGGGATTCTAGCTTGACCCAAAAATGGGATCCTACCATAATTCCTAGACATATTACGGATTTCAAACCATTAAAAGTTAAACCTATGAGTGGGAAAAGTTATACCACTGGTAAAAATTGTTATGCAACAGGATTTTATAAAGACAGACCTATAAGGTTATTACTGGATAGTGGAGCTTTTTGCTCATGTGTCTGTGCTGAATTCTTAAACAAATGGGATCCCAATTGGAAAGAAAAACTTCTGCCTGTCCCAAAAGCCAGGTTTAGCTCTTGAAACTCTACCATGAATGCTATTACAGTATGGACTGGTCCTATAATACTACCCCATACTAAAGGATCTTTGAGAATACAAGTGGAATTTGTAGTATTGCTCAACGGACTATGTGACTAACTGATACTGGGTAATGATGCCTTATGTCTATATGGTATAGATGTGTTCCAGAGTAAAGGGAGATACTTCACAGTAGGTGGTAATTGGGACAAGAATTGTAAGATATGCACCATTCAATCCAACTTCTCCTCCTCTACTTATCAAAAGCATTTAGAAGACTTTGACCAAGAATACTTCTCTCAAGCAGCTCTGAATATGAAACTTTCTGAGGAACAGAAGAAAGATATATTGACAGTCTGCTTTGAGAACCAAAATGCTTTTTGTACTAAAGATCATCCCATTGGTGATATTAAAGGACATGATATGGTATTGACATTGACCATTAAGCCTCCTTATCCTCCAAACTTAAGAAGGCAGGCCTATCCTTCTAGTCCTAAGTCTAGAAAAGCTCTTGAGGAACATATCCAAGAACTAATAGACTTACAAGTATTAAGTAAAGTAGGGCATAATGAACAGGTAGATGTGACCACACCTGTAATCATAGCTTGGCATAATGACAAGTCAAGAATGGTAGGAGACTTCAGAATGCTCAACAATTATACTCAAGCAGATTATTATCCTATACCCCGGATTGATCATGCTCTGCATAACTTGTCCGAGGCCAAGTACATCACTACTATGGATATGCTTAAAGGTTTCCGCCAGATACCAATAAGCCCTGAAAGCAGGAAGTTTATGAGAATAATCTGTCATTTGGGAATATATGAATATCTTAGAATGCCCTTTGGTATAAAGAATGCTCCATCACACTTCCAGAGAACAATGGATACAGTTCTAGGTACATACATCAGACAAGGATGGATGATGTTATATATAGATGATGTTATCATATACTCTGATGATTGGGATACTCATATTAACCAAGTAAGATTAGTACTCCAGAATATCTCCAGAGTAGGATTGAAGGTGTCCATAAAGAAATGCAACTTTGGCTATGGAGAATTGAAAGCCTTAGGACATATAGTCTCTGGTCTAACTCTAGCTGCTGATCAAAATAAGATAGCTTCTGTCATGAATAGACCTATGCCTCAAAACAAAACAGAGTTACTGTCTTTCATTAGTTTTTGCAGTTATTACAGACAATACAAACCAAAGTTTTCTATGCTAACTAAGAGTCTGTATGAAGTATGCAACAACAACACTCTATTTGAAATGACTCATTAGAGACTGAAAAACTATGAGGAACTAAAAATAGCTATGACCTCTACTCCTTTACTCATCCAACCAGATTACTCCAAGCCCTTCAAACTGTACATTGACGCCTGCATGGAAGGGTTAGGAGCTGCTCTAGATCAAGAAAGGATAGACAAAGACAGACCAGTAGAGAAACCAGTACTCTTCATATCTAGACAGATCAAAGATAAAGAAAAGAGATATGGAGCCAGTCAGTTGGAATGTTTGGCACTAGTATGGTCTTTAGAAAAGCTACACTATTACTTAGAAGGCACCACTTTTCAAGTAATCACGGACTGTAATTCTGGAAGAACTCTTATGAACATGAAAACTCCCAGCAGACATATGCTCAGGTGGCAAATTGCTATACAACAGTATAGAGGTCAGATGACTATAGTGCATAAAGCTGGAGTTAAACATCAGAATGCTGATAGCCTAAGTAGGAATTCTTTGCCTAATGACTCTAACAATCCAGCATATGACCCTGAAGATCAAGATATTTTTCCTATGCTGAACATCAATCTTTTTGGATTGAATGCTCCAATAATGGGGATCCACTTATGTGAATTAGATACTGCTTTCTTCAACCTAGTAAGGGACAACTACTCTCCTGAAATCAAGCTGCTGGTTAACATTATGGAATGTGAATCCCCAGAAGCAGCTCTGATAAATATTCTACCTGCTTCATTACTTAAACCCTATAAAGCAGGAAGGTTTACCTTTTGGGATGGTCTCCTTTACTGCAGACACCAACATTCCAGTGTATTAGTACTAAGCAACAAAGAACATATACAACATATACTCCAGGAAAGCCATGACAACTGTTCATCAGGGAATCAATCCACAGAAAGAACTTTGGAGAAAGTAAAACAAACTGCTTGGTGGATAGACTGGAAAGAAATCACTATTAAATATGTTACTAGCTGTGAAATCTGCCAAAAATCCAATAAAACTACTGGAAAAAGTTTTGGACTCTTACAGAAAATCTCTGAACCTACAACCAGATGGGAAATCATTGATATGAATTTTGTCACCGGCCTCCCCCCTGGAGGTACTCATTCATATAACTCTGTCCTAGTTATAGTTGACAGATATTCTAAGAAGGCAAAATTCTTACCAAACCACAAAGAAGATATTGCTGTGGATGTAGCTTTACTATTCTGGAACAGGATCATAGCTGATGTTGGTATACCCAAGATTATAATCAGTGACAGAGACCCCAAATTCACCTCTGAGTTTTGGAGGAATCTACATGATATACTGGGTACTACTCCAGCATTTTCCACAGAATACCATCCCCAAACTGATGGATTAGCTGAAAGAATGATACAGACCCTAGAAGATATTTTAAGAAGGTTCTGTAGATTTGGTCTAGAATACAAAAACTCAGATGGTTATTTCCATCATTGGGAAGCCTGTTGAATTTCTGAAATAAGATGAATAATTTAAGAACAAAGAGGGATCTGACAACTAGTTTAGACTTGAAGTTTGACAACGACTAGGTTGGAGATGATTGATGACATGAAGAAAATAAAGTTGAGGAAAAGGTGGAAAGGTTCTTTTGGAAGAAGAAGACGTGAAAGATTAGGTTTGAGAGCACAGACATGACAATGATGAGTGACAGTCTTACCAGTCAAGTTATTTATGAGCTAGATATGGAAGAGTCAACATTTGGTTTGACAGATAAGATGTTTTTGAGAAGGATGAGAAACGGAAAGAAGAGAAAAGAAAAGATAAGAGAAAGAAAAGAGTAGAAGAGCAGAAGTTGAATTTTGGAGTTGTCGTGGTGAGATTGATCTGAGTTGGTGGGTGATGTGGTTTGATGATGAATTGGTTGATTGTTCTGCTGAAGGAGGTTGATTCAATGGTAGTTTTCTTCTGGGAAGGTGTGTCCTCTTCTCACTTGTCAAGGTAGACTTGGGAAATAGAAGGAAGATGATGACAGAGAAGTGAAATGTAGAGAAAAAGTGTGAAAGTCAAACGGAGAGCTGATGAGGGCGCAGAATGAGGTGAATTATTTGAAAAAGCCTACTCCCAGCCCTAGAAATGGCTTATAACAGCAGTAAAAATTCTACTACCAAAGAAGCTCCTTACATATTAGAAAGAGGATGGATTCCAAAATTCCTAGGAATAACTTAAACTATAACCTAGCCACTATTCATCCAACATCTCTTGACTTTAAGAAGGTGATAGATCTGGCAAATAATCATGCTCAAAAATGTGTAGAAGAAGCAGTAGAATAAAAAAAAAAAGATGGGACAAATCACATAAAGAACCTGACTTTACAATAGGAGATCAGATTTTGATATCCACTACCAACTTCAACAATCTAGCAGGTAACAGAAAGCTGAAACCAGCCTTTGTTGGACCATTTATTATCAAAAAGATGCATGGCAAAAATGCTTTGGAAGTAATCTTGAGTGAAGAATTATCAAGGAAACACCCAGTATTTCCTGTTAGCCTAGTCAAACACTTTCAACCAAGAGAAGGTAGCAACCACCCTCCAGCAATAATCCCAATAGAACCTGACCCTGTGAAAGAAAAAGGGAAAGTCAGGATGATATTGAGAGACAAGAAAGAGAGAGTACAAGGAAAAGATGTTAGACTATACTTAGTAAGATACAAAGGATAATCTGAAGACAAAGATGAATGGTTACCAGAAAATAACATACCTGATTGACCAATACATCTCAGGAACTACAGAACCTCTTTTTATCAATTAAAACTGCTGAACAACCTTATAACCCCAGTATACAGGTTTAAACCATCATTGCACGTCCCAAACAGATACCCTAAGGATTTAATAATATACCAGTGAGTTTTATTATCCTTTCTCTGTCGTGGCAGCTTGGTTACAAGGCCCTGCCACTCCACTGTGTATTTTATATACATATTATTTTTGGGTAAAATATCCTTTGAACTAAAGAGCCCAAAGTAACCAGGACTACACGTTTTCATACTGAAATCCCTGAAGAGAGGTGTTAAAGATCCCCAATATAATTTTGGCCGCTCTATAAAAATATTTAATAATAAATTTATTTGTATTGATTTATAACAATAAACCATAACCAAACCAATTAACCTTGCAATAAGCTTAATCCAAATATTTTATGAATTTTTGCTGCATTTATTAAATAATATATTTATTATATATTCTATCACCTCTGGTAGCTAAAGGATAGCAAGGGTCTTGGCATCCAGGAGGCTGACAAATTTGATTTTTTTTTTGAGTTTTTTTGAGTGGTGATCTGTTATTGGTTAATTGGTGTTGAGTGGTGATGATTGGTGTGGAGTGGAGTGTATTCTTGATTTTGACAGGTGATGTTATGGTTGAGGATAGTATTTAACCTCCCTAATAGTTGAGGAGGATGCAGTAAATAATTCAAAATCATATTAAATACCATATTATTCATATAGAAGAGCCTAAAAATGTGGACCTACCCCGAAAAAGGATCTCAACATGGTGATTTGAGGTTAGACATTTGAGAGCTAAAACAAGGTTCAAACAATATGAAAAAAAAATTGTCTTTTGAAGTTTTTTTCAGAACTATAAACTCAGATTTTCCATAAAAAGAATCCAAATAGTATCAGAAATTGCTTCAAAACACACCTCAAAACACACATTTTCTTTTATTGTTTTAGATGCATCAATTATTTTTGGGTAAATAATTGATCCTAAAAATAACCAGATAAATTTTTTATGTATTTTTCCCTCTCCACTAAAATACTTCCAGCTCAAAATTTAGAAAATATTTTGGAAGGATAAGGGGAAAAAAAATTGAAGAAAATGTCCTATTTTCATGTTAATCCCAATTTCTGGCAGGAAATTGAAGTGCTAAAAATCTATAAAAAATCATATTTGAATTGCCTGTTATATTTGAAAAATTTCTGTCTCTTCAGATTTCCCAAAATAATCAGAAAATAACTTTCCAAAAATGTGAAAGATTTGAGACATAATGGCTTTTTTTCAATTTTTTGATTGTAATTTTGAAGGCCTTTAAATTAGCCAAAAATCTCCAAATCTTTTTAGAGATGTTTTATATGCCTCTCTACGTGCTCCCCATATTTTTTTTTTTTTTGAAAATCTTCCAAACTTTGAAAATTCAAGAAAAGCTGCATGGATGGGGGATGTTGTGCAACATTGTGGTGACATCTAAACTGCACAAAATTAAGGATTGGGTACGTGAAAAAAACAATTCCCTTTTATATTTTTCAAATAAATTTTTTCATGATGCTTTGAAACTATTTCAATTTTATCTTTCATAAAATTTTGCTCTATTTTTTTATCAGTACAGGATTCCCCCCACCCCCCCCCTTAAATTTTTCCATGGCAGCAGGCTACATGCACCCCCCCCCCCTTTACCTGAGAGTTGTCAGAGGGGGCCCATGATTTTCCTTTCCCAGGAAAGGTGGGAAAACCCCAATTCAATTTGAACAAGATGTGAAGAAACCTTTTCAATTGGATTCAGCTTCCCATGCCTTCATTGGGTGGCAAAATAGAAAAGTATGCCCAATGGCTCAAATTTACGCTTTGTTCAGCAGATTCACACATTTTTGCACATTATTTCCATTTCTCCTTTTTTTAAAAAAAATAAAATAAAATTCATGGATTCATCAAACTTGAAGGAATTAATAAACCCTTGACGTATGATTGGATTCCATGTCAAAGAGTCAACATGTGCATACATATCTGACCAACCCAACACATTATAAATTCAAAGGACAAACATTCAGGAAAAAAAGATCAAATAAAGGTGTCCATGTTGTGTTCCAAGAGATAGATTTCATTTTCATCATTTTAAAAACAACCAATATTAGCAAATTACTTCTACTTTTGACTTAAATTCTGTTTACATGAATTTTCCGAAATCGCGAGAATGACCCGAGCCGACTATAATCGCGGGAATATTTCCGAAACCATTTCCAATACCTTGAAAGAAGCCCGGAGTGGCTTGAAAGATACGAGCAATGACTCTAATGACATTTCCCAACTTCCCGGAGGACTCAATTATGATGTTGGCCAACGTCGCAGAAATTTGATTTAGAGTATCTGAAAATATCATCAAAACAGGTACGTATCACATTAGAAGGGTTTTCATTAGATTATCCTCTTGGCTCCTCATTTCCCTAAAAAGTAAGGTTGAGGGTTGAGGAAGAAAAGAAGATAAAGCATTCTAACCTCCGCATATATTTTGAAATATCGGAAATTTCCTGGACAAATCCGACACTGCTTGAAAGGAGACCCTGAGCTCGGTCAAAATTTCAGCCATTACTGTACAGATGTCGATCTATCAAGAGTGGCGGTCAATCATTAAACTTTTTATATCGTCCAAGGTACAGTATGACTAGATGTTGAACTGACCAAAGACGGTCGATAAAGGAAACCCGGCAGATTACTTGGCACTGGCATGTTACCATCTTTGATCCGTTCCAGGCACTCGCGAAGTTTACTAAGAATCGCTCTGAGTTCTTGAAGCAATGTCCAGGCTATTTTCTCGGAGTTTGAATAATCAACCTTTTCAGCAAAGATAGCCCTTATGTTTCTAGTTTGTTTCTGAGCCTCAGTAAGACACTCCATTAACGCCCGGTATATTCTTGCTTGTTTGTATGGATCATCGCGTCGATCATGGCGTTTATGTGAATGTCGGTCTTGTTCGACGTGACTCTGAAGTTTATGATGTTTGGAAACATGCGTCGGACCTTCACGCTGGGTTCGAGAGGGCTTCCATATTCGTCTCTTGTGGTTTTGATTCCGGTTTTCCTGAAAATTCCTTTTTTTTGTGAACACAAAGCAGAAGGGTAAGAAAAAAAACATGATTTCAGCCGTTCCCTCATTTTATGAGCGAGAGCAATCTTCGACTAGTTGAGCACCTATGCGCGGGCTCCGGTAAAATTAAAGGCTCGGAAATTGCTGAGCCAGAAGCCACCTGAAATTGATTTGTTGAAGAAATGATTGCTAAGAAAAACAAACCGGATTTAGCTACTAGCAGGAAGGATGTCGGGTCTTTTCACGCTGAAGCTCCACTTACAAAAGGCGTGAGTGAGAACCAGGATGAAAATTGAAACCAGCATATTTTTTTTTTTTGCCCGCTTCACCGACAACGCGAGTGGTAAAGTGACGTGACGTAATTCACATTAACAACCTTTCTATTATTCAGAGCCGTGTTGCTTTTCGGCCTTTACCTGGAGACTGCAGCCAAACGCAAAATGAGAAACTTGTTGACTAGGGCGATTCTCGCAGCTACTAGGTGAACAGAGGGCTTGTCATGAAAATGACGAAATGAAGGAGATAGGAGGTAACGATTCTAGAAAATTTTGTGCCAGCTGACTTTTGCCAGCGCTTGGATATAGGAGACCATCAGGTGGAACTGCAAGCAAGAGGGCTACGAAAAATGTACATTTGCCTTTACCTGAAAGGAATGCTCACTGGATGGCCTTCTGATCGCACATCGATCGCCTCACAACATCCCCTTGCCGAAGCCATTTCCATCTATGTATATCTTCCATCTATGGTACATACCACCACTGGCTGTCTAAAATATGACACAAATGTTGCCCCAGTCTCGACTGACAGCCCAGGGGCGGGGGGAATGGACGCGCTCGGATTCATCTCGTAGGAGTCCCTAGACAGGAAAAAGTCGAGCACATAGCCGCTCCCTGAGTGGGTAATACATGGGAGTTGTTTCTGATCTGTCGAGTGGGATCAAACTTGTGGAAGATTTCCTTCGTAAAGCACCATGATGCTGACCATCTTGACTGGGGTCAGAGTGACTAACATCGATTAGCTGATCCCGGTTATGACTTCGGTGACTGACGACTCAGCCCAGCAACTACAGCGCACACCGTGACCCAACAGGAGAAGAATATTTTGATTGAGCATTAGTAGTCCAGCAAACCGATATTATTTACACCCTTATGTCAGAGAGCTGACCAAGACAGTCAGAGGATCAAGCAAGATTAAATCACTTGCGACCCCAGTCAGGTCTGACGTCATTACCTTGAGCATTTCTATTCCATTGTTCCTTTATGCATTTTTAATCGAGCATCTTAAACAGTCTCTTGTTGAAACTCATGTATTTATGTAAATACAATGAATATTCACCACTTGTACGACATCATACTATTCTAAGTATGTATTAGCTATCAGGTGTCCTGACCATAGAAGTTAATGCGATCTTAAACGGTCTATTAAGATTGTGGTCTCATTATATTTCATCCGGGTATTAGTAGCTTATCTCATATCCAATAAATCACAGCAATTAACATCGCTTCTATCCATTATTACTATCTGGGGAACCTGCTACTCTATCAGGTGTCCTAACCACAGAGGTTGATCCGATCTTAGACAGTTCACTAGGATTATGGTCTCATTACATGGTGAATCAACCGATTTTGGTCGGGTAGTCAACTGAGTGGATTTTTTGTCAAACCACGGGCGGTGGGTGCTTAAAAGCAGGATGGCAGTTAGTCAACCAGCGTTTGCCAGATGTTCAACTGGTGGGGGTGTGCCATCAACTGGGCCGTGGCCGCCACGGCTTTGAACTGAAGCCGCCAGGAGTCTGGAATTGATTATGCTGCTACTAGAGGCCATCTTGTTAGTTGTAATGGTCATGAGGATCAAAACAGCAGCAACAACCCTCCTTGTTGTTCTGAGTTGATCAACAACAAAGTCAATTTGATGACCTGACAAGATGGGGCTCCCTTGGCTGTTTCCGCTTGACTGATTTTGTCAGGCCTTCAACTATGGCTTGTTGCATGACCAGCAGCAGTTGACCACCCAACCAAACTCAGTTGATTCACCACATTTCATCCAGTCCACTCAAAAATTTACACCTTATTCACCTGCACACCCAGTGATACTTGAAACACCTTGATAAAACTAACTCAAACACTGCCTTTCAGATTTGGTGCATACTTGCCAGCCTTGATTCCGGTTTTCTTCCTGTGATTGTGTTATTTGATTGTTTGCTTCTTAAGTTTTTCACTCTTATACTCCCAGATCAAATAGGGTTTTCAGGTTATCTTTTTTTGAATGTTTGTTTTCATTTCCCATAATTCAAATTCTTCATGCATATACACTCAAAATTACATGTTGCCTAATTGTTAATGAGCCCTGAGCTTCCACTTGGCATCAAACTAAACTTGAGAATATCTGGCCCCACCTAATAAGTCCAGGGACTTTCTACACAAAGCCTCAACACCTAACAGGACTCAAAGCTCAGAGCTGCGCAAAATAGATATTATTAATATATTTCACAGATGAACCAAAAAAATGCCTGATGGGTGATATCACATATGATTATTTTCTTTTCTGAAAATAATGGTGGGATTCAGCAAAAAATCCCATTTGAAGGCCAATAAAACTCACTCATTTCACATAATTAATTCAAAGATAACCCCCACCCCCCCAAAAAAATAGTTCTTCAAAATATAAGGTTATCCAGAACCTCAACCACATCTTGAAAATCATTTAATCTTAATCTATTTCACTTCTAAATAAATTTATATGGATGAAAGGTGGCAAAACCTTCATTTTTCTTGACCAAACAAGCCCTGAAAAATACTGGCTTCCCAAGGTTAAAGTACATTATATCCCTTCTATCTCAAGATCATTTATTTCAAAGAAATTCTTGATATCAGAAATAAATTCTAGAATTAATGCATCACAATCCATCAAAACAAAGCCCATGGTAAATTCACCCCAATAAAATTACTAATATCATGCCAATGAATCTTTTTGGCATGCTTTTGCACCCCAGTGAGGTATGCAGCCTTTTTCAGCCTTTTGAAGGTTTAAATTTTTGTCTGGGGTGTGATAAAACACCATTTGATGACTTTTTGGGCCCTCAATGGCCTGTAAACATTAATTGAGGCTTTGGTGGGCTACATTGAGGGCCCCAGACCCCCTGTGTCTGGTGTATAATTCATTGGATAGCTCAAATATGGACATCAATTGAGTGAATTTAATATTTAAAAATGCAATAAATATCAATTTTTTTGCAAGGAATTTAAATCTGAACTGTGATTTGAAAAAAAAAACTTCATCCCATGTAAAAAAAATGAGAAAAATGATCAGAATTCATTTTTTTTACACAAAATGGAATACTTCCTGTGGAATTTGAATACCTTTGTCCCAAAAATAAAATAAAACATAAAAAAATGCTACTTATACCTTTTTCATGCTAGAAGTTCAATTATTTTGAAATATTCAAACAAAAAAATCATCCAGTAGATAAATAATTATGAAAAAATATAAAAAAACATACTTCTTTGAAGTAAATTCAATATTTTTGATGGAATTTAAATATCTTTTTACAAAGCACAAAAAATAACAGACATATACCAAATAGGGTGTATCAGAGTTAAAATTTTCAAAAAATCAAATGGCTGATTTCAGTTCTATCCATTTTTTTTGAATACTTTCATTTTTTCAGTAAAAACCATTGATTTATTGCTTATTTTGACAAAAAAATATTTTTTGAAAAATTGATATTTTTCCTGAAATAATCTATTTAAATGTTTCAAAATTTTAACTCTGATACGCCCTAATGGAGTTTTGCAAGGATAATTGAAAGAGGTTTAAAAATTTGAACAAAATTTTCATCTAGTACAAAAATCAAAAAATCAAATTCAAACAATAAATTTCTTTGAATGAGAATCAAAATTTCCAGTGAGATTTGAATACCTTACCAAAAAATAAAATCAAATCAAATAATTCTATATTTACCTATAATCTAAATAATTTTCTAATTTCTGGATATAATTCAACAAAAAATTCATTGATTTACATCATAAGAATAATGAAATAAAAGATTGATTTGTTTGAATAAACAATATGATTTATGATGGAATGTAGATATCTTTTACCAAACATAAAAATTTTAAAAAATTCCAAAATGACATTATTTTATGAGAGGAGTTTAAATATCATAAAAAATAAATAAAAAACCTCCATTGATTGCATGAAAAATCAAAGAAATAACAAAAGTTTATTTTTTTCAATAATCAATTTTTAACATTTGATGTTTTTATTTTTTTACTCCATGAAATTTTGGTTGAAATTTTTCAAAATACTTTAATTATTGTTGTGAAATATACAGATGCAGTATTTTATATTATTTTTTCTGCTTGATAAAAATCTATTAACATTCCATCACAAATCTTGAATTTCCTTCAAAGGATTATGTTTTGTATATTTTTTGTATTTATTTATGTGCTGGATGATATTCTTGTTTGAATATTTCAAAATATTTGAATTTTTAGCATGAAATAGGTATATGCAGCATTTTTATACAAAGTTATTTCAATTAAAATGGAATGGTGATGATAAATTCAAAACTCAAATGAGCCATGTACACAACTCATTTGAGCCATGTGGCACTGCTACACAACTACATTCAAGCCGTGTAGAGCCCCACACAACTTGAATGTAGTTGTGTTGCCATGCCACATGGCCAGCCCGACCACATTTGAGCTGTGTGGGGCTCTACACGGCTTAAATGTAGTTGTGTAGCTGTGCCACACAACTACAAGTCTTGTGGTCCAAAAAAAATAAAATATAATATAATATAATATAATATAATATAATATAATAAAATAAAATAAAATAAAATAAAATAAAATAAAATGAAATGAAATAAAATAAAATGAAATATAATATAATAAAATAAAATAAATAAATAAACATTAAAAAACAATAAAAAACAATAAAAAACAATGAAAAAACAGAAATCAACCAAATGATCAAAAAAGGTTGATTTTTTGGTTTAAAAAAAAAATAAGAAATAAAATAAAAATAATTTAAAATAAATTAGTAAAAATGAATAAGTAAAAATAAATAAGTAAAAATAAATAAGTAAAAAATAAGTAAGTAAAAATAAATAAGTAAAAAATTAATAAGTAAAAATAAATAAGTAAAAATAAATAAGTAAAAATACATAAGTAAAAATAAATAAATAAAAAATAAAAAACACTGAAGACAACCAACCAAAAAAAATTCAAGTTCAACTTGACTAGCCCTAAAGTAAAAGATCCAAAGAATACAAGAAGTCTTTTGACCAGCCCTAAAGTAAAAACACCAAAAAAAACAAGTTAAACTTGTGTTAAGCTGATCTCATCACAAGCTTAACACAAGTTAAGCTTGTGATGGGATCAGCCCAACACAATTTGAGCTGAATTACCATTAAAATCTCATTCAAAACACTCATCATAATGATTTTAACTCAAAACACTCAACATAATGATGTTTCAAATGTGATAACCCTTTATATTAATAGAATTACAATATGAGTGTTTTAGACCAAACCCAAATGATGAAATTAATCTATAAGTCAGAATAAAACTCAAGTTGATCTTTGAGGTGATCAACCCAACAAGCTGCCTTTTTAGAAATCATTTAAGGTGGTTTGGAAACTATGGGAGGGATTTGAATCACATCTTCCTTAAGTACAAGCTGGACCCAATGGTTATTGTTAACAAAGCAAATGAACATAGGATCTAATTGTTCTGTTACACCCATTTTCATTGGATTAAAATTACAACATGAATCCAATGAAATGAAACATATTGGTCTTCAATAAGTATCAGCTATTATTTGACCCATGTCAAGCTTTGAAAGCCATTTTGAAGAGGGAATCTTTTCATTGATGTCATTAATATCATTTCTTTTTTCAATCTTTTCAACATCTTTACTTCTGCCAAGGATCTTAGAATAGCACGCCTTATTTTTCCTTAATGTTTCAAGAATTTCTTTCCAAACTTCAAGCCATCCATCCTCATCATACCCAAGTGATTTAGCAATGACTTTAAAACCAAAATTTACATCACCAACTGGGTCCCAAACCCCACCCAAGAACTTATGTAAGCTCTCAGGTATTTGATTGAGGTAGTTTACTTCCTAAAATCAAAAATTAGTCAGCTAAAATTCTTACCTCATTAATGGAATCACCACTCACCCCAGATGAGCTTCTGTTTGACTCCTCCATTGCACCTGCTTCATCCTTTGAAAGGTAATGAGATTCCAATGAAACCAAACCCAATGAACTTTCAGTCTCTTCCAATTAACTATGAAATTCAGATGAAGAGCCTGACTTGGACTATAAAAATTTCTCAATCAGTTCATTAAACCCAAAAAATGAACCTTTCATAAAAGAAAAGACTTAAAATCTTTTTGTCTTTTCTTGTTTGGTTCCCTTCTAATTCTCTTTTCCTTCTTAAGTTCCTTTTCAATGTATTCAAATCAAGAAGGATCTTGCCAGTTATCTGTGAATTTTTCACAGCCTCTGCTTTATTGCAAGAATTTAGGTTCTATTCTTGGCTTTGATTGATAATTTGCCATCTTGTTCATCAATTGCTTCAACAGACCGCAATAATCTTGTTCAGGATGAGCCAAGATAATTGCATTGAGCTTCTCATGTAAGTGAGAATTGCTGAGCAATTCATCAACATCAGCCTTTAAAAATTCAAAAGGATCAAATATTAGTCAAGTAGGAATCATCATTCAAAAATCATTTATCAAAAAGCATTAATCACAAAGTGATTTGAACAATCCAACTTAAACCAGCTTACAGAAATAGAATTGCAAGTTTTATAATCCAACCTCCACTGAGGATGAACATCTTCATGAACAACAGAGCCTCTTGACGCTAGTAGGTCACCTTTTTGGTGGGAACAGGGAAAACCCATAGTCATTGAGTATGACTGGGTGCACACTTGCCCATCATGTTTCTGCTTCAACCTCTCTAATTGATTCACAACAAGCTTGATTTCCTGTAAAGAAACCTTGTATCCCAATGGTAGCAGTTCAGTAGGAAGAACTATTCCAATCTTTGATCAAGAGTTTTTAATCACAGCCTGAACCAATTTAATTTGATTGGAAACTGTGCCTTCTAGGTTTTACCAAACATCAAACATGTTTCCCAAATAATTTTCAAGTAATTTTTTGAGAGTAGCGTGGGCCCCTTCAACCCAAGACATTGTTTTATTTTCAAATTCTGGGTTTTTGCAAATCCAAGCTGTTACAAAAGTCTCTTTTATAGGAAGATATTATGATCCATATACTTGAGTACATCCTCACTGTCTGCCAAAAAACACTTTATACAAGTCATAATTTAAGCAACCCAAAACTAGGAAGATTAAAAGTAGAGGCAGTGATTTGGGACTTACTCTAAGTTCTGCATCATTGACCTCTGCCTCCTCCTTGGTTTTTGAGGCCCCATAATTAGCTGACAGAGACATAAAGCTTTGCCACCCTTCAACTTCATTATTAAAATGCACTTTACAGTTTTCTTGTATGTTTTTAGACAAGTGCCATTGACAACATTTTCTTGTTGACTCTGGGATAATTTTTTCTAGAGCATGGATCAAAGCTTTTTCACATTCTGTCACAAAGACTTTGGGTAGTCTCTCAGGATCATAATCCAAATCCTTTAGGGAATTTACAGACCAACTGTAGAACTCAAGCATTTCCCTTGTTATAAAAACAAGAGGTTTTTTGAAGGTTTTCTGGTTGGAAGTAATTCCTACAACGTGCAATAGGGGGATGTTTTACTTAGTTTTTTTATAAGTACAATCCATCATAGCTTCATGATTCAATTGCTTGGAAAGATTTAATGACTTGGGGTGAGCCAAGAATAGGGCCTCCAAGTGACCCTCTTGACTGAATTTTGCTTGATGAACCCAACCTGAATTTCAAAGTTGTTCAAAAAGGACCTCCATAACACTTTTTCCCTTTAGTTCTGCAAGCACTACCTTACGCTTAGTGCTATAGATTGTTTGGTCATCAACATATTTGCTTATATCAATCTTGCTAAATTTTCTTTTCAGTTGAATAATATTGAGCCCATCTTTCATGCCTTCTTTTAGATTTTCTAAGGCTACCCCAGAGATTCTCCTCAGTTGAGGATGAACTGAGGGGTGTGGAGATGATTAATGGTTATGTTGATCATTTCTGTAGGAGATTTGCCACAGGTGGTCTGCCTTTGTGCAACTTGCACAGATTAAAAACTTGCACCCAACCTTCCTTGTGTGATTTTTCCTGGACCGTTTGGTGAGCAATTGCCCAGAGTACAAACCATGCCTATCACAGGCTAGATCCACATATTTGTCATGCTTTGAGTTGAAAAATGTTAAAGCATAACCATTCTTCCTTGCCCATGTTTGACAATAGTTTTGTGCCTCTTCCCTAGTAGGAAAAGCTCTCATGGGAGGTGAGTGAATTGATTCTGTCATAGTTACATATTTATATTGATGGCATGCACTCTTTCAGTTTTAATCAAATTTAATACAGAAAAGACCAGTAACATCAAATTTTACTCACCACCAGAGTTCATCCCCATTTTTGAAACATTTTGTTCCTCAATTGTCACCCTCAATGAGGGTTCAATTGGGGGTTCCAATGATTCATTACCCCAATCCTTCTTTTCCCCAGATTTTTTCATGGCACTATCAATGTATTCCTTTAACGCAGCCATGTTAAAAAAAGGAGGGCTTGCCACTTTTCCCATAATGCAAAAAAAATGCAACTCTACTTCAGTATTCAATCCAACTTTCAATTGAACAACTACCAAGTTTGCTCACTTTCAATTTGATAAAGATCAATTTTTTGGGATGTTTTATTTGCAGTTTCCCTTCAGTTTCAATTATTTGGTTTGCAGATTCAATTTATTTCACTTTATAATCACTTTGATGTCACTTGGGGATTGCTAGGTGTGGTCCAACAGTCCCACATATTATGTGTTGATCCCAAATTTGGGTTGATGGAACCCAAATGTGCTCCAGGTGGACCCAAAAATTTTAGTACAACCCCCGGGGGACCGCGCACCCCCAAACACGGCTCAAAACTACCGTGTATGGGGGTACATGGCCCAAATATGCCGTTTCTGGGGGGTTGCGCATGTTTGAGATAACCTCTTGGGCGTGTGTAGAAGTGTGTTTTGGCCTGCAGGCTCATTTTGGACGCATTTATGGGCCCCCATGCATCCATTGGGCCATGTAGGGCCCTAAAAAAACTCCCACATGACTGGGAGTTGTGAATTTATCATCTCCTAAAATGGAAATATTTCACTTTGTGCAAAAAAAATTAATTCTTATCATTTTTCTTACATTTAATGAAGTTTTTTTCAAATCTGAGGTCATATTTGCATAAGAAATTCATGTTTATTGCAATTTTAAGTATTCAATTTACTCAATTGGTGTCCATATCTGAATGTTTACAGGCCTTTGAGGGCCCAAGATTCCATCAAATGGTGTGTTCTCCCACCCAAAGCACCCCTTGAAACCTTAAAAAGGCTGCATGCCTTCCTGGGTTTGGAAAGAATTCAAATCTTCCTAGTCCAACAGCTGAACTGGACCTATACCTTCAAGAGCCACTCATTGAATATGATTACCCAGATAATTAAAATGGGGATCAATTTAACATTCTTGAATTTTTGAAAGTAAAAATTTCAAAATTTCCTAACCTTTATGAATTGGACAAGACAACCTTTCTTGTTCCTATGGCATCAGTTGCATCTGAATTGGTAAGTATTCTCATTTTCATCCTAAAGGCTTTTTAATTTTGCTTAGTTAATTTATTTTTTATTTTTACAGGCTGCCTCCACTTGTGGACAGGCTCTGGATCAAATCTTCATTAGTTTTGCACCTGAGACCATTGAAGGGCTTATATGTGTAAAGAAATGGCTCAAAATAATTTCTTAAACTCCAGGCAATCAATTCTTATCTTTATTATTCCATATCAATTCCTCTGAAGTTAATTCTTTTTCTTTGTCTATATTTTCCTTTGAAAATATTTTTCTTTTTATATATTTTTTTCTGTAATTTTTTCTTTCCTTTTCCTTTTATCCTTTATTAATTTCAAACATATTCAGTGTTATAAAAAATTGAACACCAAAAATTTTCAAAATAAAATAAAAAAGGGCAATTCTAAATTTGCAACCCTACGCCACCTGTTCAAAACTCCAAATGGTTTTTGTGGCGTGGTTTTCAACCAATCTAGGTTGTGAATGGCTTTTTTCAACCCATCTGAGATGTTAAAAGCCTTTCACAACCAAGATGGGTTGCAAACCACACCATGCAACCCATTTTGAGTTGTGAACAGGTTTTGTAGGGTGGCAAATTTCACATTTTTTATTTATTTTATTTGCTTATTTATTTGTTTGTTTGTTTATTGATTTATTATCTTTAATTTACTTACTTATTTATCTATGTATTATTTGTTTATTTATTTTTAGTTTGATTATTTGTTATTTTATTTATGTAATATTGTATATTTCACCCAAAATTGGGGAGGCTAGCCTTTTTCCTGGTGAAAAAGCTTGAGTGAAGTGGATGCACCACCTGCATCCAGTTTGTGGATAATGATGCTGGCTAGTCAATGGTTTTTGAGGGAGGTCTTTCAAGGAGGACAACATTGGTATTTGCCAACCCTCAAAAAATTAATATTTTTATAGAAGTAGATTTATTTATTTATTTTAAATTTACTTATTTTTTTATTTTTAATTTACTTATTTATTTATTTTCACAACTCATATGGGTTGTGAACAACTTTTCATGCCCATTTGCAACCCCTGGGTTGAAAATTTAACATTTCCCAATAAAAAATCATGGTGCCCCATGACCTGCTAGCAGCCCTCAAATACCCACCAAAACCCACCACAGGCTTGGGCATAGCTTGAAGGTCAGCTGTCCAAACCCACAAGGACCCACCTACTGGTGGGTTGGGTATTGTCAGCAATTTTTTTGCCAACCCATCCCATGAACACCCTGAGTGCTACCTCAGGGTGTTCATGGGTTGGGCTGAACCGCAAAATACCCAGACCATGTGGGTATCTATCCTGGTTTGGCCAGAGGGGCTTCAGAAAGCCTTTTGTTGGCCTGACCCACCTCAAGCTGCTGTGGGTGTTTGTATGGGTTTTTTTGGTTCTCTGAGATGTAGGGTTGACTCTATGGTTAGCTTTTCCATTTTCATTTTTTGGTTGCCATGAGTTGAAGGGCATTGATGCCTCATCCAAATCATCAAATTTGGTACACCATACAGTTAATGGTGCATTTTTAATTGGGGGGAAGTGGTCTGCCACTTCCCTCTTCCACCCCAGGGCCTTACCTGTATTTTCTCACTCAAGTAGTATGTGATAATGTGACACTGCAACACAATACAAAAATGATAGAGCCTAGCCTTGGCTTGGCCAAGGGTGGGACAGATTCAAATGTGATGTATGGTGTCACATGTATGATGTGACGTGTGGTTGTCACTGGTTCAAACTTCTGTATAAATTTGAAATTTCAGTGAGAGCCTGAAGGTTCTCTCTGACTCAAGACTCCAATTAATTTAATTTGGTCACAATCACTGGTGAACTCATCAAGTTCATTCCAGGTAAAAATTAGAATGTTACATACAACAAATGGAATACAAAATTGAAGATGAAATACAAGTCCTATCAGATGCACTCTAATCCCAAAATCAGTCATATACATTCCCAGCTTACCAACTAAATTCATTTTTCTTGTTCTAGCTGAAAGTTTTAAGGAAACTTGAGAAATTTCTGTTCATCTCTTGCAGCAAAAAGGAATTCAGGTATGAAAAATTGGATGTTTCATATTGAGAAATGTTCTAGATTTTCTCCCAAATCTGAAGAAAATTTAGTGAAACAACCCTCATAACTCATTCAAAATTCCAAAAAAAAATAACTCAGAAATTAGAAATTTAATAATTATTTAGCACAGGTTGAGCTTCCCCACTTTAATAATCATTCATGAATACCAATTTGGTTTTGTTGAACACAGTTTATTCAAAAAATTTATCCATACCATCAAACCATTAGGAGAAAAATCTGTCAGAAATACATTTTAAATAAATTGCATGGAAATTTATGAAAGGGAAGTGATAGATTCACAACCCTGGTTGTGAACAGGCATGAAACCCCATTCACGACCCATGTGAGTTTTGAAAGGGCAGGAGGTTCACAACTCAAAGAGTTGTGAAAAAAACCATTCAGGACTTGCGGGGTTGTGTGACTTGTGAACAACACCTTTGGCCAATTTGGGGAATATAGCCCCAAATGAGATAAATTGTGTAAAAATTTGGTCATCTATACATTGAGTTGTTTGAAAAAGGGTAATGTTAAATTCACGGCTCCAGTTGTGTGGCGGCTCTGTAGGGCCCCACACAACCTGTGGGAGTCGTGTAGGGTCCCACACGACCTGTGGGAGTTGTGTAGGGGCCCCTCAACGCGTGGGGGCCCTTACACTACTCCATATAATTTATAATTTACAAATTATTATTTATCATTATTTATTATTTATCACTTATTGTTAATTATTTATTATTTATTTTTTATTATATATTATTTATTATTTATTATTTATTATTTTTTATTTATTATTTATTATTCATTATTTATTATTTAGTGGAGGCTAAACAACTTTATTTTAGTTGTTTAGCGTGCCACAAAACTCAAATGTGATGTTTAGCAGGCCCATATACTCCTCCATATAATTTATAATTTATTATTATATTATTATTTATTGTTTATTATTTATTATATATAATTTATTATTTATTATTTAAAATTTATTATTTAGTGGAGGCCTAAACAACTTTATTTTAGTTGTTTAGCGTGCCACACAACTCAAATGGGATGTGTAGCAATGCCACATGGCCCATACAAGTCGTTTAGCTTGCCGCACGTCCCATACAAGTTGTGTAGCTTGCCACACAACCCATTTGAGTTGTGTAGCATGCCACACGGGCCATTTGAGTTGTGTAGTATGCCACACGGATCATTTGAGTTGTGTGGCTTGCCAGATGGATCATTTGAGTTGTGAGGGTGCCACACGGCCCATTGAGCCCATGTACACAACTCAATGAGCCGTGAATTTAACATTTCCCTTTGAAAACCTTTTAGATAGAGATGAATTGCTTCATCACCTGGGATCATATTGTTGTGTACATAGAACTCTTA